>JAKELK010000274.1:0-80515 GCA_021525775.1 Lactarius deliciosus
CGCAGCGCGGGGGCCGGCGTCGTCCATGACGACTGCGTGCATGGCACTGTCGAAGTGGTGCACGACGGGGACGGTAACGCGCGCGTCGGGGGGCAGCCACGCCCTTACGCCGCGCAGAGCATCCACTTCGAAGTCCTAGGACTAATTGCTCAAGTCGCCTACGCGAGAATCGGTGGTTGACCTCTATCTACGTACCTGGCGCGAGACCGGGAGTGAAAAGTCGGGATTAGTCGCCATTTGAGGACGTGCGTGCTTGAGAATGAGCGTTGAACGACCTTCGTGCGGTGCGTTGAGCTGTAGTCGAAAGATGAAGTTCGTTGATCCGCCGGACAGTAGCTTTGCAGACGCGCTCGCAAAGGGCGTTGTTGCAAGGTAGGTGAGGACGCCTTCGGCAGTGGTCAGATCAAATTCGATATTGTTGTTTTGAGTTAGAGACATCCTTAGACTTGCTCTTTTGTTGGATCAGCTGGGAAATAGAGGTGCGAGGTGCTGTGCTTTAATACACTGGCATCCGCTACACCGAGCATGACTAGGCTCTAGTTCTGACGCCCGTCGGTCCCGCCACGACATCTTATCTTTCCATGTCCCTGCGTCGCGGTGGTGTCGTGAGTCACCTAATACATTCGTGGGGGCGCCACCACCGCCAGTACACCGTGTACAGCGTGCGAACGTTTCAGATAAATCGGATCTTTTCTCTTGGTGCTCCCACTTGTGCCTTCGAAATGCCCACCGATGGCATCCGCCTAGCTAGCGAGGCCTGAGGCCCGGAGGTCTGCGGAGGACGCCTTACGCCGTTTCCTTTTTGCTCGCCTCGTCAAAAAGAGAGCCGTCACCACCGTTGATCGCATTTCCTTTATATGAAAGTGGGAAATGCGGTGACGAAAGTACAAAAATAGTGAAATTACGGCGACAGCGTAGTAATCGTGACAGTCTCGATATTACGGCTTCTCAACTTCGTATGCGGATGTGCTCACAACTTATCATAGTACGTGTCGAGCGGGGGGATATCGGGCTGTGGGTAAGAACGGTCAGCGCTAAATTAAAGGTAGATGAGAGGTTATTGTACCTTGAGGCCCTTGCGGGTGCGGATTGCCCTGACCATCTCCTCAATCTTGCTGCCCTTGTCGAGGGGTGACCCGTTCATGAGCTCCCAGTGGTCGAATACGGACTGGGGGAATGCCTGTCCACCGGTGGCTTGGCGGAGATCACCGTTGAAGCCGAACGACTCCATGACAGGAAGATACGCCTTGACAGTGAACATCGGTGTGCCCACACGCTGCTCCTCAGAGAACACCTGTCCTCGTCGTTTGTTCAGCACAGAGTAAATACCACCAATGGCGCCCTCTGGGCACTGTATCTCGACGAGATACATGGGTTCTTGTAGACCGGGTGTTGCGAGCAAACATGCAGCGTATGTCACACGACGACATGTCGGGATGATTTGTCCTCCTCCGCGGTGGATAGCATCGGTGTGTAACTGTCGGAACATAATTGGACTAATATTAAGATAGTTGCCAGAGAAAGGCTCACCGTGACATCAAGAACGTTTATCCGTACGCCACGCATGTTTTCCTCGGCGCAGACACCCTCCTTGGTCGCCCATTGGAAAGCAGCCACGCAAGAATCCTTGATCTCATTCAGGTACTGCACACCCTTCGTCACGTCGACAAGCAAGTTAGGGCCAGTCGTGTCAGGACCGAAACACCAGATCTTGCGTGCGTCAGTGACATCCCATGAAAACTCATCTGCAAGGACACGGGCGCGCAGTTTGAAGTCATCGCGCGCAGAGACTTTACCGTTCTCAATGGCGAGCGTAAGTTCTTCGTCGAGTGGCAATGCCTTGGCGTACAGCCGGTTGTGCTTGTTCTGCGATTTTGAAAGCGCAACAATGGACGACTCTGCCTTGACGGTCTCACGATAACCGACGACAGGATCTGAGATCTTGAGCGGAACACCAGCATGGTCGTCTTGCAAATCCTGGGGTATGCAGTACTGTTAGAGCAGGGGGCATAAGTGGGGTAGAAAGCGCTTACCTTCAAACAGATCTCCAGGTGCAGCTCACCAGCTCCGGCGACAATGTGCTCGCCAGTTTCGGCAATCCACGCCTGCACGCATGGGTCAGACTTGGACAAGCGCTTGAGACCCTCAACCAATTTGGGGAGGTCGGCAGCGTTCTTGACTTCAACAGCGACCTGCACGACAGGTGATACGGAGAACTTCATGACCTTCATGTTGTGGGCCGTCTCGGACGTCGTAAGTGTGCCGGTCTTAAGCAAGAACTGGTCAACGCCGACGAGACCGACAATGTTGCCGGCAGGGCAATCCTCGATCGGCTCGACGTAGCGACCCATCATCAACACAGTGCGCTGTACTGACTTTACAAACAAGTCTTCTTTCTTTCCGGGAACATAGTTTGGGCCTTGAATGCGGATCTTCGGCCCTGAACGCACTGTACCAGAGAAGACACGTCCGAAGGCGTAGAAGCGACCCTTATCGGATGTTGGTACCATCTTGGAGACGTAGAGCACAAGCGGACCCTTGGGGTCACAGTCGCGGATACCGATGGCAGACTCATCGTCCATGGGACCCTCGTAGAGGGTTTCAACACGGTATCGTTGAGCGGTAGCAGGTGAGGGGAGGTTGATGACAATCATCTCCAAGAGTGAGTCTCCGGCAGGAAGGAACTTGCGCATGATGACTTTGAGAAGCGCTTTCCCTTCAAGATCGCGCTCGTTTTGTGCAAGTTTGATGTCGAGCTTCTCGAGAATTGGACCGATCTTGTCCTTCTTGAAATCCATGACGAATTCGAAGATCTTGAAAATGGGGTCGAGAACGAATTGGTTAAAGGCACGCTCTAGGGGCTTGCCATCTGCATCGGTGGGTTTTGTCGACCACTTCTTGGTCGTCGGGTTGAAAAAATTGTCGCCCCACAGCTTAGCCATCATCTTGTCTTTGTCAACACCAAACTTCTTAGCATAACGCGCAGCAAACTGGCGAAGAGTGAAGCCCCAGCCGTGAAGACCAGCACCGAAAGCGACGGTACCCTTGTCAGGGTAAACCTGGACATCGCCGAGAGCATCGTCATGGTAAGTGGAGACGATGACGTTGACAGACTCGATAGTACGGAGGAAGGATTGATAAAGGTCTTCTTTGGACACTTGAAGCTCAAGTAGAGCGCGATCGACCTTGTTGATGATGACGACGGGTTTGATGCGCTCACCAAGAGCTTGACGGAGGACAGTTTCTGTTTGCACGCAGACACCTTCAATACAGTCTACGACGACGAGAGCACCGTCTGTCACGCGGAGGGCCGCAGTGACTTCTGATGAGAAGTCGACGTGTCCGGGGGAATCGATAAGATTGATTAAGAACTCATGACCTTGAGGGGTCGATAAGATAAGTGTGTTAACACAATGCAAGATATAGATCGCACCTTCGGTTTTTTGCTTTATAGAGCCAAGCTCGGCCTCGTCGATTTTAAAGTACATTGATATAGCCGTGGATTTGATAGTGATACCTCGTTCTTTTTCGTCTTCTCTTGTGTCTGTATATCGTGTTTCGCCAGCCTTTGCGCCGGCGATGATACCAGCTTTTGAGACAAGAGAATCAGTGAGGGTTGACTTTCCGTGGTCGACTGAATAAGATGTGTCAGTACAAAGTGAGCGACAAAGTGTAAACAAAAGACATGCCATGAGCGATGACACTCATGTTACGGATATTTGTGGGCTTGTCCATGAGGGCCCGAATCTGATCTAAAGAATATACGGCGTCTCAGACCAGAGAGATTGTGTGCATACACCGATACGAACCGACGGTGAAGTTACTGGACACATGGATAACGGTTAGGGCGAACAGATAACACGCAAAGAGCGAGTTCAACATACACCATGATGATAGGACTCTACAACGGTGAAATACAAAAAGGTCTCAGGGGGGGAAGCTTGCCTGGATGGTGGGTGAATACGAAAGAGATATTGTTTGACCCCTTATCGATGACGAGCAGAAATCTTTCTTTAGGGCAGGTCAATGATAATCACGTGATACACTCCTGTCATTCCGAGTCAGTTAAAGGTCTTGGTCAGAGTTCTGGGTCGGGCGGAATTGTGATTCATTCGCCACTTCCAGTCTCGGATCTAGAGGCGGTGCCGGCAGAGGCTTACATCGCTGCGCTCGAATTTATCTTAAGCTTGGGGCTTTGACTGCTAAACACGTGATGCGAGAATAGGGTCGGCGACCTATTCGAATCAGCGGGCTCTCTGCAGTTACTCTCCAAGCGACCCTCACTACGGGAGGTCGTCATCGAAAGCGACATTGTCGTCACTATTGCGGCGGCGAAGGGCGGTGTGTCGAGTTTCTCGCCAGGATGTTCACGCGGGCTTGCACGCGGGCACTCTTGGCCGGGATGGAAATGTGATGGAACACAGGTCAACGCGCGGCAAGCTCTTGAGCGCTGAATTGAACGGGCACTTATAGTTGGCACTCAAATCCATCCCATCTTATACAGTACAGATCCCGAAGTAATCTCAATCATACATAAGGGGAAGCCACCTACTTAGAGAATAAAAGCACTTTCCAGAAGAAAAAAAACAAAGCGTAGACCGGCAGCAGCGCTCATAGCTTCCATCAAATCACCATACAGCACCCCGAAATTTCGGGGAACGTCTCAACGTCTCAACGCGCGAGGCAGTGTACGTGCTCACTAGTAACTTCTCCAACCCCAATCTACGACGGTTACAACCCTCAATACGAGACGACTTCCAATTCGATGGCCCAGAATAGTCAAGCTACCTCACCGACCGACCCATACAATATCATCTTTGAAGCCGCCCTGGAAGCATACAAGAAGAAGACCAAGCAAAGTCTCGAGGACCACGTTCTCCTCGCACAGCTCGATTCATGCGGTTCTCCCACTGCCATTCTAGACCTGCTTCGAGGCCAGGTCAACCCGAACTCCGATGAGGGTTTGAAAAGGTGGTTCGACCCAATTATCAACGTCCTGTACGCGTTCTCTACGATGCTTGGTGAAGGCGTCGGCCTGGTAAACATCTACGAATTTGTTGGTGATCTTACTCTGATACCAGTTCGACAGATATTCCCACCGGCAAAAATGATATTCGCAGGCGTTGGTGTCCTCCTCTTGGCAAGTGACGTCGTTTTATTGTTTTGTGCAGATTCTCGTGACGTACAATGTCTATCAGGCGGCTAAAGATCTGAATGAGGACCAAGGTACCCTCGTCGATATCTTCGAACAGATCGAAAACTTCTTCAGACGGCTTGGGACTTATACTGAGGTCCCACCAACACCAGCAATGATGAACACAATGGTGAAGATAATGGCCGAGGTCCTGAATATTCTTGCGATCGCGACGAAAGCGATCAAACAGGGTCGAGCAAGTAAGTTGAATCTTCGCATCTCGTCGCTCCTAGCTCATGTCGGTCCAGAAAAACCTCTGAATAAGCTCGCAGGATGGACGGTTATGGAGGACGCATTAAAGAGACTGGACAAACTGACGACCGAAGAGGCTCGAATGGTGAATGCCCAGATCTTAACGAACACCCACATAACTGACGTCAAGTTGACGGGGGTCGAAAAGAAAGTGCAGGGGGTCGACACGCAAATGAAGAATGTCAGAGGCGAATTACGACGTGTCTACAACAACATAGACGATGAGAAGGGTTCGTCATCAGTCCTGTCTTCGCTGGCCGTTGACCACTTAACACACCTGCAGGAAATCAGCTATGGGAGCCCTATTGTGGATTCACGGCAAACGTATGCTCCTTCTACCCATGATCGCATCTGTCATCTGATCACCTTGTTGGACAGCGGGCTCCGGAAAGAGTGTCCATGGTCGGTCCCTCATCAACTCTGGCAGTATGGAAAACTTATGAACTTTGAGCAGCTCTGCCATCATTGAAGACATTATGACCCTGTGCAAGGCCGGATTGACGTCCTTGGCTTATTTTTATTTCGATTTTCGAGATATCGACAAGCAATCTCTCAGCAAACTACTCCCCTCCCTTCTTGTTCAACTTTCTACTCATTCCGACCCTCGTCGCAACATACTCACCTACCTCTACGAGGCACATGGAAACGGCGCACATCGGCCCAATGACCGCGCATTGACGCATTGCCTGAAGGAAATGCTTGCTCTTCCCGACCAACGCCCGATTTATCTTATCTTGGATGCTCTCGATGAGTGCACAAACATCTCTGGGTTCCCATCCGCCCGTAGACGGGTCCTTGACCTCGTGAAGGATCTCGTTGGCCTCCAGTTGCCCAAACTTCATATATGTGTGACCAGTCGCCCGGAGGTTGACATCAGGGACATCATCGAACCGCTCGCGTTTCATTCAGTTTCTCTTCACGATGAAACAGGGCAAAAGGAAGATATCGCAACATATGTCAGATCTGTCGTCTACTCTGACTCGGGTGCGGCAATGAGCAGGTGGAGGGTGGAGGAGAAAGAACTTGCGCTGACGGACAAAGTTGACGGAATGTGAGAGCATTCAGGACGTTGACGAGGCTTGTTCACATCGTTTAACAGGTTTCGCTGGGTTTATTGCCAACTTGAAGTGCTGCAGAACTGTCTTCCACAAAGACTTCGGCAGAAACTCAGTGAATTGCCGAGAACATTGGACGAGACATACGAGCGCGTGTTGAGGGAAATCGGGAAGACCGATGGCGACCTAGCTCGTCGGATCTTACAATGTCTAACTGTGGCTCGTCGGCCGCTTCGCGTGGAGGAGCTCGCAGAGATACTAGCGCTCGACTTCGAGGAAGCCGAAGGAAGCGTACCAAGGCTCAACAGGGACTGGCGTTTGCAGGATCGGCAACAAGCTTTGCTGATCACTTGCTCCAGCTTAATCGCTGTAGTGGATGACCACGGTTCTCAGATCGTGCAATTTTCGCACTTCTCGGTGAAAGAGTTCTTGACGTCGGACCGCCTTTCCACTCCAGTCAGGGACATTTCGGGCTTTCGCATCCTTCCCGAGCCCGCACATGCAACCCTCGCACAAGCATGCCTAGGGGTTCTACTCTGTTTGAACCACAGCCTCCCTAAGAAAGGGATCCGAAGTTACTTCCCTCTGGCAAAATATGCCGCTCAACATTGGGTGGACCATGCCCAGTTTGAGAAGGTGTCATTACGTGTTCAAGTCGGGATGCAACATCTTTTTGATCAGTCCAAGCCATATTTTACGGCGTGGCACAAGCTGTACGACATTGACCTCTGGTATCCGATCACGACGCAACCTCATGCGACTCCGTTATATTATGCTTCGTTGTGCGGATTTCATGATTTGGCAGAACACCTCATTGACAAGAGCCCAGATGTTGTAAACTCTAGGGGTGGCCGACACCACAGTCCACTGGCAGCGGCACTACATAACCGACACTTCCACGTTGCACGGCTACTGTGTCAGCATGGTGCGGATATAGAGCTTGCGAGCTACAATAACCGGACTTTATTGGTTGGTGGACATGTTGATGCCGTGCAATGGTTACTCAAGCTCAAGCACGACGCAAATGTCAACCCGCAACAAAGCAATGACCGGACTTCATCCCGAGAAGCTGTTGGGGTGCTACAGGGGCTCAGCGGAACCGTCGGTGCCCCGACTGACCATGGCGGTTCTTCATTGCATCTAGCGTCGGCCCATGATCACTTCGAAATTATGCGGCTATTAATCCAGCAAGGGGCAGATGTAGACGCACGTGATACTGGCGGCTCGACGCCATTGCACCTGGCATCGCGCTGGGGGTCAGCCGAATCCGTGAGGTTTTTAATAGTGAATGGGGCAACTGTAGATGTACGGGATGAGGACGGCTCGACGCCATTGCATCTGGCGTCGTCCATGGGGAAAGTCAAGTCCATGCAACTGTTAATCGAGAAAAGGGCGGATGTAGACGCTCGGAACAAGGAAAATGCAACGCCGTTGCACCTGGTATTTACTGTGAGTGCCAAAACTGTGTGGTTATTTACCCGACTCAGAGCTAATGCGGCCGCACAGGACGGCCAGGGCACCAACGGGCTTGACTTCATGCGAGGTGCCAGAGCTGAAGCCGTGGATGTACTAATCCAGCATGGGGTGGATGTAAACGCACATGACGCAAACGGCTCGACGCCATTGCATCTAGCATCGTCCTGGGGGAAATTTGAATCCATGCAGTTGTTGATCCAGCGCGGGGCGAACGTAAACGCCCCAAACAAGAAAAAATCGACGCCATTGCATCTGGCTTTGTTGACGGTGAGTCCTGAAGCCGTGCAGTTATTCACCAAGCGTGAAGCCGATGTAACCGGACAGGATAACCCCGACACGGCTGGGATTTTGTGGGATGCCAAAGCTAAAGCTGTGGAAGTATTGATACAGCACAAGGCGGATGTAAACGCACTGGACGAGAACGGCTCAACGCCATTGCATCTGGCGTCGTCCGCTGGGAGGACCGAATCAATGGAGCTGTTAATGCAGCACAATGTGGACGTGAAGGCGCGGAACAAGGACGGCTCGACACCGTTGCACCTGGCATCATCAGCATGGATCCTCGAACCCGTATCGCTGTTAATCAAACACGGGGCGAATGTAAATGAGGAGGACAAGAACAAATTGACACCATTACATCTGGCCGCCGCGACTTCAGGTACCGAATGCGTACGGCTGTTGATCCAGCACGGGGCGAATGTAGACGCGCGGGACGAGAACAACTCGACGCCATTGCATTGGGTTTCATCTCGTCGGAGACACGGGGCAGAGATCGTGAGCCTGCTACTTAAGCATGGTGCAACTGCGGATGCAAAGGATGACGAGGGCCGGACACCATACGATATTGCGTCTTCGACTTCCGGAAGGATATCTCCTGAGGTAAAAAGGTTGATTTTAAACCATCTGAATTGTTCCAAGGAGAGAACAGTCTGTGGTCCAGGGAATGTCGTACTTTAGTATCTACACTTCCTGTGACTTACCGAACCTGACACCGTCAATGGGATCTTTCGTTACGCGTCGTAAATGTATAGATCGCTGCAGACTCGGCGATCCCCAAAGTATTACGTCCGCAATGTCACAGCAGATTGCAATCTCAGGTGCGAGTGATATAGCATTTTCCGTCCCGCATGTCACTGCCAAGATGCGAGTGATCTCGTCGACTGTTCAGCGTTCAACGCGTAATCGGCAACAAGGGAAGTACGGGAGGCAATTATCACGGCCCGAAACTCGAATTTATGGCATCTAGTCACTGAGCAATATTCAAACATCTGCAACAATAACTTCGCTGCAAAGGCCGACTGGAATGAGTGCGCTTCCAACTGAATCGAGACCGGGGGCCACGTTAGCTAGATGTAGCACAGCGGAGGATATATAATATTGTTGTAAGAAGGTTGGATTATGTGAGAGTGAAGTACGACCTGGGTACAACCAACATGGGGTCAAGGGCTCCTGGTGAGGATCATCTGGCATGAGGTACTCAAAAAGTCAAAACCACACGGCATGTTCGCCCTCGGCTGGTTCCAAGACACGCTCATAACGATCTCGGTTTGTACGCCTCAAGTACTATTTTAGGAGCTCGGTGAGCAATCTGCCATCGCCATGGCACGTCTAAACACGCAGGATCAGAAGCCCCGCCAGCGGAAACGCATCAGAGGCCGATCCGAGTCAGACAACACTTGCGAACAAAACACATGCACCTCACAGCTCGGTCCTTCCCGTATCGTGGGGCTTTCCCCGACTCAGAGAATGCCGCGACGATCCCGACCCTCCTTAGTTGATTCTCAAACATGATCTCTGCCGCATTGCCGTTCCGCAGGTCGGCGAACTGTCACCTGCGTGGCGCCGGCGGGGAGTTCCTGTGCGTGGTGCGCAGCTAGGTCACCCTGCACGCCGCCCATATCCTTGCGCGTGCTCATGTTGGCTGAGAAGGTGCGCGAAGAGCGTTTCTCCTGCTCGCGGACACAGAATACCAGCGGCGAGATGCAGGTGTGCATCAGGCGCGAGGTCGCAAGAGGCTCAGTTGGTGTCGTCGGCCGCGATGGTGCCCAGGACGACGTGTTGCCGGCCGTATGTTTGAGGTATTCGCACCTGAGGAAGTTCCACCAAGAACGGCGGTGTTGTGGGACAACGCCGAAGCTGAAACGCACGGCAGGTCCGGAGTGGCTGTGAAGAGCATTCCCACGATTGTTCACCCTATCAGCACGGCACAGCCATCGTCTCTGAGTGCGCCCTTTTCATCCCTCCACTTTTCCAGTTCGCCACCATCAGTCCTGCTTAAAAAACCCCTCCAGGATATAGTTTTTTTTATTCCGATGAAGCCCGCCACGCCAGGCTTCCTCGTGACCTTGACCGCTACAATCCTCCTCGCCGTCGTCTCCTTTTCCGTCCCGTGGTTCAAGTCTATATACTTCCTCAAGGCCTCCCTTGCCGTTGAAGGGGTTAATGGCTCCATCACCTTCGGTGTACTCGGATATTGCCTCGAGCTGAGCAATGGTACTACTTGTTCGAAGGCTTCGGTTGGCTACCAACTCGGTGCGAGCCTGCATTTCCTATCATTGGACCTCGACTGATCCCCCTGTCAAAGATATCAACAAACTTGTGGGAAATAAAACCAGCATTGATATTCCTGAGGTTATAGTCAAATGGATCACGTATGCTCTTGTTTTACACATCGTTGCCCTCATCCTGGCCGCCATTTCTTCTGTTTTCGGTCTCCTCGCTCATGTTCGAGAATTCTCCATGACCTGCTTCTCTTCCTGCACCTCCGGTGTTGGCGCGGCCATCACACTACTCGCATTCATTTTCGATCTTGCCTTTTTCTTCCTCGCAAAGTCCCGTCTCAACTCTGTCAAGGGCGGCAAGGCGACCATTGGGAACGCGATCTGGCTCACCCTTGTCGCTTGGCTTCTCTTATTCTTTTCCGGGTGCTTCTACGGTCTCGGACGCTGCTGCATCCGCCGTCGCCCACGCGACATGGCACGCTCCGATCGGGAGGGCGGCGGATGGGTCCCGGCCCAGTCTACCGGGCAAACATATGAGGAACAAATGCGGCTCGATGCAGTCAAGGCCGAAGCGGATCGCAAAGCCCGGCTGAAGCAGGGCGAGCATGGTTTACCTGCCTTCCCAGAATACGACCCGACACAGCCTCTCACTGGTGACGCCGAACACGATACACAGCCAGCGCTTCCGTACCGTGATACCGGGTACGCCGCAGCACCAGTCGGCACACGCGCAGTCGACGAATATTATAAACCCACGGGAAATAACGCGTACCCGCCAAGGAGGCAGGCAACGGCGTCATCTGGTCGTACTGGCAATATCCATTCACAGCAAACCTCGGCTTATGCGCCATCTGTTTATGCCGGTTCCACCGCCGCGAGCACGGGTCCTCCAGTCACTAGTGGATACCTCAATGCGGACAACACTGGATATCACGGACAATACCCAAGCCAGGCAAGCACGAGGTACGGACACGAACTGTCCGCCAGCAATGTCGGGCGTAGACAGACCGGTAATAGTGCCGATTATGGACAAAGTACATACTCTCCGTGTAGGTCTTCTCCCTTTGATCTTCTCTCATGTGATGGACTAAGATCGTTGCTCAGACGACGCTCTACCTTCGCGGGGTGTGCCGGACAACTCTGGCACGGATCCCTTCCAGGCGTATACCACCCCACAAGCCTATAATCTCGACACGTACAACGCCACTGGGCATATATCCCAACCCACGGCGCACTCACAACCCTACACCACAGAACCCACCACATCATACTATACCCCGCAAACTCAGGCGGTCGTGCCACCATCCCGTTCCTACACACTCGGCGGCGGTGGCTATGGCAACAACACCGTGCCTGCACTACATGAGCCCGAGCCAAGCCCAGGTTTCCTGCCGTACCCAGGTAGCGAACCTACAAGCGCTGGCAGTGCGTATTCGGGCTTAGATAGCCCGACGGGCCCACGGGGGCCACGCGAACCCGTGGGTGGGAGGGTTCAGAGCCCTGTCACGTATGATGACAACCCTCCGATGTACGATGACGGGATGCACACAGGGGCAAGCTACGTGGTATCTGGCAAGCGATAGATAGACAGCAGACCATGGACGTTCTCTGTCTGATCCCGTTTGTTCCAATCTCCTCGGACTTGTTATTTATATTGCTTCTCCACCCTATCTATGATTTGTCACGAGTTGCTACGAGTTAGTATGTTAGGCATGGGAGAGTGTGACTGGTCAGGCCTTCGTTGCATCGGACTGTAGGCCTAGGAACGAAGCGTCTCATACAATACCCGAAACCATATCTTGTAAAGACGGGGCAACTCCTTTCTCTTTTTTAGCACCGACTTTCAAATCTCATCATGAACAGCACGTGGCTTCTGTTCATCTCGTCGCGGCTTGGGTTTACGCTCGTCTCGTGGCTTCGGGGGCTCCACCGAGACGAAGAGGGAGAGAAAGTCGTGGACGATGTCAGCGGCCGCAATACTCGTGATGTCTGCATGGTCGTATGCAGGTGCAACTTCGACAACGTCTGCGCCGCTGAAGAAAGAGGCGAGAGTCGGGTGAGAGAGCTCGGGTAACACAAAAAGAAAAACGTACACGAAGTTGAGGCCTGCAAGGCCCCGGATGATGCGTTTGACCTCGCGTGTCGTCCAGCCACCCGCCTCTGGCGTTCCAGCTAATGGGACTCGGTCAGGTATCAGGGAGGCGATCTATGTCTTGCTTACTAGCTGGTGCTAAACCCGGGTCTGCGAACAGGCAATAAGAACTAGGGCACTCAAGACAAGGTAAGGGATGCATACCGATAACGTCGATGTCGAGGCTGGTTGGTGGTAATGGCCGTTGTCAGTGTCCGCAAAAAAGAAAGCCACCATTGTTCACCTAAGGTATACTGGGCTGTCACCGATGCGCTCGCGAATACGCCGAATGACCTCATTGATGCCGATGTCGTCGATGTCATCCGTCGAGATGATCTTGAAGCCGACAGTCTCTTCGTCTGTAGTCGTATCGGCCTCGTCCTGTTTATCATCGGGTCACGCGCGGATTCAAAACACGCCCGCAGACAGGTTTGGACGCACGGTCATCTTGCATCGGATACCGGCGTGTACGCTCGTGTTCGACAAGAGTCCCTCTTCGTGCGCGATGTAGAAGAAACTGCCGTGCGTAACCCGCCCTTGTGCGGTCGGCGACGGGACATTCCATGTATCGAGGTGTGCGTCAAAGTGAATGACCGAAACGGGCCCGTAGACCTTGTTCAGCGAACGGAGAATGGGCAGAACGATCGTGTGGTCACCGCCAAGGCTAGCGCAGCGGTGAGCAATATGGTCCAAATGGGGCGGAGAAGAGAGGAGACGTACGTGACGATCTTTGGATGTTCCTTGTTGTCCTTGGCAAACGGGCGCGTAGAGCCTACCACGGCCTCCGTATCGGTGCGGACGACGTCACGCTGCAAGAGGGTAGAATAAGCGACCTCCATCTGATCGATCGCCAAAGCGTTGTCGAACGGGTTGACTGGGACCTGGGGGGAACGCGCAACGTATCAGCAGTGTTTTGTTGCAGAAGCGAGACGCATACATCGCCACAATCGATGACCTTGAGACCCTGTTGGTATGGATCGAGCCCCCAGGACAGAGACCACGCACGCTGGCCGTGAATGCGACGGCTGCCGACGCGAATGCCTGTCGGACCGAAGCGGGCTCCTGGTCGGTACGTCACTGAGGTGTCGAATGGCATTCCGAGCACCGCGACGTCGAACACGGGTGATACGTCCTCGAGACAGCGATGGTACGGAAGATGCGAGAACGCGAGGGGACCCGTAAAGGGGAGATCATTTTGAGAGCCATACTTCTCGCTCCATGACTTGGATGAGTCGCTGAGGACGGATTGCGCATGAGCGCTGACATGCAGGACTTGCACGACCCCAAAAAATACGGCGTTTGAGAAGGAGAGCCTCATGGGAGAAGACAAGAGGGGATAAGTGGGAAAGCCATGATCTGGTATGATATGGTCGAGCCGAGTCCTGAGAAATCGATTTGACCCATCGGGTTATTGTCAATCAAATCAACATGGCACAGGCTTCGACGTCCACATCCAAGTATAACCCAAGAATACACGTAGGCTTGTCAGAAGAGCGTGTCACAGACGTCTCTAGCACAGATTTTCCTGGCCATTATCCAGGGGAGGATAACTCCTGGGATCTCGAAAAGTTTGTCAAGGTCCGTAAAGTCTATTTGTACCGTCCACGCCATTACAACTCATGGTGTGCATAGGGACTACAAGTAAAGATACAAAAACTCTCCGCGCGATCTGTTCAGTTCGACCTTGTGGGCGTTGACGCTTCGATTGCGAACGCATTACGACGAATACTTATCGCAGAGGTACGCACCGTGATGATGTTCAGACTACCTCGAAGCGTTGTTGAGGCCAAACGCAGGTCCCAGCAGTTGCGATAGAGCATGTATACGTCTGGAACAATACATCCGTCATGGTGGACGAGGTATTCTCACATCGTCTCGGGATGGTCCCCTTGAACGTCGACCCTGCCCTGCTCGAGATGAAAGAAAGCACACATGATCAGGCAACAGACAGAAATACGATTGTCTTCAAGCTGCAGGTAGAATGCACGCGTAACACCGCTGCCCCGAGAGACAGCACAGATCCCGCTGTCCTCTATAACAACTCAGAGGTACTGGCGCGTCACCTTGAGTGGGTTCCGCAGGGCGAACAAGCAGAAGTTTTCGCCGCGCGCCCACCAGCGCCCACGATCCCAGACATAGTCCTCATGAAACTCCGTCCGGGCCAGGCGATTGAGATGGAGGTGCATGCGGTCAAGGGCGTAAGCAAGGATCACGCAAAATTCACTCCGGTCGGTGCGTACTCTTTTTTTGTCCTTCTCTCGTCGTCCCTTCCTAAGTCACTGTGCGGTACAGCGACAGCAAGTTATCGGTCATTACCAGACATCATTTTGGACGACGAGAATCCTGTACCACCGCACCTCGCAACACGCTTCCGGGACTGCTTCTCTCCCGGCGTGATCAAAGTGGGCCCCCGCACCAAAAAAGTCTCGGTCGATCCTCGCGGTGTACGCGGTGAAACGATGAGTCGGGAGGTGTTGCGCCATCCCGAACTTGCTGAGTACGTCAAGCTCGCGCGTGTACGGAATCATTTCATATGTACGCCCTCTCTACTTCAATGGAGAACGCGAATGCACTGACGCGTGGCACCCGGCTTGGCAGTCAACGTCGAGTCAGAGGGGCCATATGAACCACCACGCCTTCCGCTTGAAGCCATCCGAGTGATGAGGGAAAAAATCTCGGCGTTAAAAAGTGCCGCTGAGGCGCTCCGTATTCCGGGTGATCCAGAAGGGGATATACAAATGGCAGAACTGTAAAGACCGGGTTGATGCAACTCGGCCCCGTTTGTTACAACAATACGACCCTCCAGTGATCCAATCTTGTTGCGTCGATGAAAGGGATGTCGATTGAACGTTATAGGTTTGGGCGTGACTCAACTTTTGTGCGTATACCCCCACTCAGCGTCGCAGGTAGAGAGTCGTTTACCCAAACTAATTCACGTGAGTCACAGTGGTTTCTGCGTGGCGGTGTTGACGCGGGCAGAACCACGGCAAGCGACGCTTGTGGGTTTCCTTCGTTTGATTCCAGCGCCCACTACTCTACTGCTTCTCAGAAACTACAGCATATACATTTTCCCGAGTCGGCAGCGTATGAATGGCGCTCGGCATCTCGCCGACTGCACCGTTCTCATCGTTGGCTTGATCCTCAGGGTCACATGACTGAATACAATTATCGTTCGTACCTCGCGTTTCCGCGTGGTACATCGTTGCAGCCGACGTGAGCGCGTGCGGGCATTACAGACCGCCAGTCACAGTACTCGCTACATGACTACCCATCAGATGCAAAAGGGGTGTTTGAATGACTTGTCGCTGCTGACTCGGTCATGGCCCGCTGAACGCGCACTTTCAGAATTCCCAAATCCTCTTTCATTTCGTTTGGTCTCTGCTATAAAAGCAGGCGATTTTTTCTTTGTAGATCCCCACCGCGCTCCTTCAGCAGTCTACCGGCCTTACAGTACCAGTTTTCACTCCTCGAGACAATGCTCGCCGCCAAGCAGCTCTTTTCTATCGTCGCGCTCTCGGCGTTCTTTACCGTCGCGTCCGCCCAGGCGCGTTTGGGATGCTCCCGCAATGGCACCGTTCAGGATAACGACACCTGTGATGTTCTCTCTGCGCGCGACAGCGTGTCCACGTGTGTAGCTTCGCTGAAACCGCAGAGAACGCTTTCTGATGACTATCCCTGGACCGTAGCTTCCAGCTCGCTAATGCCAACAAGGACGCCATCGATACCTTTTGCGATAATATCTTCCCAGGAGAGGTACAATTTGCGCGCTCTCTTTTTGGTGTTCACGGCTAATGGTGGTCCTGCACAGAATCTCTGCTTGGGACTAGTGGGCGAGGACTGCACCACTGTTGTAACCGTACAGTCGGGTGATTCGTGCAGTGCAATTGCCGACACCGCAAGTATCCCTGTGGCGACACTTCTCGCGAACAACCCGAACGTCAACGCGGATTGTAGCAACATCTATCCCAGCGAAGTAAGATTTAAGCACACAGTCCTCGTTTAGATCTTAATTCTCCCACAGGTTCTGTGCACAGCCAGCCAGATCATCACCTACACTTAGGGAAAATTTGTCTTGATTTTCGCGAGGGAGAAGTTGACGATCAAGGACTCTGCGTCTGTTGGCTTTATCAACCGTATATCATGTCCGGTTGACTAATACCTATCATACATTAATGAATAAAACGTTGTCACCAAGCCATGGGTGCGTTCAATGCGGAGTCGTAAAAGTACAGCACAGCACCAATAAAAAACCCGAATGAAACCCGGAGTCCGTCTAGTGCGACGGACCAGAGTTGCGTGCAGCCGTGGCGCGCAAGGGTACCACCTCCCAACGTCGGCGTGCCCAGGCTCTATCACTGAGCTCATGGCGTTCCTCCGGTGCCAGGCCAATCACACGCACGGCCCGATCACGCGCGGGATCGTCGTCGACCTCGGCTTCCTCACCGCGCTCCTGCTCTTCCACCTCGTCCTCGCGCAGATTGAACGTGTCGTCGGTGCCGGCCGCGGTGGGACCCGGCACGGCAACACCAGCGAGGAGGGAGAACGGGTTGCGGAACGCAGAGACGAGCGCGTCCGATGCCCCGTCGAGGATCGTGCGTGGGCGGCGGCGGGGGACCGCAGTCACGTAGAAGGTCTGGGCGCGCCAGGCGGTGCCGCCGGCGAATGCTGGGTCGCACTCAAAGTCGGCGGTGAGGAGCCCGGTCGCCCCGTTGTAGCGGAAACGGGGGAGTGGGTGCGAGTATGCATTTGGGTAGGGCTGCGTTAGTGGGCGGCGGTGCCTGAGGACGAGACGCCCGTCTATTTGGTTATGGGGGTGTGAAGATCGGGGGTACGGGCGCAGCTCAGGGGGCGAACAAACCTTCGACGTCGAGTGCGTGTCCTGATGTTCGTGCGCAGAGGGCGCCGCTAGCGTCGATGAAGAAAACCTTAGGAGGTTCGTAAGCAACGGGGCAGTGCACATCCAACGCCAGTACTCACCTGATTCCCAGCTTCGGGTCTGCGAAAGCCTAGAGGTTCGTTAGTTCTGTAAGCAAGCAGCCCTGTGGAATGAACGACTTGCCTTCGACGAGAGAACTATCCTTCTCGGGCCATAATATAATGGGGGCGCCATCGTGAACTGAGTCGGAGGCAACATCTAACAATCGCCTGGAGGACACGGAGCGCAGGATGAAACAGCCAGGAGGAAAGCCATAGTCATTGGAAGATGCTTTCTCGTCACGTTCCTTGATAAGCATCCCGTATTACGGTCAATGGAGAGAACAGATGTTGTGGTGCGCTTTGAACCCAGCCCGGGTGCATCATATGATAGTCCGGTCACCTGACAAAACTACAAATCAGGCTTGTAAGGTAGCCGCCATTTCGACTACCTTTATGTAAGCTCCCAGCAGCAATTACTTTCGCACAAAAAAACACTCATTCACACAAAACTTAAGTCCATGCCACTTCCAGGCTAATGTTTTTTATACAAATTATAGAAGAACACCCTCCCTTCCAATCCTATAGAATAGATATCCAATCTGGGGTTTTGTAAAGGATGAGTGTACAAAAGATGTCTGCTTACAGTACATAAAGGTGGTCGAAACTAGATGGCGGCTACCTTATAACGCTTCTGTAGTTTCCTCAATCCAAATAAAATTGCACTTCCTCGATGCAGATAATGACGAGATTGGTGGGACACAGCACTTACTACTTGGGCTGAAATGTGGCATGGATGTAGATTGGATTACTTTCCAACTTGCACTTAACGAATACACTCTTTCCCCTTGCCTATCATAGAAACCAGAAGACAACCTGTAGATAGTGCAGCTAACTAAATGCGGCACAGGTACCGAAATTGACAACTTCGAGGCGCTGTGGTAGGAAGGTCGATTGATTGGGCGGATTGTGGGCTCTGATGTATTGTAGGAAGCCGAGAGGCATAGCAGTGTGTGTGAGAATAGACGGTCGGATGTAATGATGTCTGGTCAATTAATTTGTGTTTGAATCTGGCGTTCGCATATAGAGGGACAGCGATAGTTATTGTACAATACGTCAGTCGCGAATATGTTGCCGCATGGACAGACGTGGTCTAGGCGGTTGTGAGGGTCCGAAGCGGATGGAATGCCGTGAATGTGTGGCAGGGACAGGGGATGCCGTCCACAAGCCGTGAATTGGATCGTCTGGGGATGGGGAATGGCCTAGCTGTACGCCTGGGATGTTCTAGGGGCATGTTTCCAAGCGAGGCCAAGTAGCGTAAGTGACGGAGTGATGCTCTTCTGATGAGATGAAGCGGGTGTTGGCCTACTGTATTGCTACAGTACGGCCCTTCTCCTGACCCTGAGCGCCTATAGTCCTTGGGTACGCATGTGAAGAAAAGTTTCACATCCCTAGAGAAGACGGAAGAAATATTAGTGAAGAAGACGAACGCCTTGTGCTTGCTGTTCTAGAGTTAGGGTCTTGGACAACCTGAAAATTAATATGCGGAACTTACATGCCATGCTCACATTGCGTAAGTACACTTCGGCCGCCGCTGCGAGCGATTTTCTCCCTATTACAGAAGCTGCCACCGGCACGTAGCCAGCATCGAGGCACTCGATCTCCATCACCCCTGCTGCTCCCACGATCTTAAGTTACCGTCGGTGGGACACTGATTAGTGAATTACTCCTTGTCACGGCAGGGGGGTCCTCGCGTACCTGACGGACACACACGTTGCCGACAGTTGGGCTCACGATACACGATACCCAAGAAAGCCAGTCACTAATAACTCCCAACTCCCAGGGTACGGACTTTGTGGCTGATCCTGGCTTCAGCTGGTTTTCAGGACCCACATGATGGTTGCCCCAGGCCCGGGTCCTGCTAACCGTCGCCCGGGCGGACGACGAGTTGACTGGCTCGAGGTAACCTGTAGAGTCTCAATGCCAAATTCTCAGTCGGCATTTCTAGACGGTGTTCAATGGGGAAGATGTTTGGTTTTTCGTGAAGAGGGTCCCGTGGAGTGGAGCGGGAGGCTCCGGAGGTGGGACCTATACCTTCGTTTTGGACTACTCGCAGTTTGTGTGCGAGTTTCTTTTGTTGGGCCCTATACAACAATTAGCACCCGTATATGAGGACGGGGGTAGGTGGCGTTGTAAAGGAGTCGCTACAGTATCGATACCCCCGACAAAGTTGCCAAGTAGGTGGGGTGCTTCAAGGTAAACTCTCGCTCGGCGTGTTGGGTCCGGCATCCCCATGTGGTTGAGGAAGGAGCCGACCCCGTAACGAACCTGAGTATGTTGGCGACTGATTTCCTGTCTTCGACGCAAGCGGATGTGATGTCGTCGTCGACGTACATACCAAGCGAGGAATAGTTTTTCATCTTGTGGAGGTGGCGAGGTATAAATGACTGATAGGATCGGTGAAATGGGCGGGCCTTGAGGTGTACCCGTGGTGATCTTGAGAGAGTCGCTTGTTAGAGAGACGGACTGATCAACCGGCCAGGAAGCTGCCGGGGAGAACCTAGTATTCTATTAGGTGGTTGAGGCGACCGTGGTTCACATTGTCGAGAAGTCATGTCAAATAGCAACATGCCATATTTGGGCTTGTTGGCGTGTGCAACATCAACACCGTGGAGGAGCGGGACGAGAGAGCCGCATCCAAATTGCGTGGTGGGGGATTAGTGCCTAGGTGGTGATTCGCTGTAAAGCAATCGTTCTGGCGATCTGATCAAAAAAATTAATCGTTCGGGCGATGACCTTTCCCCCCACGATCCTACGAGCTTCCCAAGACATTCCAGCAACGTGACGAGGAGATGAGTTTGGTCTCTGAATAGTAAGGGCTAGTTTGCCTTTGAAATTACCACCTTTCCATTCGAGGGGGGGGGGGCGGAGGAACGAGGTCTTCTCAAAAGGCGCCAGATTTCGGCGTCTTCGATCGGGTGGTGGTAGCGGCGGGCCGCGCGGGTGGATCGTTACGGGAGCCAGAGGGGGTTAGCAGCAAAGAAACAGTCAGACAAATCCGCTATATTTCTGAATGCGCGTAGAGGAGCTAGTTGTCTCCTCCCCAGAAGGAGGGAATCACGGAGGCTCTGCGACTAAGGCGCGATTTGATGATGCCCCATGGGTCCGGCTCAATAATTACATTTCCGGTCCACCCCGTTTGGCCGTTGGGATGCCTGCAAGGAGACCCTGTTTCTTGTCTTCGCCTCGTGCTGATCTAGCGTTTTCTTCTAAGTGGCGGCAATCGCCGTTCCACCAGGGTATGGGCTTCCCTTTGCGTTTCCCGCGGGGTTGAGAGATCGATCGCAGTCCAAGATGTCTTCTCGAAGTTGTTGGGCTACTTGGGTCGGAAGGGAGGCAACAGGGTACTTTCAGAAGGTCGTACGCCGTGGTCCAGTCTTCAGCTAGCTTAGGGTATGTAATGGTGACTCACGGTAGGCGTCGGTATCGGAGATATGCCCTGGATGAAGTTATTTAGACGCGTATGAGGGCGCGATCCGATCCAATGGATCTTCCAGTAAATTTCCGCTCGCTGTAATACACTGTAGCCCCCCATTTGACTGAATTGACTCAGATCGAGTCAAGTGCGCTGGGCCCTTAGGGGTAGCCGCCCATTCTTCTACTTCGGGGGCGAAGGGGAATGCGCATTGAAGCACCTGAAGTAGATGGCAGTGGTGGGGTCGAGGGTCAAAGTCAAGCCGTAAGGTTTGGAGAGCAGACTTGTCAGCAACGTGGGGCACACGTGTGACCTAGAATCTGCCTGTCTCCGGCAGTGAGGCGATAAATCTAGTTTAGCCTGTTTGCAACTTTGTAAAGATTCACAAGAGACACGGCGCAACTGGAAAATCATTGGAGCGACGAGAGTGTTTCTCACGCGATGCGTAATCGGTTCTATTCGGATTCACGGAGCCTGATAGACTTGATAGGTTCGCAAGAGTAGCAGTTCGCCGCTTGTTACGTAGTCTTGAAAAGGCAGTGATCCACCTGGTCTAAGTTGAAGTCTAGTTGACGTGTGTCGATCGGATTTGTTCGGGCGAAGGCGCTGACAGCTGACGCCTTCTTTTTGTGAACTCTCTGTCTGTTTTCTCTGAAAGGAAGGCGCCACTGGCGCCCAAACTTCGCCAACAGGTCTGAGTGTTTTTGCATAAGTATGCCACTTGGGTACAGTACTCACCACTAGTAGACGTTCCGTTTTTCCCACCCTTAGCAAGGATGTCTCTGGCAACGCGCCAACACGAGAATGACGAGTCTGCCCGCGAAGCCCCAGACGTTGCCGATACCCTGGCACCACTCTCACGACATGACAGCGCGCTGCATGACGCTGAGAGCGGCAAGGATAACGATACGGTAGAGATTCCCCACAGCATCTTTACCCCTAAAGAGAAGTGGTTTCTCGTCAGCCTGGCATCCTTGTCCGCATTGTTCAGGTGAGTTAAAAAAAAAAAGCCCCCCGCGCGGGCACTCACGCAAACTCACGCAACTCGTATCATGCAGTCCCTTTACTGCGAACATATACTTCCCTGTTATTCCCACCATATCTAAGGATTTTCATAAGAGTATAGAACTCATCAATCTGACCGTTACAATGTACATGATCATACAGGGCTTAGGTGTGTGTATACTCAGTTCACGACCGAGACCGTATCTCACTAGTCTTCCCCGCGATCTAGCTCCGATGTTCTGGGGAACGCTGTCCGACCATCGGGGGCGCAGGCCAATTATGATTACTTGTTTAACGACGCTCTCCTTATCCTGTGTTGGGCTCGCCCTGGTCCCAACATCCGCCTATTGGTTGTTGATGTTATTACGATGTTTCCAGGCAGCGGGGTCTGCTAGCACTTACGCCCTTGGTATGTATCTGGTGGTATCGCAATGCTGATTAGAAGAACTAATAGGCGGTACTATCACCACCAGGTGCTGGGATCATCGCCGACATATCCACTCCTGCTGAACGAGCTGGCTTCATTGGGATTTACGGCGTTGGTCCTATGGTATGTTAATATAACACCCCGTTCCAAGTAGTGAACCTATTTTTTAGGTGGGGCCCACCCTCGGTCCTGTAATTGGGGGAGTGCTATCCCAGAGGTTTCATTGGAGGTTCGTATCACGCTATTTTGTCTTTTGGCAATTAATGGTCCGTCACTCGGATAGAGCTATCTTTTGGTTCTTGTGCATTAGCTCTGCCTTATGGGGTCTCGTGCTCTTCTTGCAAGTTCCGTCATTTTCATTCTAAAATCTCGTTCTTACGCTTGGGATATTCTCAGGTTTCTCCCTGAGACCCTCCGCGCCATCGTGGGGAATGGAAGCGTCCCAGCGGGGCGGATCTACACGCCCCCGGTGCCCATCATCGGTAGACATCGTGTCACGAAACTACCCGGAGAACTGCCGCCACGCAAACCACTCACTAACCCTTTCACAATGCTTACATATCCTGATGTCTTCATCCTTCTCTTCGCGAACGGCACATTCTTCGCCGTTTTTTACGGCGTGACCGCCAGTTTATCGACCAGCTTCGAGGGGGTATATCCTCATTTAACCCAAACGGAGCTTGGGTTGTGCTTCCTTGGCATCGGAGGAGGGATGTTTATCGGTACGATATTGAGCGGGAAACTCATGGACGCCAACTACAGGAAGATAAGGGATAACCTCGTCGTTCCTCAAGCTCAGACAGAATCCAAGAAGGCCGTCGACCCTGGTTCTCTTCACGACTCATTCCCCATTGAACGGGCCAGGCTACTAATCACACCGTACCTTGTTGTTGTGTATACGTCCTGTGTTATAGGTTACGGTTGGTCTCTTCAAGCGAAGGTCTCCATTGCGGTGCCCTTGATTTTGCAAATCATCAGTACGTTCTACACTACGTTGTACCGCTTGTCACAACCCCTAACTATGCGTCGTGTAGTGGGAGCTGCGGTTATTAGCATGATGAACGCTATCACAGCGCTACTGGTGGATCTTCTGGTGCCCCATCAGGGATCCTCGATTACGGCTTGTGTATGTCTCTGCCTTTTGGTCTCATGGAAACCCTCAGTTTTTTTTTTCCATCTCGACAGAACAACGTCGTCCGCTGCTTGATGGGTGCTGGTATGGTGACCGTTATAGATCCCATTATTTCTGCGATGGGCAACGGATGGGCCTACGTTCTTCTCGGCGGTTTCTGCGTGCTGGTCTCTCCCTTAATTTGGGTTGAAGTCCGGTGGGGGCCCATGTGGCGGGAGAGGCGGCTCAAAGCACGGCAACATACTGAAGTGCCACCAGCATAGTTCGTGATTCCCTGAGCGCCCTGTAGATGTTACTGTGTTGTGACACATCAATGCATTTTTACGATGACCTTGTACTGCAACCTATATGTATGATCTTGTAATGCATACCGCTAATGACCTTTGGATCATGATCTCTCGTAGCGTTCGGAGAGTAAAGAGTTCGGAATCACCAGACCAGAAAAGGTTGCTGAGAGAGCGGTCGCGTTCTCGTCGGCACTTCATGAGACTCATTCGTGGACAGCCACGCAAGCAAAACCTCGGGATTAGGCACATAATACATCGCAAATACGAAGACGTGTACAGACAGTTACAACATGTGGTCTCACTCATCGTCCTCATCAGAATCGAGTACGAACTCGTCGTCCGAATCGAGCTGGCCGGGTAAGCGCCTCGGCTGTCTCGCGCTTCGCTCCTGGCCTTCGAGGCGCCGTTTCTCCACGAGGTCTTCTAGTGCGCCAGCCATCTTCAGCAAGCCCTTCCACTCGTGGCGCGCGACGACGCTGCCCCCGTGGCCGCTAGACCAGCCGACGCTCATTAAAACGGGCTCCTGATGTCGGAAGCGGATCAGTAAACGAACACCCCCCATCGTATTAGCAAATAAATTGCGCCCTTCTTTACCTTCGAGTGCCAGCTTACGTCGCGGACGCATACGGGCTTGGAGCCTTTGAAGTCGCTCGGCTCGGGTCCGGATGGGTCGAATGCCATCGGAAGTGTTTTGCTCCGATCAAGCACTTGAACGACCCGGCCATCGAGCGACCAGATCTAAGAATGACGTGGTTGAGAGAATAATCCAATCCCTCCACGGGAGTGACACGAACGTGTATCCTTCCATCGGCAGACCCGGAGTAGATGTACTGCCCGCCCGTCGTCTCTGAAGGACTGAAGTGGCAACGTATGAGAGTTTGAAGCACGGCGTGCCCTCGGTACGTCATAACGCTGCAGTCCAGCGGATGCGCTAGGTACTTTGGTTTAGGATAGTGCCCATACCTAACGATGTGTTACGATGATTAATGATGATTCCATTGGGAACCAAGGGCGGCGTGTTTACCGATAGTCATATCCACGAATGCTGTAGTCGACATTGGCCACCGCCTCGTGTTCTGCGTTCGTGCGCATTTTACGCAGGTCCCATAACCGAAGAGCCTGATCTTTCCCATTGGAAATTACGTAACGGCCATCCCCCTTCGCTGATACGTTGGTTATACCTTCTGTGTGACCGATCAACACACCCGAGGGCGTTTGTGAAGGACCCAACGAACGGCGGTCCCTGTGAAACATTACGTCCAGACGGCGTGTAGAGAGTGAAAAATTAAAATTACACACCAGACTTTCAAAAACGCATCATCAGAGGCACTGATAAGAACATTACCAGAAGCCGTATCAGCCCAGCAACAGCTGTTGACGTCGTCTTGATGGGCATCAATCTTGACTGTTCGCTTGTTCGCAAGTAGGTCATACACTTGAACGCCCTATGAGCTACATCCCATCTTTTTTGACCTAGCCTAAATACTCACCAAAAATCTTTCCATCTCCTCCGGCAACGACCTCATTACCGTCCGCTGAAAATTTACAGCTCCAAATACCGAAATTGTCCGTGGCCATGAAGCCGGGCCGTCGTGTGGGTCCTGGATCTGCAAAGGATAACGGTATCTGAGTTGTCGATGAGTCCAGCGTTGTCGCCATGTGCACTGTCGAGTCCTACGTATTACTCCCGGTAAGGCTCGCCTCAGGGATGCGCAAATGGCTCACAATGGAGGAATAAATGATCCTGTATTGGCCAATGAGCACAGAAGACGGACCACAGATGACACTAACCTTTCATTGTCGGGGCTCAGGTGGGCATCGGTAATAGTCCATCCACCTGACGAACCCTGAATGATCTTGATGACCTTCATAGTTGTCGGTTCATCTGTAGGCGGCCACCCGAGTCGCCTGTGATGCCGTTCTGTTGGCTGTGGAGTTTGCCTGGGATTTGTAGGAGGCGCGGTCGTATCAAATATATGCAAGCGGAAGTCTACTAAAGATTCAGCGCGAACACAGGGTGGAGACGAAGGTATACATACCCTTGCAGCATGTGTAATAGAATGATGAATCTGGACAACACGAATAAGATGCCAAAATATAGTAGTCAGGACGTATACGAACTGGCTGAGTATTGTCCACAGTATATGTTATCGGTAAGAGACGCAACGGCTGTGCCGTTAGTGTTGGGGACGATAGCCTGCGTTCGTAGTTGAGAAGGACGTAGTACACCGAGGACGTACACTCCACTTACGTTGGTGATGTCCTGCATAGGAGTTTGACGGTGCTTGATCTGCCTCGACAGGATGACCTTGGCAAAGCTAGTGCCCCCCCTGCGAGACCGAGTTTCGGTGCCGATTCGACCGAACTCTCCGCTCACGAGGAGTCTCTTGCCTGCCTCTTGGGGTGTGGTCACGGGTGGAAACCATTTCGGGGTCTTGGCGTGTGGCCGACGCCAATAGCTATAGGTTTGTATATCATCATCTTCCTCTTCCTCCTCGTCCTCATCTTCGTCGTTCAAACTGCGTAGGTCGCGATCTTCGACGTTCCTTGCGCTATCTTGATGTGGGGTAGTTGCGGTGTCGTCTCCTGGCAAGCGTACTAGGCGAAACCCTGATGACAACGATTGATGAAACAACTCTCGGGTTGACTCGTCGTCTCCTTCCGCCTGATCATTTCCAAATGCACGCATCTGCATGATGGCTATAATTCAAGAACGTAAGAGGCGGGACATGGGCTCGCTGAGATTCTGAATGCGCACTCTGAAGAAGCTCCATAATGCCCAGACCACGCCCATTTCCCTCCGTTGGTGAGTCTGTATTGTGAGACATGTTGCCAGCTACAGAGCTGATCTGCTCGGCAAGATACCGGGACGGATTATCCCGGCCCGAGTTTCTGGTTTACTCCCGGGACCCCGAGCACACCCCACGTAATCGGAGGTTCGGGGTCATTTGCACGCTGAACCTCACGCTCATGACTGCCGCAGCTCCAATCACCATCAACGCAGATGAAGTGAACTGCCTCATCTACGCTTACCTCAAAGACTCAGGTGACTCTTTCGTCAGGTTTACCTTTTGCCTCACCAACCTGCGTTCCCAGGCTTTCAACACACTGCCTTCTGTCTGCTCAACGAAGGTCACCTCCACCACTCCGTCCACCTAGAAAAGCATATCCCACGGGGAGAGCTGATAGAGCTTTTGATCAAGGCACTGCTTTATACGGAAGTGGAGGCGCATTGGAGGGGAAATAATGACATGACCGGCAACTGCACCACCGGTTTCTCGCTGTTGGAGACCCATATTTGCTCCTTGAATCCTGGCGCCAAGCCCACGGTCAAACTACCCGCTAATTCTGCAGTTACACCTCTCATCATGGCACCTCCCTCGGCCTCAGTGACCGAACTCTCTGACGCCGCGCAGAAGCGCAAGGCGAGCACGCCAGTCGCAGAAGAGGGTCACCCGGACAAGCGGCAGAAGACAGCAGAAGTAGAAAGTGTAGTGGAGGTGGGCGAAAAGAATACTGACGGTGCGTTGACCTGGTTTCAGTAAATCCATGTTGGTTCTCCACGCGGCGTCATTACTTACACAGCGTATACTAGGCTCTACTTCTACTTCTCGGAGAGCCCATCCCGAGACAGGTAAGAAGGGCGCGAAGCGTGGGAAGTCACCCAAGTCCAAGTCCCCCGTACCTACAACCCCTGTAATAGCGCCAGCGCCAGAAACTGGTCCAACTGTTGAAGGTGAAGAGTCTGGTGACCCCGTTCGACTACTGAAGGGTCATGATACTGAGGTGCGCCATGTGCGGTGCCTAACTTGGCTACTCATACGGAATCTGGAAACTTGCCAGGTCTTCGTTTGTGCATGGAATCCCGTCCATCATGACGTGTTAACGTCGGGGTGAGTCTTTTATCTTACGGACACAACCTGTAATGCTTAATCAATACAGGTCAAAAGACGCTGTCGTTCATCTATGGGATCTGTCGCAAGATTCCAAGACCAGTAAACCCTACCAAACAATCGACTGTTCTTCCACGAAAGTTGACTCGGACCTCACATCCTTGGACTGGAATTGCCACGGGACACTCTTGTCAGTTGGATCTTACGACGCCACGTTACGTATATACACGGCTTCTGCTGAGCTATATTTCGAAAGTCGATTACACAAAGTGGGGCTTTCAAACCATTATTATCCCTTAGCAGTCGGCTTGACACCTGTCATTTAAAATAGGGCCCGATCTTCGCCACACGCTTTTCTAAGGACGGGAAATGGCTCGCTACCGCCAGTTTGGACAACACTGTCTGTCTCTGGGACGTCGAAAACAAACAGAGGCGTATGCAGTACAAGCACCGGGGTGCGCATCAGTTTAATCGCACGTGCACCCAACTGAATTCATTTGCCATAGGTATTTGTCTGGACTTGGACTGGCTTGATGAGGAGTTGTTCGCGAGCTGCAGTGCCGACAAGGTTATCCACGTATTAAGCGTTAATCACCCAGAGCCTATTGCCGTTCTCACGTTGGTACTCGTCCTTCCGGTCCAAGTTATGTAAACGCTCACAACTACGCAGGGGACACGAAGGTGAAGTCAACCAGATCAAGGCAAATCCATCGGGAACCCGACTCATGTCGTGTTCTGATGATATGACCGCACGTATCTGGGAGATGAGGAGGGTCAAGCACCCCTCCCAGCCCGACCAAGTAGCTGTTAGTGGTGAGATGAGACTCCTCGAGGGCCATCGAAACTGGGTTACCGGAATAAGCTGGAGTCCCACAAAAATTGCCAAAGGCCATGAACTCGTCGCCACGTCCGTTTTTTCTTAAAGCAGCCTTCCGTTCCTCACGTTCATGCTCACTTCCCATAGTGCATCGTTCGATAGCACAGCGCGTCTGTGGGATGCCGATACGGGTATATGCCTGCAAGCGTTCACACACCACAAAAAACCTATATACTCGATTGCATTCAGCCCTGATGGGAGGTGGCTCGCTACAGGTGGTGGCGACGGATGGGTCCACCTATACGACGTCGCGGTATGATTTTAATTTTCTTCGCTTTCCTCCGGCTTTTTTTTTCTGAGACAAATACCACAGGAGAGGCAGAAGATCTGGTCCTGGCTTTCGGAACACCAAAAGCGTGCAATATTCGAGATGACCTGGCAGCAGCACGGAAATGGCATTAACCGCGTTGCCATCGCCCTGCAATCGCACAAAGTCGGTTTGATCGACCTGACACGGATACCTACCGTGAGGAAGGCGTACCGCCGCCGCACAACCTCCTGAGGTTCATCATCCCTACCTTCACCCTGTATCGTTCAACTTCACATCCAAGCACCGTGAGCCATCTCCATTGTTGTTGTGTATTCGCTATTTGTGTATAGATTCGCCCTACCCGTTCCTTAGTCACAAGTAACATAGTTCTACGATTTAATGCGAGGCCCTGAGATTCCGGCCTCAGGCTCAAGTGAGCAAAAGCACAATGGGAAAATCTCCCATAAAAAATTGACGTTTGCACCACGTATATTCCCCTCAGAAAGCATGGGTATGTATTGTAGTGCCCTGAATAGTAGCCTTACTGCCCAAATGAAAAGACAACACGAATTCAGTTCGTCTCTATTTTTGGTAAGAGAACGATGTCCGTCATTGTCGACGACTTAAAGAGCGAAAAGGTTTCAATTTGCTAAAGAGCCTGCGCGTCTAGGTGGGATTGACCAAGTAACTCTGCTTCAAGACCCGCTTCTGCTCGGAATGCTTTACCACTGTAACCTGCGCTCGCGTCTGGGCGATAATCGGGTCGAGTCCATCTCGGAACGAGTACAAGATATGTCGAACAGTCAGTGGCTGAATTTAATGAACACAGTAGAGTATAAGAGTCATAGGCAACCCATTCAGTACGCAGAAACATATACATAGCTCTCTACTCCAACGAGACTGACATTCGTCTAGCAAAAAAATTAAATCCCATCAACTCATCAGGAAATATTACCGACATGAAAGAAAAAAAACGCACCTTCCGAGGACAGCCCGATGTGACCTGGTTACAGCCCCAGCACTTGATCTCCTCCAGTTTGGGACAGCCGTCCAAAATCGCCTTGATGACAAAGTCGTCCACGGCCCTGTTCCACCCGACGTCGAGTGCGCGCAGCTCGCGCGCGCTCGCGATATTCGCCAGCGCGTCCGCCGTCGTATTGCGCCACGAGCTGATGTTCAGCGCCGACAGCGTCGTGCGCGCGGCGCATTCGAGGAGCGCGGGCAGCGCGCTGGCGCCGACTTCGTGCGCACGCGCGATGCTCAGCGTGCTGAGGGCGGTCGGTGTCCACGCGCGGAAGAACGCAGCGACGCCCTCGTCCGTCAGCATGGGCAGGTTGTCCAGCCTGAGTGAGACCAGGCGCTGCGCGTGCGCGCATATACCGTCCTGCAAAAAGTCGTCGTCGAGCTCCTCGTGGTCGGACAAGTCGAGGTGCGTGAGTTGCGCGCCGCGCGCGTGCAGCACGCCGACAAGCCCGTCCGGGGAGCAGGAGGCGCTCGGCGAGGAGAGGTCGAGCTGTTCTAGGTGTTGGAGGGCGGATATGTGGGGGAGGAACGTGTCGTCGAGCTTGCCGATTTCTTTCAGGCGGAGCTCTGTGATGTCGGGACAGTGCCTTGCCAATGCGGACATGCACTCGAGATCGAATCGGGGACTCTGGTGGAGCAGGAGACTCTTGAGCCCACTGTGGGACTCGAAGAAGGAAATCCAGGCGGGCACGCGAACCAGGAAAGGTCCGAGGAGTTCGAGACGCGTGAGCGAGGGAAGCGACGTGGACCAAGAATTGAGAACAACATCGTCAAGGTGACCACAAAAGTCGATCCGAAGAGAAGTGAGGTTTGGGTTGAGAAAGGCAAGGGTTGTGAGCGCAGGTGGCTCAAGCTTGGTGCCATCGTAGATTTTGAGATTCGTGTTCTTTGTATCATAAAAGAGAATGGCGTTCTCTGGAGTTCTGAGGATATGTGTTGGTAAACCGATTAAGTCAAGGGGTTGCAAATTCTTACAAGGACCTATTTCGACATAGAACACGGGCAATCCTGTCCAGGTTGACAGAGCCAATGTCCCCAAACGCCTCAACGTCGTTGATATGCTTGGAAACGACCTGAAGAGAAACCATGAATAAATATCAACTGACAGAGCAACGTATACACACCTTGATACAGAACGAGACGAGGGTGGGGAACTTCCTCTCTTGAATGTTGGTAACGGCGCGCCTCTCAGCAGCGGATTTGCGTTTGCGCGGTGCAGCGGGTTTCTTGAACGGGTCAGCTCCAGAGGCCTTGGTGCAGGGGTGACAGAGATAGCCCGGAGAAGGATTCGCAGCGATCGTGTATTTCGTCTTCGGCTGAACGTAAGAAGGAATGTAAGGAAACAGCTGCTGAAATGCGCACCACAGTAAATTTCTTCGAGCATTTCGCGCACTTTTCGAGACTCCCAGTGGGTGGCCTGGGGTTGGCCGACTTGTTTGTCCACAGAGATTTTGACAAGGCAGTATAGGCGTCGTCCTCGTCGTCCTCGTCATCCTGTTTCTTTGCCTTCTTCTTGGCTGCCGCTTTTTGCTTCTCCAAAACTGCTTTCGACACCTTGCGTTTCTTCGCCGGAGGCTCCTCCTCGCTATCAAGATGATCAGAGTCAGGAGCAGCCTCGAGCCACAAGTTAGAACCCGAAAGAAACGATAGGGACTACAGCATACATACCTCCCCAGAAGGCGCACCGGTCATTCCACCGTGCGCCTCTTGGTTAGTTCCTTCCTGATTTCCACTCCCTGACGCGTTACTAGGGCCTGCCTCTGCCTGTTGCTGTTGCTGTTGTTGTTGTTGTTGAGCTCGACGACGAATTAAGGAATGGGTGATGCCCGATTCCTGTCATAAAGTGAGCACTGATATGTCCATAAGATTTACTCAGACACTGACCCTGAGGAATTCTGTCAGGGCAGAGGTGGGTCCACGGACATTGTTTCTTCTCATTTCTGTTTCTGACAAACTGACTCGACGCGACGCGCCTCATTGCACACACACAGAAAAATATTACGTGATCTGCTTGTCCTCGGCCCGTACCCGGACCGTACTATTGGCCCAATGTCGACCTCCACCACTAAGCGTAGAAGCACTGTACAAGATTACGCTACTCTCCGCTTGCATCCAGATGGCTCGCGCATTAAGTTACGCTCTCCCAAGAAAAGCGACCCTTACCACAAAGCAGGACGCGATGCACGTGGCAATCGTGAAGCACGAGACGCTGCTGGGCTAGCCGTGGTTCCGAAGCGTCCAGCCCCGACCGAGGACGGTGGCGTTGAAACAGCATCTTCTGAACCAGACGTTTCCTCGGGAGAGTTGCGGAGGGCGAAGCCTCGTAAGATCAATCGCAGGAAAAGACGACGCTTGGACCCCCATGACGTCGAGTTCCTGAGGGATTCTGGAAACGTTCCTGGCAACGCCGACGCGGAGGGAGAGACGAGGTGGCCTGTACCTTCCTCGGTATGAGCAGTCTTCATTTTTCTTTTCTTCGCGCACGGTTATCTCAAACTTGTTTTTCTACTCGTGCATATAGGATCTGTTGAAATGCGTGAACTACTTTGCGTGCCAGTATTACACCGCGCGGGGGCTGCTACTGGACCAATCACGCGAGTACAGCCACGAGAAGGAACAACGCAAAGCCGAGGATCGACAGAAGGTAAGGATGGGTGATAGTGGAGACGGTCCGTTCGCCGCAGATGGAGATAACGACGGATTCGCCGAGAAAGAAGATCCCCACGACAGAGAGTATACAGAGCGCGAGGGGACAGGAGTCTCTTCGAAAGGACTCCCAGGCATGTACAAGGCACTCGACGGATCGGCCCTTGTGGCTATTGGTGAGCTAACTTCTGCGAAGTCCACACACTGGAACCTGATCCGAGGTCATCAGGCATGCTGCTACAAGAACTCGTATCCACACTTCTAAAACCTAATGTTCCCCCTGGGTGGGAGAAGGAAATGGAGGCCGCTGGGCTAGTTCCGAACGACGAGAGTGTTGGCCCGGAAGATGAAAGAACAGAAGAAACCCAAAGTGACAACTCAGAGGATGAAGAGATTTAGGACGAGTCTAGCACCGACAATAAGGATTGAGGCCTTGAGGCTCGAATACGGGGCGCGCATATAAATCTATCCATTAGAGATCTCCCGAAAGGTATTGCAGAAAGTCTGCGTGCCCATGCATCAAGAGCTTGGGACTATATCGGTGCCAACTGGCTTGTCACGATAAATACTAACACCATTCCTCACCAGTGTGTAGTCTTTTTTCCCATATTACACCCTCCTTAAATTTCACGCGGACCAATGGTGCTAGACATCACAATGATTCATTCCTCACGAGGTCGAACGGCGGCTAAGACGCGAAAGGCCACACGCGTAATAGGGCTTACGAACAGATGGACTAACAGTTTGACAGACTGTAGACGGAGGGACGAAGGAACAACCCAGTTGTATTAGATAGAGATATAGTCGGCCGAATGACATGCAACCAAGACGTAGGGGGTTCTCATGATGGAGTCGAGTTATTCAATGTCCCGTCATCCCATCGTTTGAGAATGTTTTTCTGAAAGACGCCCATATTGGAACCTTCGAATATCCGCAGTCTCTCTAATCGTCGTTCACGGAGCTTATTCTTTGGCAACATGCCCGAGACAGCCTTGCGAATGATCTGAAAGGGCGTCGTGTCACAAAAATATAACAGAGGAACGATGAAACGCACCTGGTCAGGTTTCTCGCTCATCATGTCCTTATACTTGGTCTCCTTCAGACCCCCAGGATAAAGTGTGTGCTTTCGGTATACAATTTGATCTGCTTTCCGCCCGGTAACTTTAACTTGACGAGCGTTTGTTACGACCACGTAGTCACCACAGTCAACTGTCTCCCGTGGTCAGCTCAGAGCTCATTAGGAATAGAGAAGACCGTACCACTGGGGTCGTATATAGGTTTATGTTTCCCCATGAGCACAATTGCTATTCTCTCCGCTAGTTTTCCAAGGACACGGTCTTTTGCGTTAGCATGGTGCCACACGCGTGCATACGCGAGGGCGGTCTAGAAAGGTTTTAGACGACTCGAAAAAGTTGCAGCAAAGCATATGGAGAGCATACGTTGCCTATGGCCTGAGACATGGTCACGGTTTGGTTGAACTCCCGAGTGAGCTGGCTCCCCAGATCCGGAGCGTTGATCTTATCTTATCAGACCAAGCAAGGAACTGCCGCTGCGTGCGCGTCATCCGTCGGCACTGTTTCCTTCCCCAACCACCACCACCTCTCACTCATGCTCCGTCTCGGTCTTTTCGCATCCACAAGACCACTCCTTTTTCCCGTTTCCTCTCGCATAACACCCCATGCCTCCTATCTGCGCTCTTTCGGCAGTGCGGTGCGACCACGAATTGTGGACATGCTTCGGAATCGACCTCCTAAATTCGTTACCAAGCCTTTCCAACAGTCATCTCGAGGGATAGTTGACTCTGCCATCGTTTCTCGTCCATCTCAGTCGGAGGCGTGGAAACGTTATGCAATCACAGCTGTACGTTGATCCGATTGGCCAATGAGTCCGAAAGGTACTTACTCGTAGGTAGGCCACGATTGCAGGCACCATCGTCGGCGTCGAGGCATTTCTGAATAGGGACACACGTGATAGTCTCACCACAAATGAGCGGTCTTATTTGCACGATTCGTTCAAGTACACGGGTGGCGGGCTTGTCCTGACAGCGTTGGCGGCTCGTGGCATGTTCAGAGCCGGATTGCCATTCCGCATCATGGCAGCAAATCCTTGTGTGAAATTTTCTTCTTTAATGTGGTCGTCGCTAAAATATATATATTCTAGGGCTCGTACTTGGCGTTAGTCTCGCCGGTAGCATCGGCAGCATGATGGGGGTGTACTACACTTCACCAGAGAACACAGTCCAGAAGCATCTGTTCTGGTTGGTGGGTACCACACCGGCACAACTTATGCGATACATCTAATATACCGGTAATACCCCACAACAGACTTTCAACGCCTGCCAGGCTGCGACGCTCAGTCCACTCTTCTTCCTCAGCCCAGCAATTCTTTCACGAGCTGCCCTATACACTTGCGGCGTTGTGGGCTCACTTTCTTACGTAGGGGCCACCGCAACGTAGGTCCCTTGAATCGTCGTTTTTCATTTTTCGTTTTACCTATAGTTTGCAGCAACGACAAATACCTGTACATGGGTGGTCCCTTGCTCGCCGGCGTCACCGTTGTTGCACTGACGTCATTGGCGCCAATGGCTCTTCCTCTCGGCACGCGCGCCTTGGCTATCACTGAATCTATCTCTCTGTATGGTGGTCTTGCTGTTTTCGGTGGCTTCGTTCTCTACGAGTATGTTTTTAATTCGTGGGCTTAGTCGGTGGACTCAGTGCAATTTTCGCAGCACGCAAAAAATCCTTCATCATGCTCGCCTTGCCGAGCGCGGTGTCATCGCACGCGATCCTATGAAAGAAGCAATTGGCCTCGAGCTTGATATGCTTAACATCTTGTAAGTCCGCGCTAGATTCCGATATATTGATAAATTACTAACACCCTGCCGATCTCAGCGTTCGCATCGTGCAAATTCTCACTATGCAAGGTAATAAGCGGAAGTAATTTAGCTGTAACTCTGTTAGGTACATACAGCAATTTGTGAAATTATGTTCATTCGTTCCGCGTTCGCGATCGCCTTCCATTGTATGTTCTCATTCGAAATCAATGTACCTGTCCAGCCACGTATGTGATTATGATTAAGGCTACCTGCGTCGTTACTATCGTCACGATTAGGCCCTCCACTTCCATACACCCTTATTCTTCGCATCGAACCACCTCACCAACGTGACGCATACGCCCGCGACACCCAAAACTACCCCATCAAACACCGCCACGTATATAAATCTGGTTCTTAGGCCGCTCAGCGACCCAGCTTCATGGTTGTTCTGAGTGCCCAGGATCGCGCCTGCAACAGGCGCGCCGAACACCGCGCCGAAGCCGCGTACGAAATAAATCCCAGCATTGGCAGCAGAGTACTGCTCTGCGCCGTATATCTCCGCGATGGTGGTAGGCAATAATGCGCTGTAGCCACCAGAGCCGATACCGTAGAGGACTACGAAAGCGAGGAAGCGCCCACGCTCGGCATCGAGCCACAACGTGAGCACCGTAATACCAGAGAAACAGACCTGCGTTTAGTAAAGCTGTTGAGCGTTTAGAAAGCAGATATTCGAGAGGAGTACGCACGCATGCGATCATCGTGTTCTGTCGTCCGACGTAATCGGCTAGCAGGCCTGTGGTGACGCGTGCCACACTGTTGGCTGCGTTGTTCACAGCCAAGAGCATGCTAGCCGTCTGGGCCGAGAAGCCCAGCACCGTAGTCGAGTATAAGGGCAAATAATATAAGGGTATGATGTTCCCTGCTGCTTGAAGGAACGCAGTGAAGAGCTACGAACTTGAGCGATCGGAGGTACGCAGATGAACGCGCGTGGCTGTACATACCTGTAATATGAATGTTCCTTTCTTGGCAAGGGCGAAAGACGGTCGTACGGGACTATACCCTGGCGGGCGGCGAATTACGAAAGAGATGGGAATCAGGACAACAAAGTTCCACACTCCAAGAATACGCAGGGCTTTAGATGCACCCCAGTGATCAATCAAAGCCTGCGTAACAGGTGCGAAGACTAGTCCACCTGCTCCAGAGCCGGAGAGAGCGACGCCCATCGCAAAACCGCGGTGCTTATCGAAGAATGGCGGTGTTAACGATGTCATAGGGTAGTACAGCATGGATGCCCCGACGCCAAAGAGAAACGCCTGCGTGATGAAGAGCTGCCAGAGCTGTTTGGGATGAACATGAGTTTTCGAGACGAGCACTGAATCGGTTTGCTATAGATACCTTGGTAGCGAAACTCGAGAGAAGGAGTCCTAAGCTCATGATCGTCGCCCCGGAGAGGCACATAAGTCGTAGGTCGCATCCACTCGATATTATCAAGCTGACGAAAATGCTCCCGCTCCACGTGAGGCCGCTCCCGATCGTTCCGATGAGCGAGACCATGGCATACTGTTCCCGGGCGTCGATAATTGTGCTATTCGGTGACGTGTAGTAATCCTACGTGAGATCATATACATTGCGGCTCAGGTGAGGGGGTATTGCGAAGGTCTAATTGGCAGACTTACCTGAAAGACCCCGTAGCTCTGGTTCATACCAATTGTCTGAAATGTTGTCATAAATCCCGCAAGAAGTAACGCGAATTGGTATAATCGTGTTGGCCGCAGTTCGCCTACAGTGCTTTCTGTCCATACCGAGGCGGTGTCGCTATCCTTAAAACCATAGTTTTTATCTTTGTAAATGCAGCTCTTGTCGAGGGTCGAAGATGACATCGTGAAAGGCGACGCAATCTATAATGAAAATCGTAAAGTGGTGGAATGATCCCGCGTTGGGCCTGCACAGGGATTCGACCAGGGTGGAAGTCTAAACGCTGAAAATGTGAATCTCCCTACGTCTGGGCCGCTCGAGCTGACTACTAGCAGATGGAGTGGAGATTCTGATCCTCACGGAACACGGCCAGAATAAGACGAAAAGTGTACGAGGCTACTGTGACCTCCATGTCATCAATCGACCTTTATAATGAAAATAAAAACATATATTAATCGAGCAACTGAGGAACATACCGCAAACACCTTCAAATTAAGAATACCCTCAACGGATGAGCGTCGAAAGGGGATTGGGCCACTGTAAGGCCGCCCCGACACCCCGTCTCCGCGGGCCATCTCATGGCAACAAAATTAGGGAGGGTCAAAAACGGTTCACCCGCCTAAAAATATGAGATCTCAGGGTTGCGGGGAAACCCACGATCATAATATATACGACGATGTTCCCCCATTTACAATATTCCGTGGACGGCCGTCTCGTGATGACAATGATGGGAAGAATCGGAATGAGATGGTCCGGTGCACGTAGTCTCACATGCAGCCCCGACTCGGAAAACATTGGCCACAGGTTTCCGTAACATCCAATGTGGAGGTGGAGGGCTGAGCAGTCAGTGTCCGTCAGAGAATGGCCTGCAGGACGAATACGGAATTCTCGAGGAGTGCTGGCATTACTAGTGTCATTGAGGTGGAAATCAATGAGAATTAGAGTTCAGAAGGAGCTAGTCTCAGTTTCTGCTAGTGGTTTGTGCTCATCGTACACGTCGTGGTCCTGTAAGGGGTCCGAGCGGAACGGATGGAGCCCGCGAAATTAAAGTTAAACCCTGCTTATGGGGGCCCTACATAGGGAATCGACCTGGCTCGACAGCACAACCTCCGAGGCAACCTCCGAGGTTGTTGCGGCTAGCTTCTTGTCCCCCCATGGGGCTGCGTGGTGAATGATAGACCCAAATGCACTCACGCTCCACACTTTGTTTTGTTTACTTTTGGAGCATGGCAAATAACGGGCTGAGCAGTGGCTGAACCTAGTATATCATATTGCTGTTACTATAGCTGTTACTGTAGAGGCACACCGGATTGGTGAGTCTGAGTCCGAGTCACTGTCTGCGTTTGTCCCGCTCCAAAAGTGGCTCCAAAAGTAAACAGAACAATCGTGGCGCGTGAGTGCGTTTGGGTCTATCATTCCCTCGCATTCCCTCGCTAGTAGCTGAAAGACATCAGATTTGAAATTACAATGCAGACCAACCTTGATCTCAGAAAAAATTCTCGCGGGCGAGTGGCATTACGATTGGCCTACCCAACCTAACTTCAAAAAAATATGTCACACGAGCGAGTTTCGGCTCGGAGCCATGACCGAATGGATACAAATGACCTCACTTCAGCCAGTTTCGTCTTTTTGGGGGCTACATGTCGTCAGTCGTCAATCGCTTGTCTCGCACTGTTCCGAGGGAGGAATAAAGGGCTTCCGTCTGTAAAATGTAAAGTGTAGGGAGGGATAGGGAGTGAACATCTCGTCAGCGCAGAAGGACTTTGGTATCTTACTGTGGTTCGCTCGGGAAACGCCTATCGATGAGAGTCCTCGCGTGCACCAGTCGGCTGTTACCGGGCGTACCCACCGACCATCGTCTCCAGGTACTATCATTTCGTTTCGGCAACGCTACAGCGAGACCCAATTCTATAGGTGCATAGGGGTGAGATTGAATGTTTTTTCTGCCGATTCCTTAGTAATAATTAAAAGAAAATTATATCATCAGCACACGCATTTCACAAGTCGAACTAGCAGGTGTGAGCTTGAGGTGTGAGGGTACTACGTACTTTTCCACAAGACAGCGCCATGCAGCAAAGCCCAACAAATCTCGATATATTGTGGATATGGAATACAAAAGCGAACTGTATTGAAGAGTGGGTGTTATGGCTAGTGTGAGAATGGCTTTAGTACACATGAACAAAATGGCGGAAGTCATCACCCATAATCGCGTTCTCAGGAACTTTGAGATGGAGGGTCCAGGGAGAATGGAATACCAAAGGAAGAACTCGACTCGGAACCGAGTTGCATGTTCGCCTCCATCAACCACACGCATGGCCTCAACGTGAGCTGGTTGAAGACTGAAGTGGCTCTCATCAGCGCAAAAGAACTGCTCCGGGCTGTGATGTGTGTTGATAAGGGTCCGAAACTCGAATCTGTCTCATTCATTTCGCTCCAGAGGACCAGAGTGGGCCATGTCACCTATGTACGGGATTGAGGTTGTCAGTGTTGATCAAGTGGAATGTAACGTACCATCTTCAAGACCATCTTCATGCCAGTTCATGGTATAACCTGCCCTTTGGAGAGAGCACACGATTGTCTGCAACAAGGTCTCAGCATCAAAGGCATCACGGAGCTCCGTTTGCGGTTCCTTAAGGGCAATGTTGGATGGCACTCGACGCAGTTACAGAGGAACTGCTAACAGAAGGTGAGAGACCACCCAGCTCAGAAGTTTTGCGACGTACCTTTGTTTCTGTCGCAGTGAGCACACGAAGCCAACTAGGTGACTTGTGCGAAATTCCACCAGTGTCCCAATACATGCTTTAAGTTCGCAAAACACATGAGGTATCGTTCATTGGTCCCCATAAAATCACTGGCACAAACTTCCAGGTTGGCATCCTGGAGGGACGTTGATAGCACCATTTCTTTCAGCCTGTCGGATAGGTACCAACGGACGGTGGGCCCGGGGAGGTTGTTGAAGCACTCCGCAGAGGATAAGTAGGAGGGAACCTTATTTTGTATCGAGAGGAGAGCGGCATCATGCACTCGCTTAGAGAGCCGGCCCGGCGGCGTGAACCCATTTGGGAGGTATTCTCTTCTCCCGTTCACCTACTCGAATGTCGCGCTACCCGAGTCATCTCTCGCCGAACATCACACCTACAAAATCCCAGAAATCACGCGCACGCCGAGAGCCATCTGGTGTTTTCTCTCTTTTTCAGCCGCAACAGATCCAACAGTTCAAGGAGGCCTTCTCCCTCATTGACCAGGACAGGGATGGTTTAGTCGGAGAGCGAGACTTGAAGGATACCTTCGCTAGTTTAGGTTCCTAGCTTTACGCTATATGCCATGGTTACGTACTCATTCCTTTCACGACCAGGCATTGTGCCGTCCCCAGAGATGATGGAAGAGTTGCTCACGTCACGCCCAGGGGAAGGCGGCGTACACCCATCTTCAGAAAATACGCGCGACCGCGGGGTCAACTTTGCCATGTTCTTGACCATGATGAGCGAGCACCTTTTCGAGTTCGACGCTGAAGCCGAGTTATTGGAAGCGTTCTCATCCTTCGACGAGTCCGACTCGGGGACTGTGAAGGGTGATGAAATGAGAAAGTGGCTGAGTGAAACCGGTGATAGGATGAACCAAGCGGAAGTATGTCGATCATTAACCCTCTAAAATTTAATTGAAAAGACTTTTGCAGATTGACAGGTTCCTGAAGGGTTCGTTCACTGACCGTCAAGGAAACTTCAACTACAAAGAATGGGTGAAGGTGCTCCGAGTAAATGAAGACGATAATGGTGCGGAGGCTCAGGCGTAGACATGATCCGCCTTGTATCTATGTACACGACGAGGGGGAGCCGTGTACTTTTTTTCAATGGTCCGTAACCAGTGGCCTTACTCGTCTTCATTCCATTATTGACGTACACCTAGCTGGATTTCACATTTTACTTGTATGCTAGTGACTTCGCACACATACATATCCAGCGCTCTTCAAGAGGCCTGGGAATCGCGCAAAATGGGTCACGCAATCCGAAAGCATCTTCCATATTGTTATCTTCTCGGTTTTCCTCCCCAGCGCCATGCAAGGCTGTCTCACCGTCATTCTATCTATAAATCGGCAGAGTCCTTCAATGGATCAACAAAGTTCTTACCGTTACCCGACCCTTCTTTGGCCCTAGCCGCAATGAACAACGGTTCGCACGCCGGTGGTTTCGTGCGCTCTACCTGCGCGAAGCGGAACTCATATTCACTCCCTTTGTTTTCACGCCGCTTGAAGGTGATCCTGCCTGACCTGTCGGAGATAGCCTACTTCTCCCCAATGCTGCGTACGGTTCATTGCTCATGACGGCAGACGGCTTCACCCGACCACCCTGAGACGACTCGATGGTGTATGCCTCTGCCCTGTAAGCTACGTCTTATTATACGGATAGGCATTCGGGCTCATTAGCTGTTACGTCTATTCTGGTTGATTTGTCACCACCCACCCATTCACCAGTGAATATAGTGAATACTCGCCCAGTCAATCTGGTCGAGAAGTTTTGGCTGCCGCACTTACGGTCACCGTTTTACACAACGTAATCCATTCATATACGCTTCCTTATTCTCTACACAACCCACTCGCTGTCCCTGAACGCCACTTATTTTCCTTCAACGAATGCGAGCGTGACACCGTGAACGGTGCTTTGCCGGCTCTCAGTGACTCGTCATACCTTGGTCTCTTTCCTTGCCTCCGCGGCCATATTACTTAACTCCGGAATAATTTTCTCACAGCTACGTGTACGATCCTCGTTGTTCTCAAGTGTGGGAACCGCATCATTGGCGGTCCAAGAAGACAACAAATCTCTTATCATGTCTGTCCGAAGAGGCTCCCATCGCTACCTTTCTCCAAACGGGTCAAATCAACCTTGTTGGTTCGTGGGGGTGCCTTTTTCCAATAGGGATCAGACGATCATGTCTCCTCGTGGAGATATCTTGTGTCGAGTGCGCAAAATCGCCTCTGCCCCCTCCCTACCACATTCGTACACTCTGCTTTGTTTGCCGACTGCTATCCACCGCATAAGTAAAATGCTCTGGCAGACGGGAGGCGAATAGCCTTTGAAAATATACAATCTCGCCAAATTTTCATTTCGGGGCGATAGAGGGAAAGATCGGGCAGTTCTGGCCTGCGTATACACTCTTCACGACAAAATATCGAAGAGGACGATGACATCATAGACCGATGGGTCCATTCGATAGCCCAATCTCCTCTACTCTACATACTACTATCACCAACCGTAGCAAGTGCCTGAGTACGTGTGATGTGTATTGAGGTCTACAGTATTAATATTATTAAGAGTACAGTAAGTCGCAGCTTGCGGCGCGCAAAGTCCGCCGCGCGAGAGAGCTATTAAGTCGACTTACCGTGACTGTATCAGACCATCCATCTCAATCTGCGACTCTGCGACCGATAAACGTTGAACCCAGTGTGTTGATGCCCATCGTCCAGTTGGAGCCGTCAGAGTTGCCTTTCTATCATGGTGTATATCAGCTCGTGGCAAGAGTACCAGGAGGCTGCTGAGAATTTGTACACTAACTCGCCACGAAAGGTATGCTGTTAGTGCGCCAATCGCACTCCCGCGGTTAGACTCACGTCTGGCAGACCCGATACACCGTGAAATGGAAATCCTCAGAAGGAAAACTTGTCCTCAAAATCACTGACGACGTGACAGTGCGTTTTATCAACATCAATATATTTTTTCTTAAGCATGTTCACTTGCTCAAAAACAGTGCCTGAAGTTCAAAACACATTCTTCGATCTTCCTTGGCCGCTTCGAAGCGTTGAACCGCTCTCTGATCCAAAAAATGACCAATTGTACCCTGAAACCTACTCCAACAGTCCTTTCGGCGCCTCCCCTGCAGGCCATTGCGGCCTCTCCCGTCATTCAGGGTGGAAATCTATCCGAAACCCCGGTCCCGGCGTCAGCACCCTCTGGAGGGGGGGTGAAGAAGAAGAAAGGGGGGAAGCGAAAATAGGATTTAAGCAACTGGCTGGTTTCTCTGAACCGAACGCGTGGTGTGTGGAGGTGCGGGTAACGCGCAGTGCTGGCGTTTGTGTTGCCAACTCAGATGTTTATTCCACATCCCCCTGTGAGGTACCATCTGTTGCAAGCTATAATTACAGGTTACAAATTCGACATTTTTCCGGGGGAGTCGCCTTCTTCGCAACCCAAAACGAGGTACCTGGTACCTGCCACGTCGCCAACCTCACAAGCCGAGAAGTACACCTGATGGCTCTAGGCCCTCGAACTTGTCGGAAAATCCTTTGTAGATCAGATTCCCCCGAAGAAAAGTCCGGTCTACTCTCCCGGAGAGTACCAGGCCTTCATATGGCGTGAGTTTGTTTTTGAATCGCAGCGATCCTTTCGTGACCTGACTCTGCGTTTAAGGGAGTGGAAACTAGAAAGATGGGGCCTCACGATATATTCAGCATCTGGGTCCCAAATGATCAAGTCGGCGTCGTATCCAGCCGCGATCTTCCCCTTCCTATCAGCGAGACCCGCGTGGCTTGCCGTTTTCTGGCTCGTCCATTGTAGAACCGTTCCGATGGGCACGCTGCGCTTCCGTGCCTCTGTCCACAGCAGACTCAACCCAAGTCCGAGTGTACTTATGCCTCCCCATGCCCCCATGATGTCGCCATCGTCCAGCTTTTTCAGCTCCGCAACGCACGGACTATGATCTGAGACGACAAAGTCGATGGTTCCATCGAGTAAGGCGGCCCACAGCGCCTCGCGATTCGCGTCGTCTCGAATTGGTGGGCAACATTTAAATTCAGGGCGGCCATCGGGGATGGTACCAGAGGCCAGGCAAAGATAATGAAAGCATGTTTCGACAGTGAGCCTATGGCCGGCAGCCTTGGCGCCGCGAATTGTTGGCAGGGCACCCGCCGCAGAAAGATGCACGATGTGACAACGGAGGGTGGGATATTCCCTCTGCAGATCGGCGATGCGCGAGATAGCATCTACCTCAAATGCTTCTGGACGCGAGTTGAGAAATGTGCTGTATCGCGTCGGGTCTTCGAGATTCGGCGGCGCAGAATGGTTGTTGTCCACCTCAGCATGAAACAGGAGTACAGATCCTGTATCCTGTGTATTGTCAGCCGAGATACCCAGGGAGACTATTGCATACACCCTCGTACCTTGAGCGCGTCCATGGACGGTCGCAAATCACTTTCAGAAACGCAAGGGAATTCCTGTACAGCCGATCGTTGAGCACGAAACGGGCCCGATGAGAGAGATCTACCTCGACACCACTTTCAATCATGAAACATTTGAACCCCTTCACACCAGCGTCGACCAATTTGATCAATTCGCCCTGGGCAGGCACAGTGAACCTCATGAACAGTCCGGGAAAATAATATGTATACTTGATTGCCGGGGATTACACCACCCCAGAACGCGACATCTGTCCAGCATTGCGAGCGCGCCGCATGGCGCTTAACCTTGAGATTATCCACCGAGGTCGTGGGCGGGATCGAGTTGAGTGGCATGTCCACAACCGTGGTGACCCCCCCAGACGCTGCTGCGCGAGTGCCCGTCCAGAATCCCTCCCAGTCCGTCCGCCCGGGTTCGTTAAGGTGTACATGCGCGCTAAAATAGTACCCACCCGAGCGATTAAACACGCGAACGACGACGGGTCCGAGATTGCACGTACTCGACTAGCCCCGGAAGGAGATATTTGTCGTCGTCAACTTCTAGCCAGTGATCGTCTGTGATCTCAGGAAAATTCGTCCGGACAAGTCGTTCCGCGTGGACCCCGATTATCTTTCCTGTCTTCGCAGAGACTAGGACAGTCGCGGGCTGCGGTACCTGAGATCCAGGAAGTAGCACATTGTTTCCTGTGTAGACTTGAGTGTTGGGTTCGATCGTGATGGCCATCGTGCAAGTAGGCCGGCGTGTCCTGGTTAGGGTTCTATTTGTCGTTGTCACCGTTCCTCACTCAAATGTGCACTCATCAGATTGGCCGTCAGGACCATCACGCGCCTGTGTACCTTACCATCGCTCTAGCGTGATGTAATTTAGGAGACAGTAATCCGCGAACAGCGACGAGGGTGCTGACAATGAGCCTCAAGGCGGTAACGCTTTGGTGGTCGCACCTCCTCTAGAGTCTACTCGGGTACGGTCACGGCGGTGGGAATTTGAAACACAACAGATGCTGGTCTGGATCATCATTCTATGCTTCAGCACCGCTGCCCTAGTACTCTAGGGGGTAAACACATGCACGCTGGTCCTTCACCTCATCGACTGTTCAACACGACGTCGTAAGTTGGGCAATCGGTTCGCCTGGCCTTTCGACCTTTGACCGTCGCGTGCCCTACTTTCGCCGCACCGTTTACAAACACCCCAGAACCTGAACTGCGCCCAACTCGCGGGGGAACGACTGGCACCAACAATTCAATCGCCGAGTAAAGCGCTACCCAAGAGAGAGAAACGTGCGTGCTGAATGATCGGGGATCGGATCTAGGGAGAGGGTCGCGAGGGCCCGAGCACGATGTAGCTATTTCGCTTCATCGAAGAGACGGGAACGAGGTTGGGTGGCATTCGGTCGCCAGTGCAACGGGATGAGGTCAGGTAGTACGCATCACATGTGCAGGAATAATCGGCGCGTGCAGGTGAATCGACTCCAGGAGTGCCTTGTTGAAAATCGAGTCACTCTGTATATCTCTCGAAACGGAGCTATCGGCGTTCTAGCGCTTGTGACCCATGGTACGTCCCCTGACCCGGTTTATCAACGACTCAGTACCCTTTTCTCAATTCTTAGATGTATTTCACACTGGCATTGTGGTGATACATGATGGTCCCGCTTTAGTTTCCAAAAGGACCGGACGATCCTCTTCAGCTCTCAGGGTTGTTTCCAGGAAGAAGGATAAGTCCACACCCGGTGTGATCAAACACCCCGTATTCCACCTTGCTACAAGTTTCTAGATGTACTTGGCAAAAATCTGAAGTGATCCATATATTTGCGTCGTGTAAGGAAAATCCTATCGACGGTCGCGAGTCTCTCTGGTTCGGTACGGGAAATGTAGACGCCTAGGTACGACACACCTTGGGTCTCGAACTATTCTCCTCTGAAACGATTACGATGGTCTCCATGATCCCGTGAGATGTTCTCCCAGCAGTTGATCACGCAATCTCGTATGGTGTCCGGCCTGTGTCGTCCTTTGCATCCACATCCGCACCATGCTCGAGTAGAAGGCGCGCCTTCTCGGTCCCGCGTTTCAACAAAGAAGATATAAGGTGCAATGGCGTCGAGTTGTTCTTGTCCCGTGCGTTTACATCCGCGCCGTGCTGAATTAACAGCCGCACGGATTCGATATCCCATGGTACAAACAGATGCAATGGTGTCGAGTCGTCCTTGTTCCGTGCATTTACATCCGCCCCGCACTGGATTAGCAACTGCGCGGGTCTGGAACTCATCCATGATGGTGCCAGATGCAACGGCGTCGAGTTTTCCTCGTCCCGTGCGTTCACGTCCGCCCCGTGCTGGATTAACAGCCGCATGGATTCGGTTTCGCCCGCGTCCGACGCCAGATGCAACGGCGTTGAGTTGCTATTGTCCTGCGCAGTTACTTCTGCCCCATACTGGATTAATAACCGCACAGATTCGGCATTCCGAGTCGGCCGATGCGACCGATCAAACACACGCGACCGGGATGCCAGATGCAACGGCGTCGAATTGTTCTTGTCCCGTGCAGTTACATCCGCTCCGTGCAGGATTAACAGTTGCATGGATTCGACCCTCCCACCTAACGACGCCTGATGCAATGGCGTCGAGTTTTTCTCATCCCGTGCGTGTACATCCGCCCCGTGACGGATTAATAGTTCCACAGCCTTGGCTCTAGCACCGCACAAGATCCAAAAAAAGTCGACGTTGTCCTGTTCAATTGCATCAACCCCATGCCAGATGAATAGCTGCACAGAATCGGCACTCCACTCACCGTCGACAACGCCAGATGCAATGGGGTCGAGTTTCCCTTGTCCCGGGCGTTTATATCCGCCCCATGCTGGATTAACAACTGTATGGTTTCGGCTCTCCCCCAGGACGACGCTAGATGCAACGGCGTCGAGTTGCTCTCGTCCCGTGCGTTTACATCCGCACCGTGTCGGACTAGTACATCCACAGCTTTGACGCTGGTTCTCCACTCACAATCAAACCCGTTTTCAACATTCTGTGCGGCTATATTAGTCTCGTGCTGGGAGAATACCTGCACAATTTAGGTACTCACACTCATCGAACCCATGTCGACTGGACATGGGTTTCCCTTATACCGGGCGTTTGCATCAGTTACGTGCCGGTAAATAACTGCACAGCATCAGGGCTCACCTTGAACACCAGATGCAATGGCATCGAGTTTTCCTTATTTCGGACGTTCACATCCGCCTTGTGTTGGATTAACAGCTGCACGGATTCCACTCCCCCCTTGAACGACGCTAGATGCAACGGCGTCGAGTTGCTGTTGTCCCGAACAGCCACATCGGCCCCGTGCTGGATTAATAACTTCATAATCTTGAAGTGATCGTGGGCTGATGCCAAATGCAGTGGAGAATCCCCGTGGCAATTGGCGATTCCGCTGTACCTCGGTAACGTCCCATCAACTTCTAGGGATGAAGTCGAACAATCGTTCTGTTAGAGGTTAACCTTTGCGCCATGCTCGAGTAGCCAATGCACAGCGTCGAAAAGTCCGTCAACCAATAAAGTCCGGTTATTGAAGCTCGCAAGCTCTATATCTGCACCATGCTGACGTAAGATCTCGGCAACGTGCCAGTGTCGATTGCGTAGTGCCGCAGCCAATGGACTGTGGTGTCGACCACCCCTAGCGTTTACATCCTGTTGACTCGCGATGAGATGTTCTGCCAAGTCATGGAATCCGCACAACGAAGCATAATATAGCGGATCGGGTTTCGGTTTATGCCAAGTGTGGTCAATGTCATGCATCTCGAGCCATGCCGAAAAAAATGGGCTGGACTGGTCAAAAAGGCGTCGCATTCCATCTTCAATACGTGACGAAACCTTTTCGAACTGAGCATGGTCGACCCAATGCTGTGCAGCGTAGTCAGCCAGAGGAAAACTACTTCGGATATGTTTCTCAGAGACGCTGCCATCCAAGCGGAGTAGAACTGCCAGGCATGCTTGTGCGAGGATTGCGTGTGCGGGCTGGGGAAGGATATGAAAGCTTGAAATGGTCCTGACTGGAGTGGCAAGGCGGTCCGACGTCAAGAATTCTTTCACCGAGAAGTGCGAGAATTGCACGACCTGATATCGATCTTGTTTTACTATGGTGATTAGGCTGGAGCAAGTGATCATTAAAGCTTGTTGCCGATCTTGCGACTGCCAGTGCTCGTCAAACTCCGGTATTCCTTTGGCCGCCGTAAAATTGAACGCGAGAACCTCTGAAAGCTCCTCGATGCGAAGTGGCCGGCTCGCCACAGAGAGACATTGTAAGATCCGACGAGCGAGATCTCCATCGGCCTTTCCAATTTCCCTCAATATGCGCTCGTATGTCTCGTCCAATGTTTTAGGTAATTCACTGAGTTTCTGCCGAATACTCGGTCGAAGACAATTCTGTAGCACTTCAAGCTGACAATAAACCCATCGAAACCTGTTAAATGATGTGAGCCAACCTCATCAACGCCCTGAAATACTCTCACATTCCGTCAGCTTTGTCAGAGAGTGTCTCGATAGCCAGTTCCTTCTCCTCCACCCTCCACCTGTTCATCGCCGCACCCGAGTCAGAGTAGACGACAGATCTGATATATGTGGCGATGTCCTCCTTTTGCCCGCTTTCGTCGTGAAGAGAAACTGGATGAAATGCGAGCGGCTCGATGACGTCCCTGATATCGACCTCCGGACGACTGGTCGCACATATATGAAGAGTCGGTAGCTGAAGGTCAACGAGCTCCTTCACAAGATCAAGGACCTGTCTACGGGTGGATGGGAATTCAGAAGTGTTGGGACATTCGTCGAGAGCATCCAAGATAATATAAACTGGGCCTTGGTCGGGAAGAGTAAGCATTTCCTTCAGGCATTGCGTCAGTGCCTTTTCATTGGGCTGACGTGCGCCATTGTCGTGTGCCTCATAGAGGCGGAAGAGTATGTCGCAACGAGGACCAGAACGAGCAGCAAGTTGAACGAGAAGGGAGGGGAGTAGATTTCGGCGAGATTGCTTGTCGACATCTCGAAAATCGAAATAAAAGTATGCCATCGAAGCCAATCCGGCCTCGCACAGGGTCGTAATGTCTTCAATAATGGCGGAGCTGCTCCAGGTTCATAAGTTTCCTATACCGCCAGAATTAAGGGACCAACCATAGGATGCTCTTTCCAGAGCCCGCTACGCAACAGGGGGTCCATCAGATGACAGAAACAGCCAAGGGTAAAAGGAACATACGTTTGCCATGGACCCACAACAGGAAGCCAGTAACCTTCCATTTCTCAAAGATGCCTCCTCGAAAGAACCACTCCGCCGTTCCTTCATGATGGCGGTGGCATGCAATGTTGTGATTAATAGATGGATCCGGCGGGGATTGCCATTTTCTTAGGTTCTCCCGTATTTGGCTCCCTGAGATCTTGTTAGGTACCCGACGACCAGCGAAGATGGGATTGAGGACGAACGCTTCATATCGTCTACATTGTTGCTGACTCCCGCCAACTTGACATCGATTATGTGGGTATTCTTCAAGACCTGGACATTCGCCATTCGAGCCTCTTCGTTCGTCAGTTTGTCAAGTCTCTTTAGTGCGTCTTTCATGTCTGTCCGCCCTGCCAGCTTCTTCAGAAATCTTTCTGGACTGATATCAGCCAGGAGCAACGTAATACGAAGGTTCAACTCACTCGCTCGACTCTGTTTGGACTCCTTTGTCGCGATCGCAAGGATATCCAGGACCTCAACCATTATCTTCACCATTGTGTCCTTCATCGCCGGTGTCGGTGAGACCTCAGTGTGAATCTCAAGCCGTTTGAAGAAGCTTTCGATTTGTTCGAAGATATCGACGAGCGTGCCCTGATCCTCATTGAGATCTTTAGCCGCCTAATTGACATTGAATATTACAAGAATCCACACGAAGGACTAAACGGGGTCGCTTACCGAGAGGAGGATACCAATGCCCGCAAATATCACTGTTGCAGGTGGGAATATCTGCCACATCGGCGTCAGAGCAAAGATCATTGACAGGTCGTTGGTGTTTACCACGCCGACGCCTTCACCTAGCGTCCCAGAGAACGCACACAGAACTTAATCGTTGGGTTTAGCCACTTTTTAAAACCCTCGTCGGCGTTCGGATTGACTTGGCCACGGAGCAGGTCCAGAACGGTATCGGGAGAATTGCACGTCTTGAGCTGAGTGAAGAGGGAGTGGCTCTCGATACTTTGCTTAGTCTTTTTCTTGTACGCCTCCAGGGCGGCTTCAAATATCACTTTGAAATTGTAAGAGTCAATCGGTGGGGTAGTCTGGGTATTCTGGACCATCGAGCTGGACGCTAGAGGTTGACTCATATTGAGCGGGTGATCGTAACTTCGTGAATGGAGTTGGGGGAGAAAATGTCTGGTGGGCACCTTGGTGAGCGCACACAACGCCCCGCATTTAAGTTAGACAAGTCCTGAAGATGCTGGACCTCTTGTTAGACGCCCGAGGCACAGGCCGGGCTAATAATTGGCTATCTGGTAGAAGCGACGAGGCACTGCCATTCCTTGTTCTTATTTTCTTCACAAAGTGCTTTTATTCTCAAGGTAGTTGGTTATCTTGGATTTCCCATCAAGAATAAGGAGATTTACGTTATAGTCATGGAGGTGTCACCGGTAGGTAGGCAGTCGCCTGTGCGGGTTGAGGGTCAGGAATAAGTTGCACAACATGAGTCTGGGAGTCGCTCAAAATAACCGGCGTGTCGCACACGCGACATATGCCATGGCTATGAGTGAAATCAATCAGTCATCCAGCCGCTGGTAGATCTCAACATCCTGTTACGCAAAAGTGATTGTGAAAACGAAGGAGTTTGCTTGCATCATCTCCAAATAGTAGTCTCAAGGTGTTCGATTACCCATTTTGAATAAAGGAGAGTTGATACATATGCGATGGCAGGTACTATAACAAGTGAGGGTTGAGAAGAATGGAAAATAGTATAAGAAATAGCATAAGGCAGTGTAGTTGAGTGCCAGTGCCAGTGGGACAGGGGAACGAATGACTTGTAGATCATCGATCAGCGCTCGGCCCGTTTGCTTCTTCTCCTCTAATAGTCCTCGGTGAAGGTGAGAGAAAGCTGGTCCACCCCAAAAGACCCGACATGGTCTGTCTGGAAGAAAACTGTTGGCGAGTTTGAGACACTGCGTAGGCCTTGCAATTGGCTTAGGGACAAAGTAGTTGAGTCCATCCCCGTCACTCCCCCATAATTATACCCAGCCCTTACGTTGACCCTTCCGTTGTACTTCCTTTTCGATACCCTCCGATATTACGACTACGTTATAAGGTCTTGAATAGAGCTGGGTAAAGGTTTGTCATATATTCCCTACCTGATTTGTTAACCAGATCTCGGCAAGATGTTGATGTTTACGACGATTAGTCTTGAAGACACCAAAACGATTACACCATTGCCTCTTCCCCTCCAGGTGTTGTTACTAGCTTTTCTGTTATCGGGAGGTATGTCTACTGTCATCTTTGAGAAATCTCCGGTTGTGCTTACCAGAAATCGGTGCAGGCCTCTTCAGCAGGAATTCCTGAAAGGGATAGAACAACTTCTCGTCATCACATATGACGCAAGCAGACACAAAACTCACGAGGACTGGTTGAGAATCGAATTCAAATTGTTGAAGCGGACGCTTTGGGTTCGGCCGAGGGGGGAAAGCGAACTGGTTCCGAGAGGACGGTTCGCGGTTCCTCTCCTTTGGTCTTCATCTCATCCGAATTTCTTGCCTTATCAGGAACCTCTCCTCTACAACGCATCGGAAAGGGCACGCGAAGATACTATCCGATACGGACGATCTGATGAGTCCTCCGTGACTGTCGATGGAACCCTTGACCACGGGTGCAGCAGAAATCACGAGGTACTGCCGCTGTTCAACCAGCCACCATGTTTTTTTTTCTTTCAAAAAAATCCATCTGCTCCGCCTTGCGGAGTAGAATCCTGTGTAACACTACTTCGCTGCTGTAACCTCCATGTCTAAATCTTCTCGTCGAGTGCAACTGTCTAACTGAAACAAGCCATCATCGACGACGGCACTCAAGTTATAGAACCAAGGATCACTTCCACCGTATGAAAGAGAGCGAGCAACGTGCGAGAGTCCAGAGTAAGAAGGTTCCTAACCTCCGTCTTATAGATCTCTTATGTTCTGAGCGAACCGTGTATTGGCTTCAATAATAAGAGGGGACAAGCACCTCGTTTACTAATGCATGACGAAGAGCATCGTCAAGCAAGCCCAGACCTGAGCATTACAATAGATTTATTATCTTCGTTCTTGCGTGGACGCCATTGGGCCACCATACAGTACTCTTCATTCACACCCCTTCACGGACCGGGTCTACGGAAGACAATACATAACTCATCACGTTTCATGGGCTCGCTGCTGACGAACTACTGTAACGTACAACATATAATTACACTGCGGTTGACAACCCGCCATTCAATAGGCGAAACGGAAATCCAACCTCTCGTTCCCGATATCCTTCGTAGTCTCGAGATACTCCGCTCGCTCCTGTGAAAAGTGTCATCAAAGGACTGCTACGATACCTACTTTTCCGCTAGCATACCTTGGGTGTCATGGAGGACCAAATCTTCTCCCTACGCTGGTTGATGCCGCGATAGAAGACGAACGTGAAGAGGTACAAGGCGATGTTCAAGACGCATATCCCGATTAGAATGCGGTTTCCCCTCTTGTCTGTATCCATCCGTGCGTTGTCGTACACTCGCAGATAGAAAGGAAGAGGACTCACATAGGGGCTTATCGTCTGCCCGATAGATATTCGACTTAGCGGTTTGTCAGAGTCAGCCTCAGCGCCTCCCAACGACAGACCATCACTTACGTAAATGATGGAGCCAGCTTGTACGAACATGTTGTACATTGAGGCCGAAACTGTCCTCGTTCTAACGCTGTACGAGTTGCGGGAAGCCCAAGCAACTTGGATAGGATGTACATATGGGTAGCCAACGATAAGGGTGACGACGGCAAAGTAAATCCATTGCGACGTCTGCTTGGTAAATGTGTAGAGCGCGATGAGCAGTGGCAAGGCCCAGAACTGGAGGATGACTGTCGAGAGCACGCGGTTGTCAATAAGCTCGCTGAGGTAGCAGGTAGCAAGTAGGCCAATCGCTCCGATCACGTATGCAGGGATACTTAGGAGATTGGACTGTGTTGTGTTGAACCCAAGATCACGAAGTGAAAGGGTTAAGTAAATGTTTGGAGGTCCCACGGGGACTGGTCGCAAGGGGAAGTGTGTCTATCAGAATGTTTCCAAAGAAATAACGCTGGCTACGTACTCATGTGAGTCATTCCCAAGATGTAGAGAGGCCACATGCGCCAGTCACAAAGGCTTTGCCAAATCATCTTCGGTGTCAAGCCTTGTCGGTTGTGCATGTCTGACTTGGACGGATCGTCTCTAAGCACTCTATTCACCATGATGGTCTCCTCTCTGTGAGGAAGTCTGTCAGCTCATATATGCTGATAAGTGACGACCAGCCTACCGTTCTGTGAACCAACCATTCGGCCGGAACCATGCTTTGGTCTGCGTCGGGCCAGCAGGCATCAACGCGAAGGACAGGAGACCACACAGGCATGTAAAAACTCCTTCGATGAGGAAGAGGTATCTCCACCCAGCGGCCCCGTTTCTTCCGCGTAGTTGTAGGATCCCAGTGGCAATGAAAGCGCCGATGATTTGGGTCGTATAATTTGCAAGCCAAAACCACGCAAGTCGAATCGGTACTAGACACAATCGAGGTGGGCACTCTGAGACGTGGGGAGTAGGTACTTACGTTCTGTCTTCGTATAGAAATAAGAGAGATAAAGGACAACATCAGGAATGAAACCTCCTTGCATGAAGCCAAGCAGAAATCTATATAGACACGAATTTGGGTTAGGCAGTCTGAAGTGGGTGCACGCTTGCCCGACCTTGTAGTAAGAAATGATGTTCTTCCTGATAACCAGTATTGGCTCAAAGCCACGACACTCCACAGCACCATCTGCCGCCAAGTGCTGATGAAATCAAAAAAAACCTTTCGGAAGACCAGAAGATCGCACCTGAGTCGGTATCCAAACATCCGGACCGACACGCTTGGAGACTATCTGCGCAGGCAATTCCGCACAGAGAAAAGAAAGTCGGGACAAGGTATTGCCGAGATTGAAGTCATCGGTCGTGATATGCAGGTCCTCTAGAAAATTGTCCGTGAGAGCTTGGGATACGTTTCCACGATCAAGGTCCAGTGCGGAAAACATGACGAAAGTCCATAAAATGATCCTGAAATCGATCTTCCGCACGACACACTGTTGCAGTACAAGATCAACAGTGAAGAGGTGATGGCACAAGTACGACCTGTGACTTGCCTTCTCTTCGCGCCAAGTCCATCGTGCGTTCGGATCGAAGCGGTGCGTGTTCTCATAGTTCGGTGGAGGTCGATACAGTTCTAGAGTAATCGGGTCGTCGAAGACAGAAGGCTGCGTTGCAATCGCATCGGGGTCATGCTTAACTGAGCGCCACCAGAAACCCCTTTGCCTGAGTGGACGGTTTTCATCGCTCGGAAGAGTAACAAGTGGCGGAACGTCCGAGTCTTTTAGTGAGACTCGGGTGGACCCACTGGCAGAGCCGCGGTCGAGTAGCTTCTGGTCGAGGAAGTCTCCGGCTGAACCTGGAGCCTCCTCAATTGAGGGTCGTTTAACCGGCATGAATTCCGAGATATTTCAGGAAGTCTGACACCCCCGACTCAGTGGAATGCGACGGCGAATGCCACTGGCATGCTCCCTTTTTATCTACTTTCTGATACCACACTGTCAGCTCAGTGATAGAGAAGATGGCGACTTTAGGCATCAGATGACGCAATGAAAGAACCTCAGTACGCCACGCGCCACTGTTGTGTCGTGAGAAGTCTTCAGCATGTTCGAGTACTACTCGACTCCAGAGTGATCTCGGGTAAGCCGCAGCCGGTGCAGTACCGGAAAAAAGGTCCGACCGACCAGCATGTCTTGTCTTGTCAGCGCCACACGGCGTATGAGACGACTCATGACGATAATCTCATCATCACTGGCACGCGTCCTCACGCGTCCTTTGCGTGTTTCTCCAAGTGTTTCTCCGTCAAGTTCTCTTGCTCGCCGCTAGTCGACTCATCGAAACTAGTCCCACAGCGGATACTTGATAGGTTCTTGTGAAACGCGTGAGTCGGTGTGACATCATAACCAGCGTGTCTATCTTTGAAGGAGCCTGAGCCCTGTGCTTGGCCGTGTCCTGGTTTTTTCTTTTTCTTTTTGGTAATTTGTAGATCTCTTCCTTCAAATTCAAAGTTAGCTCCGTAATTTGTCAATACCGCCCCTGCACCACGACTAGCTTGACGACTAGCCACCGTAGCCACCGTTCTTGGTTCGATTGGCGCGCCTCCTTCCAACGAGCTGTTGCAGTGATGTTTGACCGAGGTCGCTGTTGCGTGATCCATATATTTACATGGCGTAACAAAAGATCGATCCTATCGACGGTCGCGAATCTCTCTGGTCATGTATGGGAAAAGTGATGGTTAGGTAACTCTCCTCTGCGTCGGTACAATTACCGTCCAAAATCAACTGTGTGATCGTCAGATATACTTCCGGGAGTCAATAACAGGTCTCGCATGGTGTCCCGCCCATGTCATCCTCTGCACCCACATTTGCGCCACGCTCGAGTAGAAAGCGTACTATCTCGGTCCGGACGACGAGATAATGCCAGATGCAATGGGGTCGAGCTTTTCTTATCCCTGGCATTTACGCTGGATTAATAATTTCATTGATTTGGCTCTCCTCTTAGCCTGAGATGACGCTTGATGCAATGGCGTCGAGTTGTCCTTGTCACGCACATTCACATCTACCCCATAATATCTCCACAGCTTTATCTCCTGAATTTGGCCGCAATCCATGACGGTCTGAGGCACGCTGTCCGGATATATGAGCCCAAGAATAAAACATACTCAGCACTCACCAAAAACAGCAGGTGCAATGGGGTCGAGTTCTTATCGCCCCGGGCATTTACATCCGCCCCGCGCTGGATTAATAAATGCATAGCTTCGAGGCGACCATGGGCTGTTGCCAGATGCAATGGAGAACCCTGGTCGTCATTCTGTCGGGGGTTAATATTTGCGCCACGCTCGAGCCTCGAGTAACCATTGTACGGCGTCAACCAGTCCATCAAGCAACAAAGGCTGGTTATTGTCCCTTGCAAGCTTAATAACTGCACCACGCTGATGTACTGTAGTAGCTCTGCAATGTAAAATGTCGATTACGTAGCGCCGCAGCCAGTAGACTGTGGTACCGGCCACTGGCACCTCCAGCATTCACATTCTGTTGACTCTTGACGTCGAGATGTTCTGCCAAGTCACGAAAATCCACACAACATATAGCGGAGCCGCAATCGTGAGGTGCCAATCACGGAATAGAGAGCCAATAACGTGCAACTTGAGCCACGCCGCAAAATATGGCTTGGACTGGTCAAAAAGACGTTGGATCCCATCTTCAACGGACCACCCAATACCGTGCGGCATGGTGAGCCAGAGGAAAGCGACTTGTGATCACATTCTTGAGCACGCCTCGTGCTGATAAGTCTCCCAAATACTGGGGTCTTGCTGGGTGTGGATGACCTGGGGAACAGGTGTAGTGACACTGCCTCGACTCGTGCCAGTGGCGGATTTGTACTACAGTATGTGCCTGATTTTCTCCCTCGCAACAGACGATGGAAGGATCTTCTTTGGGACACAATTTGAACCTAGCCAGTTTATTCTATGAGAACATTCCTCAAATCGGTTTCTCGAGAACAGGTGTACAGTAGTCATATGCAAGCAGTCAAGTCAAGAGTCCCAGCGGGTGAAAGTAGACGGGAAATCAGTAGATGCTACCCGATCGACCTAAGTGTCGCGCATGGCCTTTTCTTTGGCAACCCGCTCGAGCTCAGCGAACATACCACTCTTCAACGCCATATTGCGGAAAATGCCATCTTCCTTCTGAATTAAGTTCCATGGGGTATCGAACTCTGCAATGGCACCTTTGTCCAGCACGATAAGCCTGTCGTAGTCGATCACAGTCTTCAAGCGATGTGCGACTGAGCGACCCAGGTACCGTCAGCCATCCGTTTCAAGGTTAAAAAAATTCCGAATCACCTGTCAATAAAAGTGAACCTCCAAACTCTTCGCGAATAGTCGCCTGGATCTTTTGGTCGGTTGCGAAATCAATGCTGCTCGTGGCCTCGTCCAGCACAATGATTGAACTTCGCCGCAAGAGCGCGCGCGCCATTGCAATCAACTGTCGTTGGCCTTGCGAGAAGTTCGTCCCACCTGGCGACACCTGGGTCTCGAGTGTCACCAATGTCTTGGGCTCAATTTCAGTCGCGGAGGCGGCTGCAGAAGAGCTTGCAGTAGGGGATGGAGATCCGTGACCTGGCGAAGCTGGGCGGCTTGCTGCACGAGACGCTTGGCGTGAAGTACGCTGAGACTCATAGGCGTTATCTGTGATCATTTGAACGCGATGTAAGACGTCGAGACACTCCAAGTCCTCGTGTTCCTCTGGGAAAGTGATTAAGCATTGGCTAAATACGCCGAAAATTTGAGACGACATACTGAAAGGATCGAGATTCTCGCGGAGAGTGCCCGAAAAGAGCGTGGCATCTTGTGGGATGAAGGTCTGTCATGGCAATGAGATAGGTAATTCTACCAATTTAGGCTAGTACTCACAACACGGGAACGCAGGTCATGTAGACCGATCGTTGTAATATCTATGCCATCTATGTAAATTTTTCCACTGTCAGGGTCGACCTACACAACATTTCAGCGAACTCGAAATTAGCTGAGCACGACTACTCACAAATCGCAATATGCTCATAGCCAAAGTGGATTTCCCGCTTCCTGTGACGCCAACATAAACACACATTATGGACAACAGGACGGGGACGAACCTGTTCGACCCAACAAGCCCACGCGTTCCCGTGCTCTCAAGGCAAAAGACACGTTGTGAAGTACCGGTGGTAGTTCCGGAGCGTATTTGACGACAAGATCTTCGACAACAACGAGGTTTTCGGTCTCCGAAGACGGCCAGTACGCAGGGGGGCGCGAAGACTCGATGACGATAGGTGGCTCTTGCGGTAATTCCAAATACTCGACGACCCGTTCGACAGAGCTATGTGGAACTCAGCATCAGGGAAGACCACAGGCTGTCACAGTTACTTACTTGAGGTCGAGCTCGAGACCCGTCCAGAACCGACAGGCCCAATAGATACTGTCCGTGAAGGCCATGGCCGAGGTGATACATAGACCGGCGGTACCAGCGGATACCAAGCCAGACAACGCAAGTAGTGTTGTGACGAGCACAGACAAACCACCGAGTGTGTCAAAATTGAGCAACAGCCAACGATTTGTCATCCAGAAGCTATACCACATCTGTGCCTTCGTGAGTGGGAAGGTCTCCCATGAACTTGCATAGCACGCTCACCTGAGTTGTCAGGTCTATTTTCAAGTGAAGGCCGTCGAGGAAGCGCTTTTCCGCGGAGAACGCGCGGACTGTGACAATTCCTTCGAGTAATTCGCCAAAGCCAGAGAAGATAGGCGAACGCGAATTCGACTCCATCCGTCGCAAGTCTCGTCCTGTATTAAGATAGCCAATTGCAAGCATGCGATATACGTAGCCGATGATGGACGCAGGCAGCAAAAACAGGGGGAAGATCACGCTGATGTAAAAGTGGTCATCGGGATGACGAAAGATGGGTAGAAGAAGAGACTGACGTTACGGTGATAACAGACGCGGCAAAATTCGCGAGTGATGAGTTGACAGATTGGAGCGAGCTGGCCAAAGATAAGTCGACGGTTTCAATATCCTGAAAACATGTCATTTCTGGGCTGCGAACTCGCAGTTGGTCGCTTTCCTCACCTTGCTGAAGCGATTGAGCATGCGACCTGATTACGTAGTGATGAGTCCAGCGGTAGGATAAGTCAAGTCAAATATACCTTGAGGCGTTGTGTCATGCCACCGCATCGTTGCCCGGACTACGGAGACGAGAAGTTGCATAAAAAGCACCCGAGAGGCACGAAGGGCGCCGGTGTACTGCACAATAGCAGACATGACGCCAACAAACGCCGAACCGAGGCCCACTGCGGCATAAACACCGATATAGAAGAGCGGGTGCTCCTTGGCACTGGGCAAGTTAAAGGGCGGTCCGCTGAAAGATTGCAGGCCGTGTATGGCATGTGTGAGATGGTAGGGCCCCATTGTTCCGTCCATAGCGACCTGCTGTTGCTCGATAGCGTAAAACGATGTCGTGAATGCATGTGCTGTGGACACTGTGCGGTTGCCGTAGGCTTCGCCCCAGTACTAACGAGAATTAGTCTTTAAACGGAACTACTCGATTAATCCACACACCTTGATCCACACTCTCTCAGATACGCTTAGAAACTTGAGGACCAGGCGTCAGATAGTCGATGCTAGCAGTGGAGGGACCTTACCTGAGCTAGTATGATGAAAAAGCCGAGGATGACCCAGGTCCAGTAGGAGCTGAGGGTGGCTTTCAGATACGATCAGCAAGAGAATACGCTGGACCCACGAGGCTTTTAAGTACGTGTTGTAGATATTCCATTTAACACCACCTTCCTGGCGCTCTTCGTCCTTGATTAGCTTCCTCGACTTCTTCGTTCCTGTAGCTGCGCCAGGATTCTCGACTTCGTCCGCAGCGACTTGCTCCAAGGTAGGGCTGGCTACCGCGACACTCTGTTCCTCTTCGTGAACATTCACTTCTTCGGAGTGCGCAATTTCGTCAAGAACCCCTTGGGCGCGTAAATCGGCAAGCGTTCCTTGGGTGTCGATGCGGCCATCAAGCATACGGACCAGATAGTGAGCGCTGGGAAGGACAAGTTCGACGTGGTGCGTGACCAAAATCTAAATTAAATCCGACCCTGAGCAGCCAGTCCTCATGTAATCATATTCAGATGCACGCACCACAGTACGATTAGCTAGGAGAGGCCCGCAAAGGAGTTTCTCAAGCAAGAATCGCGCAGTGTGGCTATCCTGTTAGAGTCAAGGGTCAGACGCTGCACTGATTTTCCTGCCCAACGGGCGTACCACAGCACTCAGAGGGTCGTCTAAAAGGACATATTTGGCTGGTGCATAGACTGCGCGTGCTAGTGCAACTCTAAAGAAGCCTTTGTGAGCAAAAGAATGCTTCCAACCCAGGGTATATCATACCTAGCCTTCTGGCCACCAGACAAACTAACTCCTCTACGCGGGAAGCACAGATGTCAGCAGATACGTAAAGAGGAGCCGCGCGCAATAACGGACCTTGCACCGATTTCTGTTGCGTCACCATCTTCGAGTACCTCCAAATCGGGCTTTAGGGCACACGCCTCAACTACGGCATTATAGCGAGCCTCGTCGTACGGGTAGCCGAACAATATGTTGTCCTTGATTGTCTGATGCCGAAGCCACGGAGATTGGGCGGCGTACGCGACAGTGTGCGTTAATCCGAAGTCATCAACAAGGGACGAGCGTTTTGACAGGATGATTGTCCCGCTAAGCGTCGTCATTTCACCTAGCAATGCCATCTAGCGGTGTCTATATTAGCATAACGCGTCTAGATAATTCAGAGGGGATACCCACTAGGAGAGCAGTTTTGCCACTTGCGGTTGGGCCCGTGACAACCGTCAGCTGACGCTCGGGGAATGTGATATTGATGTCTCTCAATTCGAACCGGTGTTCGCTGGCGTCGCTGGCTACAATTGAGTCGCGCTCGGTCCCATCAGCATCTTGAGCAGCGTCGTCGGTCGAGGGGGCCGCATTCTTTGTATTTTTGTCTGCCTCGTTTTGGCCGTTCTTATCCCCTTTTTCTTCAACCTCGTTCCATTTGAACGACCCATTCTCGATGCCCAAACCCTTTGCGGACCCGTCGTCTGCCCCTGACGTGCCAAAAGGCGACTTCTTCAAGGAAGACACCTGTTCATTGACCTCATCTTCGTCAAGATAAGTTGCAATCCGGTCGAGAGCCACTTTTGTCTGGGGGAGCGTTGAGATACCACTACATACGCAAATTCAAAGAAGGCTTGCCTGTAATATTTGGACAATCCACGTTGGAATGATGTTGAGAGGAAGCCTGACCATGTTGAACAGTGCGATCGCCTAAACAGATTCAGTCAATTCTTAGGACTGGCACCCAAGGAATAGCATACCGTGAACGCGATGCTGACTGTCAGCTCATTCCCTTGCAATACAAAGACGAGGAACGAAGTGATAGAAACGAGCACAGGCGCACAAGACCAGAGCATTTGGAACATGATCGAATTCAGGCGAGATTTGACCATCCACTTTATCTCTGTGGCCCGCGCATCTGAAACGCGGTCGATCCAACGACTCTCCCACGCAAAGAACTTGATGAATTTGATCTTTGTAAGATAGTGGTCAGCGTTAGCTGGCGAGTCACGGAACAGATAGTAGCATACCGCGCCAATGAGTTCGTTCAGCACACCCATCCTTTTGTCTCGCGCAGTCATCACACCTTTTTGAATGCGAATGCTGCGCTTGGTGAGGAAGCTATTCAGTGGCCACCCGAGCACCAATATGATGAATCCCGCGAATGCAGACCACCCGAGTAACCTACGGCAGTTTCTAGCATGTGTTGGATACGCGTTTCTGTGACTTACTGATAAAGAAATGTACACGCGATAATGATCTCGAATGGGCCTTAAATGTACCGATGAGTCTGGTCAAACGCAAGAAAAATGAGGCAAGACATACTTCCGTAGATGAAATACATTGCCGAAGAGGTCATAGCGACCCGGTTTGCGTCGCCAGCCATAAGGTTCACGATCTTTCCGACATCCGCACCAGCCTTGGGCTCATCCGCCTTGGCTGTGGCTGCGGCGCTCGCCTTTGGATCTCGCTTTTTATCACTGTCTGAAGCCTCTTTAGAGTTGTCCTTGTTCACAATCCCGGAATAATCTTTGCGCTTCAGAGACTTGTCGTAAATTGCGGCCATGAGCTGAGAACGCATTCGCGTGGCAGCCCGCCGACCGAACCAAAGATGTTGAACATCTGCCTGAGCCTATGGAAGAGGTGTTGGTTCAGCCGGTTGATTGGAGGAAACATGATAAACGAACTTTGCCAAGAGTACATAGGAAAGCAAGCAATGCATAGATATAGGCTCTAGAGCGAGCGACTGGGGTAGGGTCGACAATCGCGTCCAGTATACGTCTACGGATCCATGAAGATATGGTCCAAACACGAAGGCAAACTAGACTTACTTGAGGAAAAAAGGGCCCATATAGTTGAATGACACGCTGATAAAGGTCAAAATAATGTCCAAACTGTCGAACAAATCGTCAGCGACATGTTGTCCCAAACGCCGGGAACGACGGCAAAACAAAGCCTCAATCTCCATATCAACTCAGAGGCCACGCCACGAAGAACATTTCGTTCGTTCGTCAATGGCAAGCACTGCTCGCGGTGAAATAATTGAAAGATCGATCGACTTACGTCAGGTCTAGCGAGTTGGCAGCCCAGAGACGGCGAAGTAGCGTGGCGCGTCTGATAGCATATGAGAAACGCCGCATAGGAGTTGTGCCCAGCATACTCACTTTGTGTTGCTGAACTTCAAAAACACAGACCGCGACTGTATGGTAGGGCTCAACGCCCAGACGTCTTCCTCATTCAAGGTCACGTTGGTACCCTAGCAGACGCTCCGAATTCACGCGGGATCAAATGTATAGACGCGGGAACACGTACGCGACGAATGAGCGGCCAGATCCACGAAAACGTGACCCAGCCCCAAAGCGTCGTGTAATCTTCGGGGGAGATGGTCTTGCCCTATATCATTCAAGAAAAAACAATAAACACGCCGCAACGACCCAGCAGACTAACTCACAATCTTCTCCTTGTCTACCCTGCGACTCGGAATTGCAAGCGGCATACTGAAAACGATGGCGATCAAGATGAGCAGAGCGCCCAGGTTCAGCGTGTGGGCGGCAAGAGTGAGTGTATCGGGGAACGGAGTGCCATAAGCATGCTTGTTGTAAGCAAACGCGCCGAGAGAAACAACCTCAGTGATGAAGTAGATAAGGTAAAGCACGAGAAGGTCGAATGACGGAGTTGGCTTGGGTCGCAGGATGGGTCGCAGGGTCGCAAAGAGCCAAGTCAATGCGAACACGAACGAGCTCGCGACGTAGATAGGGTCCCGTTGGTCCTGAATGACGTTGAAAGAAGCGACGCCAAGCCAGGCAAGGGTCTCTATGAGCGCGATCCATGACGAAAACAGCGGTTTCCAAAAATGACCCGGTTCAACTTGCTCGATCACGGCCTCTGGCTCGCCTTGTTCGACTTCACCTAACACGGCTTTGGACTCTGCGGCATCGGCCACATCGAGGGCTTCGGCTTCTTCAAGGGTCAGGAAGGGGACGAACAGGGATTTGACGGGGCGGATGAGGTTTGATAACCACGTGGGAATCGGGATGGAGGATACACAGAGCACGAAGACGAACGCGGCGGGTATGAAAGCCCCCAAAAAGGTGCGTGTACAGGCCGTGTCCAGGTGCCAGAATTCGCTAGAAAAGTGGCAGCCCGACATCCTAGTAGAGTGAAGAGACGAACAACCGACAGGTGGCCGTATTGGACCAAAATAACCGCCTCGTCTACTTCTGACATGGTGCATGCATGACTCCCCCACGACCGCTTGCCAGGCGCCTCAAACCCACATGCAAAATTGATGTCCCAATTCCATCGCGATACCGAACCTGTGCCCATTTTTTAAACTTTGCGCTGTCTTATTCCCCATGAACGCCATGACCCCAAGTTCAGCACTAACTCAGCTCTAAACCGAGCTCAGTCCGCCACGTATGTACTTTTGACTGACTGATACTGTATTCGTCACGATAAAAATATCAGGGCTCCGGTTTCCGGATCAACGGGAGCCCGGGAGCAGAGAAAGGCGTTTACCCCAAGGTTCACCCAAGTACACGCACCGGAATCGATCCGATTGGACATGGAACCTCGCCAGAGCCATGTTCTCTTGAACCAGCAATACCCTCGATTTCCGAGAAGCTTGGGATCCCTTCGGTTTACACCACCCGCACACTGTATTTCGTGCGGAATGCGGACGCGGAGTCGATATTTACCCGCGTGCGTGTGTGAATACAAATAGGGAATTCGGCCAACGTCATGCCGAAAGATGCAATGTATCGGCGGCATCTTCGCGAATTCGATCCCTCCAACACCACTCGCCAGGTCCGTCGTGGCCAGCGCGAAACCTCCCGGTGCTTCTGTGTGGGAACGAACGTTGTGACACTGCCGGTATAATGACGCGGTTTCTGCTCACGGCACGCTCGAAGGGGCACCTGAAAAGTAAAGCAGGGTCCGCGATGGTCCTCCCTCGACGTGCCGTCCAGACTGTTCCGAAGAACACAAGCACGCGTTGTCTGCATCTGGAAGTCCTCCCTATATTAATTTACTTGATGAAAGCCTCCTTGGCGAGGTATATTCACGTGTGCCCCAATCCAGTTCGAGAACTTCCTTGAGAGCTCTGAGTTGTCCATGCATTGTAATCCTCATTTCTGCCCCTCGAATCTTGCACTGTTTCTCGGCCACACACATGGAACCTGTGGTCGTTCCTGCCATGAGGTACAGGTGCGGGTATTGTGAGTCCCAAAGCAGGGAGGAAAACCGATCTCCATACTACCTATACAAAAGTAGTCCTAGTACCGCCGATTGTCGATTGTGAGAAGGTTCGCATGTCGGCGGCAGTAAAACGTCAATACAGTAGCTTTGAATGGGAATCCTCGAGCCAAGGTTACGAAGCGCCTCCAATCCCTAGATCTGTATTACACATGTGCTGGGCGACAAAGAGCGCGCGTGTAGCCAAGACCCGCAACGCCTTGGCGCCGTGCAGCTGGAAAATCGAAGCAAATAGTACTGTAGAACCGCGAGGTGGCGCGACAAAGCTGCGCAGCATGCTGCGACCCATATATAGCACGTGTTCCAAATCCGAGTCATATGCCTACCCCCATTCTCGTAAAAGGAGCGGGTGCCGAAGAGGGTTCTGTACGCCGAGGTGGGCTTGGATGTGAAGATATCAAAACTCAAAAAACAAGGTTGTGCAAATGAGGCTTATCGCCGACATCATGGGGTGAATCGATGTGGCCGAGAAACTTCGCACTCAGGGCATTACAACATGTACGATCATGCGACCAAAACTATTGTTGTACTTGTGACACAAGGTCATAAAATACTGTACACCTTGGTGGTTGTAATGAATAACATGAGCCACCCACTAGACCCTCGCACTGACTCTTCCATCAGACCAAGGAAAGCTCACTGGGCATTATCAGAACATCAATTACGCAACACAGGAAAGGAGGGACGCAATGATTTTTTTTTTTTTTTTGGATCCAGAGGGACGCAATGATATGGTGCCAAGCTGTACGGAGACGGTCACTTCGAATCTAGAACGCCGTCTCAAGTTTCAAAGTCTCGTCACCGACCAGGTGAGCAGATGTAATGAATTCGCTTCCGGATATATGTTAGCGACCCTCTCTTTTGGTACTTCTATCACGAATGCCAAGACCTTCACTGTACCCTTGGGGAACACTCCACCGTCCCATAACCCCGACCAGGACCGAGGGGTATGACAAAATAGGCGGACACGAGGCGACAGGTCTTCCCGATGCCCGCTCTCGGGGAGACCAATGTGTTTCCCGAAAATCATTGAGCCGGGCTCGGGCGAAAGCAAGCCGGCCAGAGCGCGCGCTAGGCGAAGTTGTGCATCCTCCGGAAATAGGTGAAAAAAGGACGACGCGCAGATGGCCGATACGTGTCCACGAAGCGGGTTCAGGGACGTCAAGGTGCCCAGGTCTGGCACCGTGGTGAGGGGAGGCGAGCTGGCGGTGAAAGGGGATACGATGCTCAGGTGTTCGGGATCAAACACGTCTCCTGGAACGAAAGTCACAGGAAATGTATCCGGGGTTGTTCTAAAAAGCCTATGCCCCAGATTCCAAAAACCTGAATGGGGAATGTAGTAAGTCATCTAGGGTTCAAACCAGGGATGGGTAGGGTCGACCTTGGTGCAGATCTGAAGTCACCACATTCCTCAGGGGGAAACCATCCGCGATTGCCTTACGAACATCAGTCCCAACTAAAGCGGTAGCTGTCAGGGATAAATCAAACGGAGATAGATAGACAAAGGCTTACAGCAACAGCCGATATCTAGGAGTATCGCTCCCTCTCGCTCCCGGCCAAGTTTCAGTAAGTTCTGGTAGGGGAAGAGACGCGAGACCCCAGGTCTGGTACATATGAAACATTAGATCGAACGCTATCGTACAATCTTTCATGCAAACCTTGCCCACGAAAAGAGACGTATACAGGGGTATGGATACACCTTGCATGATCGGATCAAAAATGAGCCAAGAAAAAAAAAACAAAAAGACGGGTCACCTCGTATCCCTCGGCCTGAATAGAGAGTAAATGGGTCTTGAGCTCATCGTCGTTGTCGATGCCAATCTGTCTCTTTAAGAACGTAATTTCAGCACTGTCCAACCTGTAAAGCCCCTCGTCTAAAGGTAGTCGAGACTGATGATGGGCGTCTGGGGTCATCGTTTTACCTGTGCTGTTGCTTGATCGGGTGTGTACGAAGGCTTGGCGAAGATAATTTCGCACACTGGCTTCATCGATGTAACCAATGACTGGACTGACATATCCAGTGTTGTTTGCACGCGGTTGAAATTCCGCTATGTAGGTCCGGGTCTGCTGAAATGGCGACAGCCAAGCTCACTGCGCTGCAATGGAAAATGCCACAGACCGAATCTCGTGGTCAACTCTTCATTACAAGCTGTGTCTTTTGCGATCTGACTCGCATCACGACGAAGGGCATTGTCCCTGCCAAAGCAGTGGTGTAGATAAATCGATGGGACAATCACCGCCAGCAGCCTCAAATGATAACTGATGACCATAAATGACTCGACAGGTGGCGAAAGGGAAGTGGAGTAAGAGGTCAAACACGGATCGAAAGCGATACATCTCAGCTGTAAGGTAAGAAGCCTGTATCGTGTAAAGAGAAGGCGAGGAAACACTGGGAAGATGGTCCGGAAAAGGCAGGGACCGGCGATCTCGAGAACTTGTCGAATATTGGCCATTCTGAAGACGACACGAATGACTATCCAGATAAGCCGGGGTGGAGTTGAACGGGTCGACGAATAGGGACGGGCGGAAGCAGATACTTGCGTCCGTCCGAAGAGGTCCGAGTGAGCATTGACAAGAGGTGGAGTGGGAAAACAAGATTCCAGAAGGAAAACGACGTAAAGGATTCATTCTTGGTCAGTGCCGGGGTTGTGTGCTGTGCCGTGCCACTAGAGACTTGGCGATGTACGCAGTGTGACGCAGGGGCAGGAGGGGATGTCTTGGCAAGGGTCAGAGAGTGATGACCAAGCAAGCCAAGTAAGTGCCAAGCCTTGGCATTCCATCTCGGCGCCAAGAAACAAGTCGCCTAAAAACACGGTTTCGTTCGGCTAGTCGGTGTCATCCCATCATGTCTCCCCCGACCTCTCCTCACGCCGACGACGACCTCGCTTCTCCTCCTCGCTCTCCTCCTAATGAGTCCCTTGTCTCAGACTCCTCATCCTCACACAAGTGTCAGTGGGTCGATTGTACACAGGCTTTTCCAGACCCGGAGACTCTCTACAATCATCTGTGCCATGATCACATAGGCCGGAAGAGCACCAATAATCTCTGTCTTACTTGCAAGTGGAGAGACTGCGTCACCACCTGCACCAAGCGTGATCACATCACTAGCCACCTCAGAGGTCTTGTTTTTCTCCCTCTCAATCATCCCGATCTTGCCCTCATGGTCTATTCCCTACCCAGTCCACACACCACTTAAACCGCACGTTTGCGAAGTCCGTCCCCCCACATCCCCCTTCGCTTCAATGACTGAACTGTTGTTTTTAGATTTGTAAAAAGACCTTCAAACGACCCCAAGATCTCAAGAAGCACGAGAAAATTCATACGGAAGAGCATCACGCCCAACACAAACACTCAAAGGCCCTCACCGTACCTGACTATGCAAGGAGTCGTCGCGAACCAGTCGATGACAATAATTCGAGGTTCTCTTCAAGGCCTAAACTCCAGCCTGGCCACTTTGCAGATGGTAACTGCGCTCTCCCCATTTTCTTGTCCCTACTCACATGACCTTAGCCAGCCATTTTGGTGCATTGCCCACCCCTTCTCCGGAAGTCACGCACCAGCAGGTACGTCAATGCTTTTGTCCATTACGGGGTGCTCACGACTTCCAAGACGCAATTGCCATCCTGGGAGACCCTTCGTCCTGACGGCTCTTCAGTTCCGTCCACCGGCCATAAAAGATCCCATGATTATGCCGTAGCCGTCGAAGACTTTTTCCAAGATGTCAAAAAACGCCGTGTTTCACCCTCTTACAACTCCCGTATGCGATTTTAACCCCGTTTAAGTAACAACCTGTGACTCATCTCCAGCAGATATGGCCGAAAGATTGACCTCTCTTGCGTATGCAAATTCCAGTGTAAATGCCAACTTCAATCCTCGATCTGTTTCTCTCGATATCAGGTCTCCCGAGGAGCTTGCCGCCGTCAACAACTTCCTTCTAACCCTCGGGCGTGATGTCGTTTCGGTTCACGAGCCTCGTCCCAGCTCGAATACCCAAGCGTACTCTAGCTACTTTGATTATGAACAACTTAGTCATCTGGGCTTGACTGGCATGCCCGGAATAACTACATCGGGCACTACAGGTCATGGCTCAAGTACTTACCCAAGTGCAAGCGGCCAACACTCTTCTCAGAGTACGTTCTATGCGACCAACCCAAGTGTGCGAGCTGGTCAGCCACTTACATCCTCTTCTTACGGTGGACTGTATCCTTCTGTGCACGATGTTGCCAACCCGGCCCTTTTCTCGACAGCAAACATTGAACGTCGGATCTCCAGTGGCAGCAACAATGGCGGTGGCATCGCACTACCACCACCAACCTCGCCACCCTACACACCTGCTTATCAACAGCCTTCCCCTATTGGCCACATGCGCCCGACACCTCCACTAGACTTGAGTTCTCCCCATTCGTCGCTGTCTTCACCATCAAATTCCACGCCCCCACACATGCATCAGAAAGACACCGCCATCGTTTATGACCGCTCCTCTCGCCGTGTAGCACCCCCTGCTGTCCTGGCATCCGCAGACTTCACAAGCAAATCGATGCGTCCGATCTTACCTCTCAAGGCCATCCCCACGCGCAGCTCGTCGCCCGAAGATTCTGAACCCGGCTCTTCGCGGCAGTCGTCGCCCACAAACCCTTCGTCGCCCCTGCTGACTAGTTCGTCGCTTGCGCGCCCCCTGTACCCGCATATAAGGTCGGGCGACGACGACCTCAGGTTGCCACCGTTACACAGGCACTACCCGTCGCTTTCGCCTCCATCGTCCCCCGCACGCGAGCACGCCGGGCCCGTACTGCCCAGTCTGCGCGAGGTGGCCGCGAGCGTTGGGACACCCACCTCTGCGTCTGGAGTGGAGGAGCGTCTGTCACGTCGGCTGGACGGGATGAAGCTCAGCGGCCGGAGCAATGATGACCGCGAGCGGCATGCCGCTCTGATCCGTGACCTTCTCGTGACCATCAACGAACGGTATCGCGCGCAATTTACGCCGGTGCCACCCGAGTCGTCAGCGCCTACAGTACACGATGTCGAGATGCCCGCGCTGCGGGGTTGAGCATCGAGTTCTTACTGTAGTGATTGTCACTGTTCCGTGGATATCGTAACTCCCACGACGCCTTTTCTTCCTTTTTATCGTTCATCGGTCTTTGTTTGTGATCATATGCTCGCATTGTTGTCCTCTCGTCGTTCCTGTACTACGTACGACTATAGTATCCCTCTGTCTTTGGCGGTAATTATATCGGATGTACAACCTAACTCTGTCAATGCTCCCGTGATACCCATGTAGGTTGTCGTGGCCGATTCACCGTCACCGCTTGAGAGTGAGCTTGATCTTGGGCGCGGTAGGCGTTTCGTCGGATGCGGCGATGACGGGAGGGCTCGTTGCGAGCGGGGAGGGTACGTGGAGCGAGCTCTGACCCAAGCCAAGAGAACTACTCAGGCTGGGCGTCAGTGGCGGTGGGCTTCCCGCGGCCGCGGCAGTCGGCGTGGGTGTGGCTGGTGGCTGCGCGCCAGAGTTGAACTCCGCCCAACGTGGGCACTTGCGGTTCGTTTCTGCAAGGATTGTGTCAGCAGATACAATCGATTGGATGGAGCGCAGCAACGCGCAACGCACTCATATGACCCATCTGTCCGCAGTGGCCGCAGCGTCTCTGACCGACCGACCCAGAAGTTAAAAATAAAAATCGATCGGTCCGCAGTCAGCAGGCGTGTGCTTACCGTCGTGTCAGGCTTGATGGGGCGATTGAGCGTCATCGGGGTGCCACCCTCCTTTGCAATTTTCGCGTTCTTGCGATGAAGACGGCGCTCCTGGTTCTTCTTCATGCGCATAATCTCCTCCTCCAATCTGTATATGCACGCCTCGGTCTGTCTGTGCGGGGTTGAAGGGAAGGGGAAGGGTGCGTACCGCTTCTTAGCACGGGCATCACGGTCGATGTCGCCCGTCGGAGCCAGCGTATCGGCACCCGTTGTCTCATCTTCGATGATCTGCCGCCGGCGCACGTACGCGCGGACGACGGCTGCGTCACGCACGATTTCCGTGTTCCACTTGCCGTCGATGAGGCGCTTGATACGCAACACCCGTCGCCCGTCCGGTCCGACACTGACGTCACGATCGCGCTCGATCGACGAAGCGCGACTGAATCCTGGCGACGGTGCTGCTACTGCCGCGGCAGACCCGCCTGTGAAAGCGATCGCCGGCGAAAGCGCGCGGCTCTCCCGTCGCCCGATGCGCTGAGACAGCAGGGACTTCTCGTCTTCGTCATCCGACAGCTGCGGTTCGTCCTTGCGGCTCAAGGAGGCAAATTGCGCCTTCCAAATGCGCTCGATCTCGGACTTGTAGATCAGTTGTTGCTCAGCTACGTTATATCTATGCGCAGACTTTGGGCGGTTCTCGGCTTCCGCTACAAAAAGATATCAGGAAAAGGACCTAATCGGGAACGCTGAACACGACAAACCAAGTTTCTGCTCATAGTCCTCGCCTGCCTTGACAAAAATATCCTTCATTGACACACGGATGAAACTGAACGCTTCGCCACGACCGGTGGGATCGCCATCTCCGTGAAGCCGTAACATGGCCTTTGCCTGGGTGGCAAAAATGAAATTCTTCGTTGTGATCCACGGCGCAAGCTGTTGTTCAATGGATAAATGCGAGTCGTCATCATCCCCACCTGTATCTTGCGTGCCGCTATAACCCGCATCTTGCAGATGCCGTTGCCCGACCTGCATGCTCTCTGAAAGAACGATTTGTTCTGGTCCCACCATCTTCAACATCTCAGCTTTGCTGGGGACAACCCAGTTAGGTTTTAAACGCCAGAAACCTTGATGTGGGCCACGTCGATGGTACTCCATGAATTCCTAAGTATCCTTAAGTACTGGAATACGGTCCGTGAGCGGGGGACTCGCCTTCAGACGTTGGCGCATTTGCAATTCGTTCTGATCTGGGAAATATTTCATCAACCTCGAGATCTTCAAACGTTCGCCGGGACTTTTGGCCAGCAGCTTGTATGCAATGATTTGCAAGCGGTGTTTGATCGTGTTCGTTATCTTCCGCGAGTGGGGACCAGGTACCTCCGTGACGGGGTAGGTCTGACCGACAACGAACAAGTTTTTAATCTCGCGGATGTAATACTTTGATTCGCTCTTGGTCGTATTTCTGATCGTGGCGTCACCAAGTGAGGATTACGTAGAAAAAGAAATACTGACTTGATAACGAGGAAGTCGGTGTGGTAAGGTTTATGCCGAAATAAAGGTGCTCGAATGAGGTTGCTGTACAAGGCTGGCATAGTTTGCCCTGGTTGAACATAGCCAAACTTCATGAAGGGAGATTCATCCTGGGGCTCTAATACGAACGGCTCTCCAAGATCGCCCTGAACAAGATGTTAGTGGCCGCACCATCAAACCTCTCCTCGGAGACCCACTTTAGGAATGTGTTCGTCCTTCTCGCTCTTTTTTCGATAGTAGTTGACAAGTATACTACCCATTCCAAAATTTGCTACGATAGGCGGATGCTCTTCCTGTTACCAAGGACTTAGAGCGGACGACGCGGAGAGGACGATGGATACTTACCGAGAACTCCCATAACACGAAATTGCTAGTATCCCGCAAGCTGAGGTCACTTGTCCGTCTGACATTCTCTCCAACGCTGCCTCCACGACCGAGCCTCCGTCCAGTCTTGTCCTTCTTCTTCTTGGCTGAGCGCACTTTGGTGAAGCGAATCTCAATGTTCGCTGGTATTTGTAAGGCCGGTCGGTGGAAAGACCGCGCCTCTTGCTTCCCCAACCGTGTCTTGTACTAGACAAATGGGCCGCGTTCAACATGCTCTGTGTGACATAACCAAGTCGGTGACGTACGAAGGGTAGCTGCAGCTTTTGGGAAGGATAAGCGTGCTCGACAACAAGGTCCCCAAAGGTTTGCCGAACGCGATGTCGCCCACCATCTTTTGAGACATCGTAGAACTGGTCATTGGACAAGTTGAACTTGTCTTTGACCTGTGCATTGTCCATACCCATACGTAGGCGTTTTCTGGGTCTGACCTCTTGAGCTACTGGAACGTTAGGATATGAAGTTGAAGCGAAAAGGTGGCACGAACTAGGGGGGCGCTCCTCTGGAATAATGTCATCTGCATTATTGAACTCGATCTGCGTGAAGTCACGAAACGGTGCTCGGGGACCCCAGATGATGCTTTGTGTCCATGCGCCCGACTCGAGCGCCTTGTTGACAGGAGCCATAAGATCCGTCCGCGAAGGGTCAACTGGTGGTGGTTCATTCTCTGGCTCGAAGGCGATTTGATCTTCCCAGTTAGACAACAAGACGAGGTCAAAAGAACGGTCGTGAAGAGGAATTGGAATGGATGTGTCGATGCCTCCGTGCTTTCGCTAGAATTATATTCATCAGAGGAGGCTCATAAACGTACTGCAAAGAAAAGCACTTCTAGAGCAGCGCGAAGGTCATGGTCAATGCTTCCCGAGGAAACTACTTCCTCGACGCGTTCATTCTCCACCTGTCGTTTTGTATCACCAACGACTCCGTCGAGGAAGTTCTTTGGAACGTCCCTCTTCTTGGAATAGACCGATTCCACTGTGAACTGACGTCAGCCGACCATAGACAGATATATGGGCACGTACATTGTAAAGGTCGTTTCACGACGCGAGACTTCTTGACAGCAAATCCTTGGAAAAGCTCTGTGAAATCCAAGACTTTATTCTTCTCAAAGGATGGGAAGCGTTCGTAGACGGTCTTTGGCCTCTCGACGAGGCGTCGAACGATACGCACACGCCGCTGCTTGGGCGGGGCCTCTGGGGACATCATCTCCATCTTCACAGGTCCCTCTTCCTCTTCTTCCTCCTTAAGTTCACGGTCAACCTCATCCTCGAAGTCTTCTCCCTCGCCTGCGCCAACCGCACCATCATCCCGATCCCACTTGTCGTTGTAAATCTGAGAGGAGGAAAGAGTAGGAATTCCCGATATTCCGAGTCGATTTGAAAGGCCTGCACTTGGAAGTGAGAGATCTGAAAGAATATGGTCCAGAGAAAACCCAGTCAGGGCCGATACTGCGTCGTCCTTGGAGAAACATAGTGAGAGGCGTAAGACGGGTAGGGCTTAGTGGAACTGACGCACCTCGTTCGGCATTTGTTAATTGGCCTTGTATGACTCGCAGTGCAATGACCCTTTCTTCTTTATGCTTTTAGAGGTGGTGGTGAGGTCAACACGGCTTGACTCACCACAACCGCGACTCACAGCGACTGGCACCGGCGAGGGGAGGAGCGGGAAGTTCGGCCCGCCAAGAATGACAAACAAGGACACACAATTACATCACCTCATGGCCACGTGGTTTACACGCGTCAGGTGGACAGGAGGTTAGTGCGTGCGCGCCGTTGGGCAGCAGCAATCAGCACGACCACCATGAGACATAGGGAACCGCAACTTGACACCGAGTCTGCCGCTAAAATTGAGGTAATGCCCACACTTCTCTTCAAGTTTCACCACTTCTATTTCTTCTAGGAGTTCCGTAAGTCCGTAGAAGCTGATGCACAAGACGTGATATTCCGCGTATTTCCAAGCAAGGTAATCTAGCTTTAATCTCGGAGAAATCTTCGCTTAGTGCTGCGTCCGTTTGCCCAGATTCTGTGAGGCTCTGCGTGCCTCCGCTGCCTTCTTGCTGACACACCACATCAGGGAGCTTCAGACTCTCATCAAGTCGACCTCGTCGCCGTCCTCGCCGTTCCATCAATCTCATGCGACAGAGTTTACAGACTTGAAGGTCTATCCCCCGCCAAGTCCCTCTAACTCTGCGGGCGAGTCGGATAAGAAAAAGCGGAAGCGCGAAGTTGAGGAGACCAATAGTCATGTTTCGAGCGACATACAACACGCGCGTTTCCCTAATGTGTTTCATGCAAATCGGCACATTATCTCGGTACACGAGACGTTGAAGAAGGAGTGTGAGCAATTAATCGAGCTCACGGTTTGTTCTGCTTCTCGTTCACGGACGCGGTGTCTAACTATCGTCCAGGACAAAGTAAAGTTGTGGATCAACTTGACTATGCCTAAGTACGCCTCGTCTCCCTCCTGATCTGTAGTTCGCTGACATTTGAATTAGGATAGAGGAGTATGTGTACATTGCATCCACGCTTCTTCGCTGACCAACTCTCTCGCTAGTGGCGACAATTTCGGTGTGTTGGTTCGATCATTTGCCAAATGAACCATTTCTACTCACATACGTTTTACCAAGGCGTACAAATCCAGGAAGGTAAGACTTTGAGTGTCTCTGAGTGCTTTGTTGTTTAATGGCGCTCTTATAGAGGTCTTGAATGAATTGCATCGCTCCCAAGAGAGCGGTTATAACATGAGGGACTGTGTCCGACAAAACCATTTAAACAGGGCTAAGATTTCTTCGAAGATCATAAAGTATCCTCATTTGGAGGACTATGGTGTATGCCCCCTCCTTGTTCTTATTTGCTCGTCGCTCACTTTCACCAGTTGGCGTTGAAGGAGCACGATGACAAGCAACTGTACATTGCGAGGCAGAACCTTTCGGATCTTCGTAACGTGTATGCTGTCGTGACAGACATGTTACACAAGAATATTACGAAGGTACTATCGTTCCTTTCCTGATGGTTTCTGCAACTGAATATCACTCATAGCTCCGCACGCCCAAAGGTAATAACGGCGTCAGCCTGTATTGATATTCTCCACTCAGCTCGCGGCTGTCATATCGTACCTGGCGGCACAGTATCATCCACCCACTTCAACCCCGTAACACGCACCCTGGACAAGGACTGCTCATACAGAGATCGTTTTAAATATATTGAAGCCATTTCGTGCTGTACTGATAACCGCCCCCGGCATTTGAGGGTGCCAATGGACCTCCTTCACGTCCGTTTGTCCCTGGTGGACGAATAGCAATTGAGGCGGAACATCCTGCCCGCCCTCAGGAGTGTCATCCATTGCACCAGTCTCTTCGTCGTCCTGCTCTACGGCGAGGTCCCAAAGTGTCACTTGGTCATCTGCTCCAGACGCGGCGAAGATGGAATCCTCTGTAGGGTGCCATTCGACGGATGTGATGGGTGCGCGGTGCCATGCAAAGGACGCAACGGGTGTGGGATCAGGTGCGGTGGTCCTGGGTAAGGCGTGCGTTAACTGAGACTGCGACCAGCAATCCCCAGCTACTCACCCGGTTTTCTTCACGTTTCGCAAATCCCATACTTTTATCTCACCTTCATCGCCGCCGCTAAGGAGTAGATACGCGGTGCTACGGCTCCAGCTGATCACGTTAACGTCGCTGCTGTGCGCCGTTCCAATCGCTGCTACGCTTTTCCTTCCTTTACTCCGCACATCCCACATCCGTACGCTCTGGTCTGCGGAACAAGACGCGAAAACTGTCGCCTCGCTCGGACTCCATTGTATGTCTTCGACACTTGATGTGTGAGAGGTAAACGGAGTATTTTGCGTGGTGAAACCCGACGGCGTGCTCGTCGTCAGGTAGATCTTGGAATGGATGTCGCCGGTAAGTAGCCGCAGTGCACCGGTATCGGATGCAGCCCAATCCATCGCAAAGCCCTCGGCGCGTCCGTGGGCCTCGACGGTGTACTGAGGCTTCTCCGTGCGCTCCTTGTCCGCGGTTGCGCCAGGGGTGTCTAGTGCGTAGATGAGTGGACGCACGTCCCAGATGTGCACCTTGCCAGTCTCGGCCCAGCTTGCGACGTAATATGGCTGCGATGGCGCGGGTAGTGGTCCGGCAGGAAGAGGTTGCGCACGCACGCGGTTCACGCCGCCAAAATGTGGTACAGAGCGGTAGTCGAGTACGGCGTCCTCGTCCAAATTGTCATCGTCGTCGTCATCGTCATCGTCATCGCTCTCTAGAAATGTGAGCGAACTACATATATATTGCGAGTAATTTGAGAGTAGATGGTGCACCTCCATCTTTTTGTGTTCTGTGGAGCTGTGTCATCTTGAAGACCGATAGTTCGTTCTTTTTTGCAGCGTCTGCCTGCGACCCGGCGACGATCCACGCGGTCGCGGGGAAGCGCTGACGCTGATCACCCTCATCATCACGGAGCACATCGAACGAGAGACAAGGCCAGTTCGCATTCATCGTGTGCCGCATGAGGTACACCGAGTCATCGGGCTCGAGAATTTCATCTTTACCCAGTGTGTGCACACCAGGAATGAACACGTTCGGTGCCTTTGGCTTCTCCTCGGACTCCTCTATCGGAGGCATGACCCCGTCGTCAACTTCCATACCTGCGCCTGCGGAATACCACACCCATCAATTCTGTGCGGGCGTGTAATCTCAGAGAGATCATCGCACCGTCACCGTCCTCCTCATCGCGCTCAATCTCGTCTTCCCAGGCATCTTCAAACTCGCCCATCTCATCCTCCGTGGGCTTCGTGCGCGCCTGGCCGCTGACGCTGCGGCTGACTTTTTCTGGCCCTGGGGACGTGTCGACGGCTGTACGCTTCGGCATGTGTCACGCAAGGAGGTCGTATAAGTGTCGCAAACACCGTCGGAAACGGCCCGATAAGAAGCGTGATCCGTCGGAACTGTCAGCTGACTAGTCACCGAGGCTGTACCTCACACCCACACACTCACGGGATGATAGGTGCGCGTGTACCTGCCGTACCTGCCGCGTCACGATTCCTGTGCCGTGGCCGACTGCTCTAATATAAATACCCCTACTGTCTTGACAATAATTTACAACACTTTCGTCGTCTCAAATCGCTTGAAACCACTCGACCATGTCTTCTGTGACCCTCAATCTTCCCTCAAAGTAAAGTCCTTTTCGATGTACCCAAAGCGGACAGCTCACGCGTACCTAGTTTTCCTTGGGTAGTCGCATCAATCTTTTCCATAGTGCCAGTGCTGCAAGTGCAGACTTCGCTCGTGGTCAAAGCGAGGAAGAGAGCAGGCATTCGTTATCCCCAGCGTGAGTCGTGTTGCACCAGATAGTTTTACAGCTTCCAGTTTTGACCCTTACGTGGCCCAGTGTACGCAGAGAAAGCGGAGCAGGAAGCTTCTACGGATGCGAGAAAATTCAATTGTGCACAGCGTGAGACATGACCCCCTTTTTTTTTCGTGATAACTCACTGTGAGGACTCTGACTGCACAGGGGCGCACCAGAACACGCTTGAGAATGTGCCTTCGATGGTCTTGTCGTGAGTTTGCCGTTCTCGCGCCGTATTCGTGGAGCTAACACCCTCGCGACAAATAGGACTCTGATCAGTGCCATACACTATCCAACGTATGCCGCTATTGGATGCGGAATTTGGTCCTTCACGCGCGTTCTTTACGCAATGGGTTATTCCACTGGAGAACCACGCAGGGTATGTCTTTGCCTAAATCAACCGTAGCCAGCTGTTCTGAGCGCTGCATCTTCACATAGCGTTCTTTCGGGGGCTATAGTTCCCTCGGTATTCAAGCCCGTAAGGGACCTTCCCCTATACACATCTGCCGTTTCTGACAGTATTTCGTCTAGTCATGGGTCTTCTCGCCGGAAAAGTCGTTTTTGACTTGATCAGAGCAGGTGTCTAGACGAGACCTTGCTTTCCACTATCTCATCCGATATTCACCTCACCACTCTACCCTGTCGATTAACCAGATGTATCATACACAATCTGATGAGAATAATGGCAACCTAATGCTAACTAAAAAGCGCTTTCACGCCAGTGTCCATGTCGATGCTACCATGTGGATATATATTCTTTGCCACGTAACGCAAGGAACGCCGAGCGGCAACGCAAACTTGAAAATCCATAGTACTGCACTGTAGCCTGTCATGACGTAGGGATGTCTGCTATCAGGGCGTGCCCACACCCTTTCGTTTTGGAAGAGCGCTTATATTTCGGTATCTAGCCTCTTTTTTGTCTACAGTACTGTATGGATAGACGCCTAAATACTATAGGCGCTAAAGTAGGCTAGGTAACGCATCACTGTAGCCGTAATTAAGCGCCAATAGACCCGTACTGTAACCAACCATCCGAATGAGGATTTCTGAGGGCCGCAAACATCGCGGGGAAGCGCTGGTGGTTACCCTCGTCGTCACGGAGCACATCGAACAGAGGCAAGGCCAGTCGCATTCATCATGTGCCGCATAGGTACTCGTCAGGCTCGGGAATTTCATCTTTACTCAGGGTGTGCACACCCAGGATGAACACGTTCGAGCGCCCGTGGCTTCTCCTCGGACTCATCTATCGGACTCGGAGGCATGACCCCGTCATCAACTTCCATGCCTACGCCTGCGGAATACTGCACCCATCAATTCCGCGCCAGCGTGTAATAAATGTCGTCGCACGGTCCTCCTCATCGCACTCATTCTCGTCTTCCCAGGCATCTTCAAACATCTCGTCCTCCCTGGGCTTCGTGCGCTGGTCGCTGACCCTGCGGCTGACTTTTCTGGCCCTGGAGACGCGTCGATGGCTGTTCCGAACAAGCAGGTCGTATACACCGTCAGAAGCGGCCCGATAAGAAGCGCGACCCGTTGGAATTGTTTGAGACTAATCGGTACGGTACAGCAGCGCTCACACTTACACGTGCTTATACACTTACAGGATGACAGGATGTGCGTGTGCTGGTGTACCTGTTGTGTCACCATTCTTTATGCTGCGGTGACTGCTCTAACATAAATACCCTTGCTGTCTTGACATTTGTCGTCTCAATCGCCCAGTCTTGAAATCACTCAACCATGTCTTCTGTGACCCTCAATCTTCCCACAAGGTAAAGTCCTTCTCGGTGTACCAAAGCAGACAGCTCACGCGTACCTAGTTATCCTTGGGTAGTCGCAGCAATCTTTTCCATAGTGCCAGTGGTGCAATGGCAGATGACTCTCGTGGTCCAGGCGAGGGAGAGGGCAGGCATTCACTATCCCCAACGTGAGCATCGTTGCACCAGATAGTCTCACAGGTCCCCAGTTGAGCCTTACGTGGCCCAGTGTACGCAGAGAAAGCAGAACAAATGGCCTCCATGGATGCAATGTTATTCAATTGTGTACAGCGTGAGACATGCCTTTTTTCGAGGTAACTCACTCTGAGGACTCTGACCGCAGGGGGCGCACCAGAACACGCTTGAGAATGTGCCTCCAATGGTCTTATCGTGAGTTTGCCGTTCTCGCTCCACATTCATGGAGCTAACGCCCTTGCAACAATAGGACTCTGAATCAGTGCCATACGCTATCCAAAATTAGCTGCTGTTGGATGCGGAATTTGGTCCCTCTCGCGCGTTTTTTACACATTGGGTTATTCCACTGGAGAAATAAACGAGGTATGTCTTTGCCCAAATTAACCGTAGCCAGCTGTTCTGAGCGCTGCATCTTCACATAGCGTTAATCCGGGCTTTATTAGTTCCATCTATGTACAATTACGTAAGGGGACTTCCCCTATTGTGCATCTGCCCTTTCTGCCCTTTCTGACAGACAGCATTTCCTCTAGTCATGAGTGTTCTCGCCGGAAAAGTCGTTTTGGACCTGATCAGAGCGGATGTCTAGACGAGACCTTACTTTCCACCATCTCATCCGATACTCCACCACTCTACCCTGGTCGATTGACCCGGATGTATCATACACAGTCTGACGACAATAATGGCGATCTAATGCTAATTAAAAAGCGTTTTTTTCACGCTAGTGTCCGCGA
>JAKELK010000275.1:0-80402 GCA_021525775.1 Lactarius deliciosus
GTGTGCGAAGACGTGGCTTTGATTGAATGAAGGGAAGAAGACGCGGCAGCGCGCTGCCAACGGTGCAAGTAAACGAGGTAAGAGAGTCCGAAACCTCCAAAGCGGAAATACAGTCGCGAAAGAAGCGTGGGTCTGGAAACGTCCTTTGCTTTACTCGAACATTCGGGGTCACGCGTATGTCTGGAGGTGTAAGGAGGTCACGTACAACTCCCAAGCAGGGGAGCCCACCAACCGATGCTTTGGACGTGTGCTGCCAAATCTGGGCGTGCGCTGACAACAGCAAAGGGAGTCATAATCTATTGGAAACTCTCAACTACAATATAGAAAGAGGTGAAGTAGCCTACTCTCGGATACCCCTTCGCTTGATTGAGGTAGAAGCCAAGGGAACGATACAAGCTGGGCAGAACACCCGCCAAGAATGATCGATTGACTTGAGAGACAGACGCAAGATCCGGAACGGAGAGGTGGGCGAATATTATTTGCAGGACATCGAAGTTGAGGGATTCAGCGGAGACCATGTCCTGAGTGAGCCCCGTATCGCTTGCACCAGCCTGAGGCGTGCGGTGGTCGTGTGTATTGCAACGGGCCGTCGATTCCGGGTCTACACTCACCACCATGTCCTTCCTCATTGGTCCTGTTTCGGGGCTCTCGTCGCTGGTGGTGTACGTCCTCTTCTCATGTTATGCGTTGTAATCTCTGAAAGTTCTCGCCAAGATTTACTATGGTTTCTCCAACCTGATCGAGTCGAGGTACGTATGTCCTACGATGATCTCAGCCGACGCAGACCTTTACGCTTCTCCGAACTTCACCGCGACCTTTACGCTTCTCCGATTAGAACGATCCAACAACGCGATAAGTTGGTCACTTTCACGAACCTCGTCATACATTTCGCGCCAACCCCGTCCCACAGCTTACACGCGCTCTCGCAAAAGCTCGTTACCCATCCATCCGAACATGACGCTTCCGCCAACTGCTGCCGCCCGGGTCGTAAAGAAGCCGCTCACAGCATTGGTTTAAACAGGGATGGAACGAGAAAGTCAGTGAGTTGTACGCGCTCACGGGGAGAGGAGGAGACCGAGCTAGTTCGTGGGGCAGGGAGGTGCTCTACGGTGGGGATGCCGGCGCCAACGGGGCAAACCAATCTCCGTAAACCCAGAATCGAAACGTGGCAAATCAATCTGTCTTATTTCGATGCTAATTAATTACTGGGTCGTCGTATGCGGCCGGCTTGACTCGAGGCTCCCGTACATCGCTCACGGTGCCGCACATCTGTTCGTCAGGTAGCGGTAACGACATATCAGTCCCGGCATGGTTATTATATAATATTTACCTACTTCCCGAACCTTGCAAGACAGGTTTCCCAAGGAAGCGAGTCGTAACCAAGTTTCTTGAATAAGCGATAAGCTCGATAAGGTCCTTGCCATCATTCTGGTGCCACACATCATTGCCATTTGATATGCGGCACCTCAAACTAGCTCGGCCCCAAATTTGCTCAGCTTCAATTTCAAAGAAAGAGAATCGAGCTCTTGACGCACATGATTAAGCCATAAATCATGAACGCGGATCTTTTTTTTTTCTATTTTTTTACAGCGTTTGTAATTTTATATTATGTTACGTTGAGCGCCCTGGTTGTGTCGTTGATCAACCACGGTCCTCCGGTGGAGCAGTGTCAAAAAAACAAGCGCTCCATCGTACACGAGGTCGAAATAGGCGCGGTTTGCCCCTAATCGGTCAGCCACTGCCAGCGTCACATGGCGCCCACTTTTGACGTGCTGGGACCCTTTTCATGACCGGTGAAGACGGCTAGCTTGACGGGCCAGCTTCTTTTACGTGTATAAGTCGTCCTCGAAATTATGTCGCCATCGACGTCTCGGTGTCACCCGTGCCTCCTACCTGCGACCCCTTCTTGAAGTTTGCAAGGTGAAATAGGATCACCTTTACGACTTCTAGCTGCACAGGTAAACCTGAACGGATGGGATCGATTCTTCATGTGGCTGCAACTCCCCGGACCGGTCAATAACCGGGGCCGAGCAGGGCGCCAAATACACTATTAGTAGCAGTCTGTTTCGACGCCCATCACACAAAGAAAAAAAAGGGTGGGACGGGGATGAGATATTATGCTATTATGACTCGCTCGTGTCGTACGGTAATGAATACCGGACGCAGTGCGGAACCAATACCAAATGGTCCAATTCTTTGAAGGTGCAAACGCCGAGAAAACATAAGTCGTTAAAATTGAGCTCGTACTAAGTAAAATGAATACGAGGTTCTCGTTACATACTCCTTGACAGCGGGTTCTAGTCCAAATTATCGCCCATATTGTCCATATCCGCCATATGGTTGCTGCTGACCAGAAGGCGACGGGGAACCATAGTGGGGGCGCGCACTCACGTTATAACTTTGCGGAGGGGGAGGTTGCGAGTACGAGACAGGCGGTGGCGGTGGTGGGAGCCCCGTGCCAGTGCTGCCCTGTCTGGCTGGTGGGGGAGGTGCTGTTGAATACGGGTACACCGCATGTGCAGGGGGTGGATGCGATTGGTATATTTGACTCTGCGGTTGTCCCACAGGAGGGTAGGAAGATTGGCGCTGCGGAGGTGGTGGCGGAAAGTGACCACTACCGCTTAGAGAACCAAGATCAGCGTAGGGATCGCGCTGTGGCGGAGCTGGGGCAGCCCCATAGGGTGTTTGTACGGGTGGAGCAAGCGAGTATGAAGGGCGGGTTGACGCCTGAGCGTGCGGTGATTGTACGGGCGGTGGGGGGATAAACGGAGAAGAATGCGAAGCAGAAGGGGACGGCGATGGGTAAGGTTGGGTCGTTGGAGGGGAGTAATTCGAATAGCTCGAGAAAGCAGCCCGTTGCGTAGGCGGCCAGGGACCTGGCGGAGGAGGTGGATTCGACGACGCTTGCCTGCTCTGTAGACTCATGGAAGATAATGCTTGACTCAAACTAGAAGCTGGTGGTGGCGGCGGTGGAGGTGGCTTCGGTGGGGAAGACACAAGATGCGTTCCCAGACCCGAGAGTCGCTGTTGTGTGTCAGCTTGAGCGACAAGCGAATCACGTTCCGATTTCCTCGATGTAACGTAGTCCTTGACGCTGCGGCGAAGTGTGGATGTCAATCCACTTAACTCGGAGTAGAACTGAAGACCTTTACTATCGGCAAAAATGCGGCGTTAGAGAAAAGCAATAGAGTGTGTAAGGTTACTAACGCAAGACCATCCCTGATTTCCATGTATCTTTCGCTCGCCTGACTAAACCTCCGAACGGTCTCTTTTTTTCGGCGTTCTCTCTCGTCCCATTTTCGCGCGCCTTCCCCGCGCCCTGCCAAGTCTTTAAGTGCCCGCCAAAGCTGCGTGATTTCCTGTATTGTGGACTGTTGATGGTGCACTGTTTGACCCAGGCGCTGTTGGTAAGGGCGAAACTTCTCAAGTTCTGAAGCGAAGATTGTCGGTTCGACGTTCGGATTGCGGCGGTTGAGAAGTAAAAGATGAGAAACGTCGTCAGTTTGGATCTGAAAAGGCTATGAGGTGAACACTTCGAGGGTTGCAAGAAATTTGCTACCTTCTCTTTAAGATCCTTGAGTGTCTGATCTCTTTCCTTTTCAATCTTGTTTAGTCGTCCGAGTCTTTCGTCGATGTCCTCTACGAGGCGCGCTATCTTCTCCTTTTCTGCGTCGTCCTTGTCCGCATCGAGATCTAGCAAGCTTTCACGGCGATCGTGGCTTCGGGCGCTATCCTTGAAAACCTTCTCCACATCACCGGAGATGAGTAGTCGCACATCTCCTTTTGCAGAATCCCATAGAGCTTGGACTTGGCCATCGGACGCCGCTGCGGCATTGAGCGCCTGGAGGTGACTCTTGAGGTCAGCTCGAAGTTCCTTGGTCAGGCCAGAAGACGGGGCCTGGGTGAAATGATGTTCGTACTTGACGCGCATGGCCTCGCAGTCTTGACTCTCAGTATCCAGATCTCGAGTGATCGAGTCAAGCTCAACGCGCACGGACTCCTTGAGTTCATCCAGCCGCTTAAGCAATGTGTCCACGCTTTCGCGCTCTTCTATGACACTTATATCGTCACGGTGCCGACGGACATCAAGAGGAATCTCATCTTCGCCCGCGACGCTCCCTTCAACCATTGCGCGGAAGCGTGGTAAACCAGCCTTGACGCCAAGAGCATCCAGCGCGCTGCGTACCTCTCCTGCTGCACCTTCGGCCTTTTCGACCTCGCTTCGTACCAGTTTTGCTTTCTCTTCTGAATATACGCTTGCACTCTCGTGGACACTCAGAGGTATGAGACGCAAGAACAAGTCTGAGCCGATGACCTTCTGTACTTCGGGGGTGCCGTACACCTCTTGAATAGGAATTGCAGTCGCAACTACAGTCTTTTCGACAGGTGGGAGTGTCTCTGCTGTTGGAAGCACCGCATTATAGATGAGGTCGTTGTCGCGCTGAGCTTGCGCTCTACGCTCTGTAGAAAGCGCCAATTGTGACTTGGAGAGCTCAAAGAGCGCCTGGCCCGAGTCGGCCGGCAAATTTGGGGACATCTGAGGTAAAAACGAAGTATTGAAATTAGAGGCGGTCTTGTGTGCTTCCTTGGCTGCACTTTCAGCAAGTTGAAAGCGAGCGAGGGCATCCCCATATTTAGATGCAGCGTCGTCAGCGAGAGCGCGATAGAATTGAGTTAGGGAAGCGAAATATTTGGCCTTGATCTGCATGTAAAAGGTTAAATATTGGGGATGTGTTGAATTGGGATTACGTGAACCCACCTGAAGTACGGTGACCCAATTCCTGTCGAAAATACCCTTTCCCATGAATTCTTTGACTTCTTCGTTGAGGGAAGTGTACATCGAAGCAGCCTGAGACGCGACTTTGGAAACCAGAGCGTTGCCCTTCTTTTCGTCACGACACTTCTCCCAAAAGACCTCCGTAGCCTGAGCCAAGATCACTCCTACGAGAAACTTAATGACTTCCCGGCTCAGGTCTGTCGATGGCGCGTGCAAGAAATTCTCGTTGATGTATGTGAGCATCCCGGCACAGCAGCGGAGATAGTAGAATGCGCGCTTCAGGCCCTCCGGGTCTGAGCGGCTCTGAGAGGCAGCTATTGCGGAATGGGTAGCGGCAATCTGGAATATGACCGACGCTTTCTCGTATGCCAGGGATGTTTGGACAATGAGCTTGTTGGTGAAGGCATCGCGCCAAGGAAAGTTGACACGAATTTCTGGGAAGCGGAGCTCAAGGAGCTCGAGTTGCCCGAAGTATTTGTAGAGTAAATCGCGTGCTAAACTATGTCGGCCAATGCTACTTTAAGAAGGATAATCGAGCGCACCTGTTATGTCACTCCCAGCCCCTTTGACAGCATCTTGTCGGCACCTCTGGAGAGACGCACACTCAGTTGCATAGTTGTCAGGATCTTCTCCGTACGACTGAGAAATCGCACTTCGAATTGGCGACGTCCAGTCGACTTCGTCGGTGCCCTTCTTTGGGACTGAGATCATGGGAGATTGTGATGCCATCGTGAAGTAGCCCTCCAAGTAAAGAGCTATAGTTTGAAGGATAATGGAGAGCGTGAACAGAGGACACACGCGTTGTGTATGGGCGCGGTAGTAGACCAATTGCTGTAGACTGCGGGGCTTTTGCCACCTCTGATAATCAATTATGGTCTCAGTCACGTGACAAGGAACATCTACCACCAAGGCGCCCACAGCCTACTTTCGAATTTATAAAAACCCCTCGTTACGATTGGTAAGGCTGAGAGAACCAGTTGCGATAAAATGAGGCCCAAATTTTAATTATAGGGTGATTAGCTTTGGAGCCTTATCCGCTATGTCGTGAGATTTCCTGAATTAACGAGAGATGTAATGTATGTTCGAGTAAGTTCTTCACCTGCTTCACCCCCACATGTAGAGACGTCTAGACCTACCACAGAACCAGGCACTCACAATAAAATACTCCGCGAAATATATCATGCTATTTACAAACAATCAACTGAGGGAATGCATCAAGCTCAGGCTCGTGTTTTCAAAAGACCGACTTCATTCAAAAACGATATCTTTTCCATGACCCACTGCGGCATTAAAGTCAGCGACCGTAAGCGAGAGTTTAGCTTTGGGCAGGGTCAGTGAAAAGTCCTTGGACAAACAAGGATTGGACCATACTGGTGCGTTAGACCGTAAATATGGCTTTCGCCTGGCTGGCCCATCGAATATCACCGGAGGGGGAAGGGAGGTCGAAAGAACCTCGGCGCTAGTATAGAGTGACCTTGACTTTCTTCCCCGAGATGGACCATCGTAGAGTATTGGTTCTGGTAGCAGTGGCGTTTCCCGTCGGCTCGACGAATCGATTATTCGGGGAGATGAAAAGCCGATGAGAGTAGAAGAGCCCCCGAGTTGATGTGGGGCGTCGAAGATGTCGATAAATTCGACGGCCAACGGTGTTGCCACCGACGGTCCTGCCGTCGCAGAACGTCGCCATGTTGTGGTCGGCACACGTCGCGGGGAAAGAACACGACTGAGACGAGGTATTCGCGTGTGCATGGTGGCAATACCGGTGGACTGCATTGAGAGGGTGTCAAACTAAAGCGACAAGAAAAAGATACAGACGACGCTTTATATTGGAAAGCGGTTTCTATCATACCCACACGAACACCTCCAAAGAAAGAACATCTACTCAGAACAGTCGACGTTCCCTGTTCCAAGTGTCGACCAGACATTTATTATGCGGACTTGGTGCGGATTTAAGACAAGCAAGTAACAGGTGGCAAAGGCCGCTGACAGATCGTAGAGCTGCGACTTGAAGTTAGGGAGATAGGAGCTAGCCCTGTTTCGTATTGACTTTCCTGACACATAACGCACTTTTCAGACGCAGAGGAGATCTCAAGTGAGATCCCTTCAAAAGTGGACTCCCGCATAACCTTCCGCATAATCGCCACTGTTCCCACCGCACCGACGGGTACAAAGGTAACCGAAGTGGAGTCGAGGGAGCGAACCACGAATAGAAACGGCTATTGGAATGCCACATTCTGGTGCTAGAAGTGTGTGTGTGCGTGTGCGCGTCTGGCTAGGTTTGACAAGGCGTGGGGGACAACTGAGACGGTACACCATCCGTGAGACGGCGACAAATTCTGACAGTACAGCACATAACTATTGCGGCTCTAATGAGACGAAGTCAACTCAGGAGACGTATGTAAACTAAAAAGTTTGGCGATTACTCACGCAGTTACCACCAGTACCACATCATCACCTAACTTAGTGCTCACATAACTTGCTGTAAAGGCAGTGAATCGTGACGACAAGATGTCTCGGCCCAGGCCTGGACCCATCGAGAATAGTACATTCTCCTGAGTGATGTTGCCAGCTTGAGTGGAACTGCAGGCGCTACATCCAAAGAATGAAACAAAACAACCCGCTAAAGCGCGTGCACCTCCGCGCCGATACCTGCAATTAGAAAATTGTGAGTGGTGTCTCAAAGCCGCATGGTAAATGTTCAGCAACACAGCCTCTGATCATCTTTTGCTGCCTCGTTTAGTCCATGACGGTTTAGATCGAGGGTCATAGTTGCACGTGACTTCCGCTTTCGTCAGCAAGTGGCGCAGGAGTTACTCACCTACACCTATGATAGAAGCCCGCAACACTGGTCGTCCTACACAACTTGCTCATCGTCATTTCCACTGGATGTAATACTATAGCTGCAGGTTGTGCGAACTTGACGCATCCCGGAACTCTGTTGTTATCATCCTGCATTCTCGGAGTGTTAGTGGCTCATCGATGCCTCATTGGTTCCACGTGCCAGGGTCTGGTCTCGTTTGCACCACGTCAAGCCGGAATCGGGGCAAGGTCTTCTGCATTGCACCCACGAGGCAAGAACTGCGATAGTAAAAACCATCGATGTGTGCCGCTTTCCCACCGCATCATCTCTCTTCTAACATTCACTACCTCTACCATGGAAGGTTCATCCACCGACTCTAAGGGATCCGGCCGCTTCCAGCTGGGCTTCAGCGCACTCCCTCAGTATGGCTTCGGTCCCGATCTTACTTTTGACTCGCTAGTCGAGCACAACCCCTTCCTCTTCCGCGTGTACACGCCGAAGGCTCTTTCCCCCTTCTTCGATAGCTCTGAGCCGTTCTTCATTGGTCAGAAATTCAAGAATAGTTATCGCTACACTGTACAAGACTTCCAGGCTATGAGCCCGTCATCGACAGCACCCGATCAATCCGCAATACCCAACTCATACGCTGACGTGGCCAACCATATGGATGGGACGAAGAAATCATCGTCTCCCTTCGTCACCACCTCATTCAGCTTTGCCTGGGCTATATGGGAGGCGACTCGGCGTTACAAGAGCAATCCTAAGCAGGCGATAGAGATCGCGGTGATTGATGCGAAGGCGGTCGCAGGGCGAGCTGTCACGGCGTTGGAGTTGTTACGGAAAGGTTCACCCAAAGAGTGAGTTTTATTTTCGTGAGCTTCCCAGTGTACGATACCAACAGTTAATCTAGGCGGCATCAGGACCACTGGAAGTGGTACCGATTTGCAACTGAAGCGCAGGATGTTCTTATCTATGGCTATGTTCCAGGGACAGCTGTGTTAGCTTCCATTCCCATATTGTCCCTCGTTCCGAAGCTCCCTTCTTACTTCCTCGACCCTAATCCCGATGAAGAAGACAAAAGTTTCTTCAGTAACCTCACCTGGGACGTGACGCAACAACGTTCGGGATATCAGCAATTCTGCCAGCAGATGTCGGAACAATTTTTACGCTCATCAGCAGAAGTGCGTTTACGCGATACGACTACAAGTTCTGTGCGCCTTGCAATGTGCTTCCTTCGACCCTGGTTCCAAAAACACGCCCTGAAGGACTTCCAAGGAGCCGTCGATAACGTCGCAGAACTGGCTTACATCATCGCACGCTGGCCGGGTCAGTGGTGGGTCCGGGAGCACACGGAGATCTGGGATCTCATACAGTCCATGGTCCACGTTATCGGAGAAGAAGTGCGGGACGCGCAGCGAGTCCACGCGCTCAACGAGGTTACCCGACTGCAAGGTGTTGTCAGCGAGCTGCAACTTCTTACCGACGAATATATGTCAGTGCACTCCCGGTCTGGGTCGGAGGACTCTGCAGACGAGGCCGAGCCTCCTGCGTCGACATCCGCACCCGTTCCGGCTCCTGCCCCTCTCGTTCCGCCGGAAGACCCACAAGCACTTCCGGGACAAGCTCCATCGACGGTCGAGACGGCATCGTGCGTCCTCACAAGCTTTCTATTCGGGGCATTTGCCGCATTATTCGTCGTCAATTCCCAGAGACGAGACCTGGCACTCCATTTCACCTGACAATCTATCCCACACGGATTCAGAACCCGAATCCGACGAGTCATTTTTGGATACGGACTCGAGCTGCTCGAGCTGCTCAAGCATCGCGTCGCTCAGCACTTTAGAAGATGTGCCTCAGGAGGCAAATTGGGCGTAGGGGAACATCATTGTAGGATGAGTGGTCTTGGCTGAGTTAATCTTATTCCTTTGGTCTTTGTTCATGCTGTATTCTTTGTCGCCATTGCTGTACTGGTTCTTGTTGTATCAATGGAGTATGTTTATGATGGACCTGGTGTGAGCACAGCCTGATGCGCATTGATGATCATGCACGTGCCCGGGACGAAGATCACAGCTCGGCCCGGTCCTTTCCGGATATTCACGATCAGAGCTTTGATGGCCTATATTCCACATCATGAGATTCCCATCAAAACAGCTGTTGGGTAGAATGACAGGAATGCCAACAAGACTCTTTGTGCAAAGGTTCTATGACACTGATGACACTCAAGCGGGAGCGCCGAACTTTGCTATGTATAGCAGTGTAATCTAACATAATGATATTGCGTTAGATATTATATTGACGTCGCTTACTGTACTGCCAAATTGCACCCGGGCCGCATCAAACTTTCAAATTTCAACCCCCACTGGTAGCTGATCATAAGGGCAGTGCGAATAACCATGATCGATTTACCGCACTTCTGTTCGCCAACCTTCGAATCAGATGTTCTCTTAATAGCAATGACTAGTACAGTAACTGGGGTTGCGATATCATCACCCCTACTCGGTCAACCGTGTTGTGAACTCAGTCCCCATCCAGAGCCTCCTCCTGACTCGGAGGCGACCTAGCTGCCAATGGTCAACTGGCTGACTCTCCTTTTCCTCCTTTTCCATTGCGGAAGGGCTCAACAAACACTCTTCCCTGCCGCAATTCCTCTTGCCGTTCGTTCACCATACCTAAATTGTTGGGACCACACCGCCAATGGCTCGACGATGGCAAGTCGATGGCCAAGGACCCCTACCGCAGGACAAGTACGTTGGCTTCCCTTCGCTCGGCGTGGGAACTGGAGTCATTGTATCTCAGACACTTGGCTGGTCCGTCTTCGTGCGCATCGATGGATTGACTTATTCTTTCTTGGGAGGGGCTGTGGCAAGCGTGAATGCCACTGTGGATATCACAGACACGGTTATCACGCCCACCCAGACCGTGGTCTCTGCACAAGCTGGGCCCATGGAATTTAATCTTACCTTCCTCAACCCGATTGAGGTTCATAGTCACTTATCAGCCCTACTATATTCTGACACCTTCATTTCAGCCCGGAGATTGGGTCAAGCAATCAATCCCGTTCTCATACTTGGCGTTAACTGCGAAATCGCTGGACGGTGCAGCTCATAATGTCCAGGTGTATTCGGACATCAGCGGAGGTACATGAATTCTGTATTCACATACGTGTCCTAAATCCGTCGTAGAATGGAATTCAGGGGATCGAAGCCACGTCATACGTTGGAGTGCGACGTCGACCGGCGATGTCGTCTACCATACGGTCAATCTGCAGAACCCAGTCGTGTTCAACGAAATCAGAAACCAGGCAGAATGGGGTTCGGCTTACTACGCCATGAAGGGCGTGAGTGGCAATGGTGACAGCTGCGTTTCATCACTCATAATGGGCAATCTAGGCAAATAATGTCACATTCAAGATAGCTCAGGATACAATTTCCCGTGGATTATTTGTGCTCAATGGGGTGCTAGACAACCAAACGGATCCAAACTTTCGCTCTATCGGCCCCAACTTCGCAGTCTTTGCCATTTCGCGCGACCTAGGCACTATTCAAGCCACCGATGATCCTGTCGTTTGGGCTGTTGGATTTACCTTGGACCCAGTCATCAATTACATAGACCCTTCGGGAGCTGCTCCTCGCCAATCATTCTACAAGACCTGGTATTCTAATGACACATCCTTAGTCAGTGTCCACATTCATGGCGATTGGCGCATCTCACATCATTTCTCAGATCATTGACTTTCTCGGCGATTTCGCAAATGCCTCTTCAAGAGCTCAGATACAGGACCAGAAGATACTCCAGGGCGCTACTCCTGTCTCAAATCTACTCGGAGATTTGGTGTCCCTCTCAACCGCGCAAGTGTTTGGCAGCACCCAGCTCACAGTTGTGATCGACGCGAATGGTAATTACAACAAGTCAGATGTGATGATGTTCATGAAGACGATTGGTGGAGCCCAGTCAAAGACGAAGTGAGTCCACACCACGTCTTTGGCGTGGCGAGTGGGAGACAGGTCCTGACCATAAGTTATGAAGCCGAGTGAACGCCGTCGATACGCTGTATTCTGCATTCCCTGCGTTCATGTACATCGATCCTACACTGGGTAGACCCCTTCTCGAGCCTCTGTTTCGGCTCCAAGCATCCCCCGACTACACCATCCACTACGCTGCCGCTGATCTAGGTACGTCCCAAAATCGGAGAGTTTGGAAGCATCGATTGCTAAGGATGCGAAGGACCGAGTTACCCCAATGCCACGATCAGCAATTCTAACCACAAGCAAGGAGTCGAACGTCTGTATCTTTCTTCCGGACCCACCCGCCTATCACTGATATATTCCTCACCCTTTACAGAGTCTGGGAATATGTTGATCATGACTTATGCCCACGCTCGTGCGACTGGAGACGGTAGCCTCATAAACAAATACGTACGTACCAAATTCTTATCCTCACCTATCAAGGCCCAACGAAACCGGACAGTATTCTCTGATGACTTCGTGGGCTGACTACTTGTCTAATTTTACACTGGTTATCCACGATCAGTGCGTAGTTTATATGCATGTTTCTTATTGTTGAGAATCTAATTGGCCTTCATCACAGGTCCTCTGCGGATGGGCTGTCGACCACCAACCAAACGAACCTTGCGATCAAGGGCATTATCGCCATCGAAGCCATGTCAAAAATGAGTTCAGTTGTCAAACAGACCGCCGATGCCGACAAGTATTCTGTTCGTGTGGGTGTCTTAGTTGCATCGCGGCGAAATTGACTCGTTTGTAGAGTATAGCCGCGAGTCTTTACGGTCAATGGAGGAGCCTTGCACTGGATAGTGATCAACATCTGCTTGCAGCATACGGACAAGAGGGCTCGTGGACATTGGGTTACAATCTATTTGCAGATGTATGGTTAGATACTGGCGTCGTCGAATCATCCGTCCGTCTATCAATGTTTCCCCTTACTTAATGATAACTCATCAGTTTCTAGGTCCTTGATGGTCAAAGCAGTTTCCTCGACAACCAGATACCGACTTCGAGCTTCAGTAATTTTGGGATGCCTGTCGATAGCCTGACCGGGGACACAAGCGTCACAGTATCAAGTCAGAAGACATTTATTTTTGAAATCTTCTGAGCTAATGTGACCGTTTTTTGCAGGTTGGAACTTGTTTGTGGCGGCTATGAGCTCAAATCAAAACCTACGCACAAATCTTATTTCGAGGATTCACAACCGAGCGTCTTTTAACGTAAGCGATGGTGTATTCCCGCTCAGCTACGACAGCGTTCAAGGATCGACCATCTCGGGAGTGGCTAGGTGAGCTCCTGCAATTTTTTCCGTCTATGAGGTACTAACTAAGATTTACTCTTTAGCCCCGCACAGGGTGCAATGTATGCGCCATTAGCTCTCACGTCCGTTTATAATAACCCGCCTTTTTCATTCGATGTCTGATCCACTATTTATCAGAGTTCCCGTCGTCCAAATAACAGTCAACGCTACGACGACGACGTCAAACGCGAAGTCGCACACTGGCGCGATTGCCGGGGGTATCGCAGGTGGCATTGTGGCTTTAATACTTGTGGTTGGGATCATCGTCTTCGTACGACGGGGACGAGGACAATACGATTTCCGCAAATCCACTGGGACATCCTTTTCGGGCGCCGCTATGTTGGCGGGCTCGCCGATGATGGTGACACCATTCGACCCAGCACCCGCCAGGGCTGCACTGTTGGAGGCGGGGTCTCAGAGCGGGACAGCGAGCGACGGGCCGTCGTCACCGCTCCCGCCATCGCAAAGTGCGGCACCCGTCCCCGTTGGCCTTACCAGCAAGGAGCTTGCGCAGCTGCGCTCGGCGGCGATCCATTCTCCACTCACCACCCACTGGCACGCACGGACATCGTCGAATGGGTCTCAGCCCACTTTAGTTGTCGGTACCAGCGAGGGGAGAACATCAACACCGACGCCAGAAACTTGGAGACTTCAGTCGGAAGTGGAGTCTTTGCGGCGTGAGATGCAAGAGCTGCGTGCAGAGAGGTTCGAGGCGCCGCCGAGTTACGGTATAGGTGGGGGCGTATAGCACTGTTTGAATCACCAATTTTTTTCAGACGTTCAGACCAAAATTGTATACCTCCAAACATGGGACATTTGTCTTTTTATTTCCCTTTGATCCCGAGCATATTCACAATCTTGTACACGATTTTATTTCCCTCATATATATTGCCATGGTCGGTCCAAAACTGCTGTCTATTCATGTCTAGACACCTGTCCAAGTCTCCATATGTGACCCTTATGACAATAGGCGGGTGTCTGCGCCATACCAGTCGGCGTTTCTCAGTGACGATGGAACAAACTTTAAAAAGAAAAAAGAAAAACGGAGCAAACGCAGTCAAAGAGTCCCACATCGAAACAACATATTGTATACGATACTGGCACATTGAAATGCAGCCCACTGTCGGCTGCTCCCCAGTGGGTAGTAACTTGATGTGGTTAAGTATTGATTGGAACTTGGACCATTGAACGGCCCACCACTGACTGAGATCTCCACCTTTTTAAAAAAATTTCAATATTTGAAGTTATACTGGGAGACAAAGACCAGTCATAGCTAAGAGCCACTACAGTTTGAGTAAGAGTAATCCCAAGTAATCCTGAAGGTAGTCCTAATGAGGTGTGACCCGAGTCGTACTGAATGGCCGAAGCTCGAGCGAATGTAAGAGAAGATGAGTAAGGGGAGGGTAGGTCCCATGCATATAAGCAGTATTACTCTCGGGAAGAATAAGCGTAAGGGAGACGCAGCAGAACTCCTGCAGTGTCCGGGACACTGCAAGGGACACTGTCGGGTTCGGATGGCAGCTCGGAGGGGCGGTCCGGCTTCGGGCTGCGTTTGCGGCGCAGCTTTCTTGTAGGATTCTTCAAGGGATTCTTGGTACAGTAGGATTTTCCAAGGGAATCTCAATAGCTTTTCCGCACCTTCCGGCGTGGTGAATACAAGGGATAATGGGCATTCCGCGGAAGGGGTGAAGGATTGCGGTATTAATGTGTTGTTGGGTGACTTGTTGAGGACGAGGCGAGATCTCCACCACTTGACACCGTGGTGGATGATTGAGGGGGTTCAGCGCTCAGCCGTCGTGGTTACCCGTCAAATGTACCCACGCGTACTGATCATCACATACAGGTCCTGCTGATGTTCACACTACGAATGTAGTATTTACTATATATCGTAAAGTTAGTTGGGTGATTTTCGTCCAAAACCGCATCCACACAGCACATCTTCATCGGTACGAAATGTCACTCGCCATCCAGGATGCGGGCCAAGTAGTGTGGATGGTCTAAAGTTTTTTTTTTGCTATGATGTGTGTTCATTGGATATACCGTGAGACAGTCGAATCTGGCAAGTGTTTTGCAACTTCATGATGATCTAGCTGATCATACAGTAAGGGCAGTGCACATAACCACCGACTCGCTGCACTTCTTTTCGCCAATCTCCGGATCCCCAACAGCAATGGCCAGTCCAAACCAAGGTCCTATCGTAACCCCCGTCAACCCTGCTGTGAACTTGGTCCCCATCCAGAGCCGGCTCCCGAGGCGACCCAGCTACCAATGACCTACTTGCTAATTCTCCTGTTCTTCCTTTTCCAATACGGAAGGGCTCAGCAAACACTTTTCCCTGCCGCAATTCCTCTTGCCGTTCGCTCTCCATACTTCAATTGTTGGGACCACACCACCAATGGGTCGACCATAGCAAATCTATGGCCAAGGACCCCTACCGCAGGACAAGTACGTTGACTTCCCTTCGCCAGGCGTGAGAGCTAAAGTCATTGTATCTCAGATACTTGGCTGGTCCGTCTTCGTGCGCATCGATGGATCAACCTATTCTTTCTTGGGAGGGTTCCCCGGAAATACTGGGACCAGCGTGAATGCCACTGTGAATATCACCGAAACGGTTATCACACCCACCCAGACAGTGGTCTCCGCACAAGCTGGGCCCATGGAATTTAATCTTACCTTCCTCAACCCGATCGAGGTTCGTAGTCACTTATCGGCCCTATGACCATATCCACTGACACCTTCATTTCAGCCCGGAGATTGGGTCAAGCAATCAATCCCGTTCTCATACTTGGCGTTAACTGCGAAATCGCTGGACGGTGCAGTTCATAATGTCCAGGTATATTCGGACATCAGTGGAGGTGCATAAATTCTCTATTCGCGCACATACGTGTCTCTTAAAGCCGTCGTAGAATGGAATTCAGGGGATCGAAGCCACGTCATACGTTGGAGTGAGACGTCGACGAGCGATGTCGTCTACCATACGGTCAATCTGCAGAATCCGGTCGTGTTCAAAGAAATCAACAACCAGGCAGAATGGGGCTCGGCTTACTACGCCATGAAGAGTGTGAGTGGCAATGGTGACATCTACGTTTCATCACTCATAGTCAGTGATTTAGGCAAATAATGTCACATTCAAGATAGCTCAGGATACGGTTTCCCGTGGATTATTTGTGCTCAATGGGGTGCTGGATAACCAAACGGAAACAAACTTTCGCTCTATTGCCGACAGGTTCGCAGTCTTTGCCATTTCGCGCGACCTAGGCACCATTCAAGCCACTGAAGATCCTGTTGTCTGGGCTGTTGGATTTACCATGGACCCAGTCATCAATTACACAGACCCTTCGGGAGCTGCTCCTCGCCAACGTAGCTTATTCTACAAGACCCAGTACCCTGATGACACGTCCCTAGTCAGTGTCCACATTCATGGCGATTAGCGCATCTCACATCTTCTCAGATCGTCGACTTCCTTGGCGATTTCGCAAATGCCTCTTCAAGAGCTCAGAAACTGGACCAGAAGATACTCCAGGGCGCAGCTCCTGTCTCAAATCTACTCGGAGATTTGGTGTCCCTCTCAACCGCGCAAGTGTATGGCAGCACCCAACTCACAATTGGGACCGACGCGAATGGTAATTACAATAAGTCAGATGTGATGATGTTCATGAAGAATATTGGTGGATCCCAGTTGAAGGCGAAGTGAGTTCACACACCACATCCTTGGAGTGTCGAGCGGGATCCTGACATTTTCAAGCCGAGTGAACGCCGTCGAAACGCTGTATTCTGCGTTCCCTGCGTTCATGTACATCGATCCTACACTGGGCAGACCCCTTCTCGAGCCTCTGTTTCGGCTCCAAGCATCTCCCAACTACACCATTCCGTACGCTGCTGCTGATCTAGGTGCGTTTCAAGAATCAAAGAGTATGGAAGCACCGATTACTGAGGGTGTGAAGGGTCGGGTTACCCCAACGTCACAATCAACAATTCTAACCACAACCAAGGAGTCGAACGTCTGTATCTTTCTTTCGGACCCGCCCATTACTGATATTTTCCTCACCCCTTGTCAGAGTCTGGGAACATGTTGATCATGACTTATGCCCACGCTCGTGCGACAGGAGATGGCAGCCTCATAAGCAGATACGTACGTACCGAACTCTTATTCTCCCCTATCAAAGACCAACATAACCAGACAGTATTCTCTACTGACCTCCTGGGCTGACTACTTGTCCAACTCGACCCTGAATATCCACGATCAGTGCGTTGTTTCCGTGCATGGTTCTTATTGCTGAGAATCTGAATGGCCGTTCGTCACAGGTCTTCTGCGGATGGGCTGACGGCCGCCAATCAAACAAACCTCGCGATCAAGGGCATTATCGCCATTGAAGCCATGTCAAAGATGAGCTCAGTTGTTAAACAGACCGCCGATGTTGCTAAGTACTCTGTTCGTGGGGATGTCTTTGATGCGTTGGGGCGAAATGAACCCGTTTATAGGAGACAGCCGCAAAGCTTTACAGTCAATGGAGAATCCTTGCACTGGATAGTGATCAACACCTGCTCGCAGCATATGGACAAGCGGGCTCATGGACGTTGGGTTACAATCTACTTGCCGATGTATGGTTAGATACTGGCGTCGTCGAATCATCCGTCCGTCTATCAATTTCTTCCCTTACTTAATAATAACTCAAATCGGTTTCTAGGTCTTCGATGGTCAAAGCAGTTTCATCGACAACCTGGCACTGACTTCGAGCTTCAGTAATTTTGGGATGCCAGTCGATAGTCTCAGTGGTGACACAAGCGTCGCAGTGTCAAGTCAGAAGACATTTATTTTTGAAATCGTCTGAGCTAATTTGACTGTTTTTTTTTTGTGTAGGTTGGAACTTGTTTGTGGCGGCTATGAGCTCGAATCAAGACCTTCGCACAAATCTTATTTCGAGAGTTCACAACCGAGCGTCTTTTAACGTAAGCGGTGGTGTATTCCCGCTCAGCTACGACAGCGCTCAAGGCTCAACCATCCTGGGAGTGGCTAGGTGAGCTCCTGCAAAATTTCCCGTCCATGACGTACTAACTAGGATTTGCTCCTTAGTCCCGCACAGGGCGCGATGTATGCGCCATTAGCTCTCACGTCCGTTCATAGCAAGCGCCTTTTTATTCGATGTCTGACCCACTATTTTCTCAGAGCTCCCGTCGTCCAAATAACAGTCAATACTACGACGACGACGTCGACAACGCCAAAAGCGACGTCGCACACTGGCGCGATTGCCGGGGGTATCGCAGGTGGCGTTGTGATTTTAATACTCGTGGTTGGGACCATCGTCTTCGTACGGCGGCGACGGGGACAATACGATTTCCGCAAATCCACTGGGACATCCTTTTCGGGCGCCGCTATGGAGGCGGGCTCGCAAATGGCGGTGACGCCGTTTAGCCCAACCCTCGGCGCCGCCACCGCGTCGCTAGAAGCAGGGTATCAGAGCGGGTCAACGTCTTTCACATCTGAGCCTCCGCCTCCTCCTCCGCCGCCGCCGCCGCAACGTGCGGCATTGGCACCCGTCCCTGTTGGCCTGACCGACAAGGAACTTGCACGGCTGCGCTCAGCGGCTATCCGCTCTCCACCCACCAGTCACGCACGGACGTCCTCGAGTGGGTCTCAGCCCACTGTCACTTACCCCTCAACTATTGGTACCGGCGAGGGGAGCACGTCGATACCGACACCGGAAACTCGGAGACTTCAGTCGGAAGTAGAGTCTTTGCGGCGTGAGATGCAAGAGCTGCGTGCAGAGAGGTTCGAGGCGCCACCAAGTTATGGTACAGGCGGGGGCGTGTAGCGCTGTTTGAACCACTTGGTTTTTTTGTTTTTTTTTAGATTTTCAGACCAAAATTATATCCTCCGGGCCTGTGTCATTTTTTCCCTCAGTATATTCACAATCTTGTACACGATTTCGTTTCCCTCATATATCGCTATGGTCAATCCAAAACTTCTGCTTATTCATATCGAGTCCCCTTAGGTAGCCCTTATCCATAAACTGCTATACCAGTCGGCGTCCCTACGTGAAAATGGAGTAAATAGTCAAAAGAGTCCCACAATCGAGACAACACTTTGTGTACAACACTAGCGCTTCAAGAAGCAGGCCACCTTGTGGTAGTATCTCGACACACTGTATCTTGCCAGTGGCAACTAAATGAATCGAGTACTCATTACTATTGACGGTTGACGAGTACTTTACTACGGTGCACGTTGGTGAGCAGATAGTTGCACAGGCGCGTAAAGTCCCCAAATTTACAGAACACAGGTTCAACCGAGAAGGAAAAGGGTGGAGAATACTAGGAGCTGCCCGCAGAATCCGCACCACCGGTAATGTTCAAGCCGAGGCACTCGCCCTTATCAAGTCCTCTGCAACCTTGTCTCTTGGCGTAATAGAACACTCAAACTCTGGCAAAAAGCTTTCAATGGATTTCACCAGATCAGCCACAAACGTACCGGGCTCATGTCATAGGTTTACTCACACGGCTATATCGGGTAGGACCGACTCGAGGGGAGGCGCCGCAACCGGAATCTCCTTCCCATTCTTGTCCTTGGCCCTCGTCACGTTGAACACGGACAACACCGACGCCGTCACTACGAAGAGTATTGTGTCGACTAAATGGCGGGCCGCGCATATCCGCCTGCCTGCACCAAACGCCAGGGAGAGCATTGGATCATCGCGCAAGGTTCCATCCTCGTTGAGGAATCGATCGGGATTGAATGCCTCTGGGTCAGGATATAGCTCCGGGTCATGCAGGATAGCCCTGTCAATCCGTCTCTGAACATTCTGGAGAGCAACTGTACCATATAACTGTCGCGCACCATGCGTTAGCTATGACCACAGCACCTACAGAGCGAAGGATTGTGATTACTTCAGTCAACATTGAAGGACGCTTACAAACCCTTTGGAATAAAGTAGCCCTTATAGAAGTCATCGTCAGTTGGCGAGTGGGGAACACCTCCATTCAGGTGTTAGTACACGTTGCTATTGACGAGAGCGAGGAACCCATACCCAGTGCCGACACCACATGCCACCTCATTAACTCTTTGCTTATCGCTTCTATATACGGGAGACGTGGCTTGTCGTCGTACGTTGGTAGCCTATCTCTTGAGACGACTGAGTCAAGTTCCGCCTGCGCTCGCTTCTGTACATCCGGATAAAGGGTGAGCGCGAGGAAAAGCGAGGACATAGTAACAACGGTCTGAAAGTCGCGAGTCAGCTAAGAAGCGTGCTACGGGAGTAGGGAAAACGCGTGCCGTATCTGTACCGGCTGGTGCTCGATGTAAGCGCTACATGAATTCGTAGATGACGCAGGGAATTACCTTGGAACAGAGACCCTAGAATATCTTTAATACCTTGCACCGCCTGTTGACGCTCCACGCCGTTCAGGAGGTCTGCCTCTTGGAAATATTCAGTTGCTAGAGATGGTACCGCGGTGCCTTCGCGCTGATAAACCATGAATAGAGACAAATTGCCGGAATGTCACCCAATTCATACCATGGAGTTCCTCACGAAGTCGATAGGCTCATTCTTCATCCTCTGTGCCAGCTCCCTACATTCACCCGCCAGTGGCTCATACTTGAACCAAGGGACCCACGAAGGAAGGCGTCGGACTGAATATAGCCGTGAGGCACTCAAATGATAGTAGGGAACGAAGAAACCGCACGAAATGGGAGATGATTTACCAATGCTGCTCCAGGTAAAAAGAACGGTTTTATGATGTTAGCAATCCTCTTTGGTAGTACCAACATATCGTCGTTCTCTTTCAAGTCATACCCGTAAGTGAGGCGCATGACAATCCTTCCTTGAAAGCTACAACGCGAGTCAACAGTTATCAGGTGACGTGGCAGTGGGACCAACAGATAGAGATGTTCGCGGAATACCTTCGGTGTAGCAAGTAACTGGCCAAGAAGCACGCGTGTCTTTTCCTCAATCAAACGCCGATCCAAGGCAGCTGCGCCAGGGCGGAAGCTGCGATCTAATAACTTTCTGCCTTCGTGCCAGTATTTTCCCATTCTAGTAAGTGGAAACAACCAATCCACATCCATTCTGGGACATTAGCGAAATCAGCGCCCACGGCAGGAAGGATAAAGATCAAACAAACATCTCAAGGATCGGAAAAGGTGTTCGATCTGCATACAACTCGCCACGCTTTTCGAGTAAGTCCTTGATGGCTGTCGGCGAACACAGGACAACGACTACTTCGCCAAAAACTTGAAGGCATACGACATCGCCTAATAAACATAAACGTCAGAGGAGAGACACCGGGGAAGGTCAGTCCTACCGTATTTCTTAGACATATTCGCGTAGGCTAACCAGGGGGAGAGCTTTGGGACATCCAGCAAATTGCCGATGACAGGTAAAAGTGGAGGTCCTGGGGGATACGGGAAGCCTCTTCGCCTTCTATGGTCAAGAAAGGCGAAGAGGATATAGAGAAATGTAGAGAGGGCGAGGCAGTCGATCGCTGTGACGAGAGAAAACAGCATGTCCGAACCAGACCAGCAGTAGTTCTCGAGAACTTTCAGCGCTCAGCAGAGGCGTATTTATGAGCAAACTCGTCGCTTTAAGTATCCCATATCTGGCGAGACTCCAAAACTGGACAGAAATACGCCTGGTGTAAGTTACGTGGAGTTACGTGGGGGTTCTGTTGCCACCCGACGATTCGATATTTCAATCCTTGTTTCAATCTTCCAAGAATGGCCATATTGCCTTTTGGAAATTAGACAGGAAATCGGGCTATCACAAGGAATTGGGGTTATGGAATAGTTATCGTTATCTTGGCCGTATTGGAAGGTGCACCCCAACTGAGATTTCCACCACTTGACACCAAGCTCATTTATGATCATGCAAATAGCTTACATAACAAGATTGAATATGCCACCAAGTAAAAAATAGGTTGTCAGGAGGTATATAATTTTGGTACGAAAATAACAAACAAGCAAGCAAACAAATCCCAAGCGTTAGTTCAAGGAGCCGGGTTGGATGCGAGGTCGCAAATGGGGTAAAGGATAAAGAGCACTAGGTCACCAATACATGACTTCCGGTTGGGACCTCTCGCGTACGACAGACTGCTGTTGCAGCTACGTACAGCGCACGCGGTAGCATTCAACCCGGTTCAAAGAGTACTATACGCCCGCGCCTTCGCCATAACTCGGTGGCGCCTCGAATCTCTCTGCTCGTAGCTCTTGCATCTCACGCCGCAAAATCTCCACTTCTGACTGAAGTCTGCGAGTTTCGGGTGTCGGTGTCGGCGTGCTACTCCGCTCGGTGGTACTGATAGTTGAGGGGTAAACAGGCTGAGATCCACTCGAGGATGTCCGTGCGTGGCCGGCGAGTGGAGAACGCATCGCCGCCGAGCGCATCCGGGCAAGCTCCTTGCTGGTCAGGCCTACGAGGATGGCTGCCACACCTTCTTGCAATGGCGAGGGGGGTGATTCAGACTTGGAGGATGGTCCGTCGCTCGTTGTCCCGGACTGAGATCCTGCTTCCAGCGGTGCCGCCCCGGCGAGTGATGGGATGAACGGCGTCACCGTCATATGCGGGCCCACATTCATAAGGGAACCCGAAAAGGACGTCCTAGGGGAGTTGCCGAAATCGTCTTGTCTCCGTCGTCGCCGTATGAGGGCAATGGCCCCAACCACTAAGATTAAACTCGCAAGGCCACCTACCACCCCCCCGGCAATTGCGCCAGTGTGCGACGTCGCTTTTGACGTCGTCGCGGGCGAGATCGTAGGGTTGACCGTTATTTGGGCGACGGGAGCTCTGAGATAGTTGGGTCAGACATCGAATAAAACGGCGATTGCCATAGACGAACGTGACAGCTAGTGGCGCGTACATTGCACCCTGTGCAGGGCTAAAGAGCAACACAATATAAATGTTAGTTAGTACCTTGTAGATACAAATATTCCAGGAGCTCACCTGGCCCCTCCCAGGATAGTTGATCCATGAGTGCTGTCATAGCTGAGCGGGAATACACCTGCGCTCACGTTAAAAGACGCTCGGTTGTGAACTCTCGAAATAAGATTTGTGCGAAGGTCTTGATTCGAGCTCATAGCCGCCACAAACAAGTTCCAACCTACAAAAAAAAGTCACATAAGCTCAGACGATTTCAAAAGTAAAATCATTCCGACTTGATATTGCGATACTTGTGTCCGTGCTGAGGCTATCGACTGGCATCCCAAAATTACTGAAGCTCGAAGTCAGTGCCAGGTTGTTGACAAAACTACTTTGATCATTGAACACCTAGAACCGATGAGTCATTATCAAGGGAAGAGATTGATAGACCGACGGATGATCCGACGACGCCAGTATCTAACCACACATCGGCAAATAGATTGTAACCCAATGTCCACGAGCCCTCTTGTCCATATACCGCAAGTAGGTGTTGGTCACCATCTAATGCAAGGCTCCTCCATTGACTGTAAAGGCTCGCGGCTATATTCTGCAAACGAGTCAATTTCGCCACGACGCATCAAAGACATCCCGCGAACAGAATACTTGTCGGCATCGGCCGTGCGTTTGACAACTGAGCTCATCTTTGACATGGCTTCGATGGCGATAATGCCCTTGATCGCGAGGTTTGTTTGATTGGTAGTCAACAGCCCATCCGCAGAGGACCTGTGATGAAGGCCATTTAGATTCTCAACAATAAGAAGCATGCATATAAACTACGCACTGATCGTGGATAACCAGTGTAAAATTGGACAAGTAGTCAGCCCACGAAGTCATCAGAGAATACTGTCCGGTTTCGTTGGGCCTTGATAGGTGAGAATAAGAGTTCGGTACGTACGTATCGGCTTATGAGGCTACCGTCTCCACTCGCACGAGCGTGGGCATAAGTCATGATCAACATATTCCCTGACTCTGTAAAGGGATGAGGAATATATCAGTGATAGGCGGGTCCGAAAGAAAGATACAGACGTTCGACTCCTTGGTTGTGATTGGAATTGCTGATTGTGACGTTGGGGTAACCCGACCCTTGATACCCTCAGTAATCGGTGCTTCCAAGCTCTCCGGTTCTTGGAACGCACCTAGATCAGCAGCAGCATACGGGATGGTGTAGTTGGAAGATGCTTGGAGCTGGAACAGAGGCTCGAGAAGAGGTCTTCCCAATGTAGGATCGATGTACATGAACGCAGGGAATGCAGAATACAGCGTCTCGACGGCATTCACTCGGCTTGACGAGGTCAGAATGTCTCCCACTCGGCACGTCAAGGAACTTACTTAGTCTTCGATCCAATATTCTTCATGAACATCATCACGTCTGACTCATTATAGTTACCATTCGCGTCGGTCCCAATGGTGAGTTGGGTGCTGCCATACACTTGTGCAGTTGCGAGGGATACCAAATCACCGAGTAGGTCTGAGACAGGAGCAGCACCCTGGAGTATCTTCTGGTCCAGTTTCTGAGCTCTTGAATAGGCATTTGCAAAATCATCAAGGAAGTTGACGATCTGAGAAATGATGTGAGACACTAGTCGCCATGAATGAGAACACTGACTAAGGACGTGTCATTGGAATACTGGGTCTTGTAAAATAAGCTACGCGGTCGAGGCGAAGCTCCAGAAAGACCTGTGTAATTGATGACTTGGTCCATGGTAAGTCCGACAGTCCAGACGACGGGATCCTCAGTGGCCTGGATGGTGCCTAGGTCACGCGAAATGGCAAAGACTGCGAATTTGTCGTTAATAGCGCGAAACACTGGATCCGTTTGGTTGTCTAGCGACCCATTGTGCACAAAAAATGAGCGGGAGACTGAATCTTGAGCTATCTTGAATGTGAGACCATTTGCCTAGATCACTGGCTATGGATAATGAATGAAAATGACACCATAGCCACTCACGCTCTTCATGGCATAGTAGAACGAACCCCATTCTGCCATGTTATTGATTTCGTTGAACACGGCTGAGTTCTGCAAATTGACCGTATGGTAGACGACATCGCTGGTTGACGTCGTACTCCAGCGTAGCATCTGGCCTCGATCCCCTGAATTCCATTCTACGACGGTTTTAGGAAATACGCATGAGAGCGAAAAGCGAATTACCTCCGCTGACGTCCGAATACACCTGCACAGCATGGGCCGCGCCGTCCAGCGATTTTGCAGACAAGGCCAGGTACGAGAATGGGATTGACTGCTTGACCCAATCTCCGGGCTGAAAGGGAGGTGTCGGTGGAGAAAATAGGACTAATATGTGATCACGGACCTCGATTGGGTTGAGGAAAGTAAGGTTAACTTGCATGGGCCCAGCTTGCGCGGCAATCACGGTCTGGGTAGGTGTGATAACCGTGTCGGTGAAATTCACAGTGCCGTTCAGGGGGCCGCCATTTCCACCGGGAACGGATCCCAAGAAAGAATAGGTCAATCCGTCGATGCGCACCAAGACGGACCAACCAAGTATCTGAGATACAATGACTTTGGTTGCCACGCCCGGTGAAGGGAAGACAACGTACTTGACTCGGGTCAGAGGTCGTTGGCCATAGATTTCCTAGGTTCGTCCCATTGGTGGTATGGTCCCAACAACTGAGGTATGGCGAGCGGACGGCAAGAGGAATTGCGGCAGGGAAGAATGTTTGCTGGGCTCTTCCGGAATGGAAAAAGAAGAAAAGGATAATTAGCAAGTAGGTCATTAGCAACTGAGCCGCCACGGGAGCCGATTCTGGACGGGGACCAAGTTCACAGCAGAATCGACAGGGCCGTTGATTGCAAGGGTGACATCTTTTTTTTGACTCGGTTTTTAATAAAAAACAATTTGTTCGGGGCAGTAATACATAATACAGGAACGGACATGGTGCCGTAACAGTGGGTGTTATGCGAGCACTGTAATTGTGGGACTCACATAGACGCCCCGAGACAGTTATAATAATCGAGACATGATGCACTGGCATGATACGGTGGTCAGGCAGCGGTCCTGTCCCAAAGGAGGCTTATATGGAGAACGAGTTGGGTAAGGTGGCACCAGACCCAAAACCAAACTCCAAGAGGGACATAGTCGTGAAGTACATCAACTCGTAACTAGCCTTTTGAACGAGGATGCGGCTTATGAGATTATTGAGATATGAGGCCTATATATGAGGGGTCGCAAGCGACTGGGCCCGAAAGGAGGGGCGACTGATCGGGATCGGGGAACTGTCATCGAATTTTCGAAAATACAGTTCCGTGTGCAAGCAGAAATCTTGAAATCTTGATTGTCGCATGCAGCTGAGATTGAAATATACACGTTCTTCGACATATGTTGATGTAGCAGGCTAGCACGTCACAAACCGAGTGAGTAGCCAACTGAGGACGGTGGAGAGGAGATGAACATCTTGAATAGGCGATATTTATTATGCATGCCTCATGGGTTTTTTGACACCGGCGCCTCGCCTGCGTTCACCAATGGCTTGCATATACTTGCATACACTTGCCTGCACCCTCCCGTGACTCGCCCGAGCTCTCTACTTAGACTCGTAACAAGCCGCTCTATGGGGGTGCCGACTACGCAAGGACCGCTCGAGGTTCTGCGAAGCCGACACCCCATAGAGGGAACGGTCACCGGTCTACTCTCTACTATACATTAAATATATTTTTTCAGCGGAAAGGATATCAGGAAGGTCACGGTGGTGATCAAGTGTCATCTTCAAAATTTGCACGCAACAGGGAGGTACGCGAACTCTAGTACACACGAGAGAAACGGAATCGTATACAAGATTATACAGATAGTAAAGAAACGAAGAAGAAATCAGTTGCCAGGAGGTATATAATTTTGGTACGGCCCGGGGTGGTTCAAACAGTACTATACGCCCCCACCTGCACCATAACTCGGCGGCGCTTCGAATCTCTCTGCACGTAGTTCTTCCACCTCACGCCGCAAAGTCTCCATTTCCGTCTGGAGTCTCCGAGTTTCGGGTGGGGGTGTCGTCGTACTACTCCGCTCGGCGGTACTAATAGTTGTTGGGGGATTAGAAGGCTGAGACCCGCTTGGGGAGGACCACGTGTGGGTGGGTTGAGAGCGCATTGCCATTGAACGCAACCGCGCAAGCTCTTTGCTGCTCAGGCCTACAGGGATGGGTGTCACAGTTTGCGATAGAGGGAGCAGTGGCTCAGACGAAGAAGTCAGCCCATCACTCGCCGTCCCGCTCTGAGACCCTGCCTCCAGCAGTGTCATCCCGACGAGTGTTGGGGCGAACGGCGTCACCTTTATCTGCGGGCCCGCTTCCATAGCGGCGCCCGAAAATGACGACCCACGGAAATTGTCTTGCCTACGTCGCCGCCGTACGAAGGCGATGGCCCCAACCACGAGAATTAAAGCCCCAACGCCACCTGCGACCCCCCCGGCAATAGCACCGGTGTGCGACGTCTTCGCCGTCGACGATGACGACACCGTACCATTGATAGTTATTTGGACGACGGGAGCTCTGATAAAATAGCAGGTCAGACATCGAATGAAAAGGCGGTTGCCATGAACGAACGTGAGAGCTAATGGCGCATACATTGCACCCTGCGCGGGGCTAAAGAGCAGCGCGACAATCCTAGTTAGTACTTTATAGATGGAAGTTTTCCAGGAGCTCACCTGGCCCCTCCCAAGATGGTTGATCCATGAGTGCTGTCGTAGCTGAGCGGGAATACACCAGCGCTCGTGTTAAAAGACGCTCGGTTGTGAATCCTCGAAATAAGATTTGTGCGAAGGTCTTGATTCGAGCTCATAGCCGCCACAAACAAGTTCCAACCTAAAAATATTACATTAGCTCAGACGATTTCGAAAGTAAAACTCTTTCAACTTGATATCGCGATGCTTGTGTCCCCGCTGAGGCTATCGACTGGCATCCCAAAATTACTGAAGCTCGAAGTCAGTGCCAGGTTATCGACGAAATTGCTTTGACCGTTGAAGATCTAGAAACTAATGAGTTATTAAATAAGGGGAAAAATCGATAGACGGACGGATGATTCGACGACGCCAGTATCTAACCATACATCGGCAAATAGATTGTAACCCAATGTCCACGAGCCCTCTTGTCTGTATACTGCAAGCAGGTGTTGATCACTATCCAGTGCAAGGCTCCTCCATTGACTGTAAAGGCTCGCGGCTATATTCTGCAAAGAGTCAATTTCGCCACGACGCTCAAAGACATCCCCACGAACAGAATACTTGTCGGCATCGGCCGTGCGTTTGACAACTGAGCTCATCTTTGACATGGCTTCGATGGCGACAATGCCCTTGATCGCGAGGTTCGTTTGGTTGTTCGTCGTCAGTCCATCCGCAGAGGACCTGTGATGAACGGTCATTCAGATTACCAGCAATAAGAACCATGTACGGAAACAACGCACTGGTCATGGATAACCAGGGTCGAGTTGGACAAATAGTCAGCCCACGAAGTCAGCAAAGAATACTGTCCGGTTTTGTTGGTCCTTGACAGGTGCGAATAAGAGCTCGGTACGTACGTATCTGCTTATTAGGCTACCATCTCCTGTCGCACGAGCATGGGCGTAAGTCATGATCAACATGTTCCCAGACTCTGAAAGGGGATGATCAATATACCAGTGATAGGCGAGCCCCGAAAGAAAGATACAGACGTTCGACTCCTTGGTTGTGGTTGGAATTGCTGATTGTGACGTTGGGGTAACTCGATCCTTCATATCATTAGTAATCGACGTCTCCGAACACTCCGATTATTAGGACGCACCCAGATCAGCAGCTGCATATGGGATGGTGTAGTTGGGGGACGCTTGGAGTTGGAGCAGAGGCTCGAGAAGGGGTCTACCCAGTGTAGGATCGATGTACATGAAGGCGGGGAATGCAGAATACAGCGTCTCGACGGCGTTCACTCGGCTTGACAAGTCCACAATCTGTCTCTCACTCGACACGCCAATGAAGTGGTGTGAACTTACTTTGTCTTCGATCCTCCAATATTCTTCATAAACATCATCACGTCTGACTTATTGTAGTTACCATTCGCGTCGGTCCCAATTGTGAGTTGGGTGCTGCCATACACTTGTGCGGTTGCAAGGGATACCAAATCACCGAGTAGATTTGAGACAGGAGCCGCGCCCTGGAGTATCTTCTGGTCCAGTTTCTGAGCTCTTGAAGAGGCGTTGACGAAATCACCAAGGAAGTCAACGATCTGATAAATGATGAGATGCGCTAATCGCCATGAATGTGGACACCGACTAAGGACGTGTCATCGGAATACTGGGTCTTGTAGAATAAGTTACGTTGTTGAGGAGTACCTCCGGAAATATCTGTGTAATTGATGGCTGGGTCCATGGTAAGCCCGACGGTCCAGACAACGGGATCCTCCGAGTCGGTGGCCTGGATGAGGCCTAGGTTGCGTGAAATGGCAAAGACTGCGAAGTTGGGGCTGATAGAGCGAAATTTCGGATCCGTTTGGTTGTCCAGCACCCCATTGAGCGCAAACACTGTACGGGAACCTTGAGCTATCTTGAACGTGACATTATTTGCCTAGATCACTGACTATGAGTGACAACATGTAAATGACACCATAGCCACTCACGCTCTTCATGGCGTAGTAGACCGAACCCCATTCTGCCATGCTGCCAATTTCGTTGAACACGACCGGATTCTGCAGTCTGATCGTATGGTAGACGACGTCGCTGGTCGACGTCGCACTCCAGAGTATTACCTGGCTTCGATCCCCTGAATTCCATTCTACAACAGCTTTAGGAGATACATGTGTGTGCAAAGAGAGAATTCATGTACCTCCGCTGATGTCCGAATACACCTGCACCTCATGAGCTGCACCGTCCAGCGATTTCGCAGTTAACGCCAAGTATGAGAACGGGATTGATTGCTTGACCCAATCTCCGGGCTGATTTGAAGGTGTCAGTGGAGATAATAGGACTGATAAGTGACTACGAACCTCGATCGGACTAAGGAAAGTAAGATTAACTTGCATGGGCCCAATTTGCGTAGCAATTACGGTCTGGGTAGGTGTAATGACCGTGTCGGTGACATTTGCTGTACCATTTAGGCCGCGTTCGTTCCCCAAGACAGAATAGGTTAATCCATCGATACGCACGAGGACCGCCCAGCCAAGTATCTGAGATTCAATGACTTTGATTGGCACAAGCGAAGGGAAGACAACGTACTTGACCTGGATTAGAGGTCGTTGGCCATAGGGTTCCTAGGTTCGTCCCGTTGGTGGTGTGATCCCAACAACTGAGGTACGGTGAACGAACGGCAAGAGGAATTGCTGCAGGGAAGAGTGTTTGCTGAGCTCTTCCGTAGTGGAAAAGGAAGAACAGGAGAATTAACAAGTAGGTCATTGGCAGCTAGGTTGCCTCGGGAGCCAGCTCTGGATGGGGACCAAGTTCACAGCAGGATTAACGAGGCGGTTGATTGTAAGGGTGGTGGTATCGCAACCGCAGTTGGGGCGGCCATTGGGAATTCCGAGTCTGATTGGCAAAAAGAAGATCCGCGGTTACGTGCAGCGCCCTTGCGATCAACTCCAACAGCAAGCTTCTACAGTAACACAGTTTCATGTTCAAGTCGAGGTCGGAGGTTTAATGCAGTGCACTCCACACACGCCACGTTCCATTCTTCCACGAGATATATTCTATATGTCAAATTACACGTCTATTCTCAAGCTGCTGTACGCAGCAAAAAACTGTAGACCATCCTCACTACTCATAGACTCCGGCCACGTCCAGAATGGTGAGTCACATTTAGCGCCAAAGACGTGTGTTATGGTGGTGCCGATTGGTACATCAGATGCGCCCATAGCGCTCATCATTTGTTCGTGAGAATTCCCGTGCTCTTGCTCCAACTAACTTACGCTCGGCTTTGACCAGCAACCACTGTTAGTGCCTCAGAGCCTTCTCCAGGCATTTCTGTTGGGACTCCTGTCATTTGACTCGACGATATTTTGGTAGGGATCTAATGTAGAATAGAGATTTGGGGTCCTGAACTGGTGCAGTATTCGTCAACCTCAAGTCAGAAAGCACTGGGCCGAACCGCGGAACAAACTTCATCCCGGATAGCCACCGATTCTATTTTGCTTAATGGAACACCCGGGGCAATTATCCTATGGGTACAAGAATCAGTACAGTAGTGATTAAAGCGAATGCAGTGTACCAAGAGACACTGAAGGAATCAAATAAGATTAACTCAATCAAGATCATCCATCCCGGGCCTACAGCGATGTTCCCTTACATTCAAGTTGATATCCTCCATATCCAACAACGGATTACAATCGCGTCTCCTCTTGTGGCGTTCCCGCGTGCCTTTGGTGACAGACTGGCGAGATCTACCAGGGAGATCGCGAGTTTGCGAAGCTCTTCGACGTAGATAGATACATGTTCCAAGATGTGTCATTGGGCTTGTGTGCCGCTGGGCTTGTACATACCCGCTGTCCTCTGAACGGGGTAGGCTCTACGTCTCTAAACTCACGGAAGATGAATCGGCCGTAAACCATTGGGGGTGCGCACGAGTTCAAGCTCCCCTGTCTCTCGGAATGCTTGTTCAATCTACGAATTGAAATACGGCAACCTCACTTTCGACTCGACACTGAGGCGGTTTTGACGCGTCATGCGATTTCAAGCCCACAATCACGCAGGGCGCGGTGCGGCGACACCAGGATCTACTGGCTTGGACGCCACCCCCAGGGCCCGGGATTCATCAACTGTTGCTCCCTATTTACCATTCGGCGAGATATCTGGGGCATCCCACTTATGGTTGTAGACAACACCATCCAGTGTTGGCGGACACCGTCATGATGTACCTCTTGGCACAATGATCCACACGCACGGATTGGGACCTACCGAGTGGAATGAGTTAGTTGAGATTGCTGTCCAACTTATTCTTGTACCTTTCCTCTCCGAGTCGTGTCAATGATTTTAGAACGAGCAAGCGTAGGCGCTTGGTTCAAGATCAAGGCTTGGGTACCTGTCTTACAAGTCACAACGTGTGGATACATTTACATTTGATATTATGACGACTGAGCGCTGAGCCCCACCCCCCAACCATCCGCCATGGTGTCAAGCAAGTAAATGAGGCCCAGGTATCTCGTCAAATGGTAAATGAGAAGCAACGGTCGATGATCCCGCAGTGATAGAAACTAGTAGGTAGCCGGCGAGGGAAGTCACCGCCATCGCAGGAGCCATCATCATGACGGCCGCCCCTCCTTCAAGTCGGGAAGGGCACTAGCACTTGGAACCATAACGGGAAGAAAGTTTCAGCCGTCATAGAGGTGCCCGAGTCTTGATCGCTTGATCTTGGACTGACCGCCCACGCTTACTCGTCCTGTAACGTTACTGTAACAAACTCGTTGACACGAGAAGGTAAAAGCATGGGGCAGAATAAGTTACACAGAAATATCAACTAAGTTAACTCGTACAACTCGTCAAGTCCCTAATCCGTGTGCGCGGATGTGTATCCGTCAACACGGATTAACACGGATGAAGTTGCCTACAATCATAAGTGGGATGCCCCAGGTATCTCGTCGAATCGTAAATGAGAAGCAGCAGTTGATGAATCCCTCCTCGCTAGGGGCGGTATCCAAGCCAGCAGATCCCGGTGCCGCCACACCAGCGCCCTGCGTGATCGTGGGCTTGAACCGCAATACGCACGACGTCAAAACCGCCTTCTGCGTCGAGTCGAAGGCGACGTTGCCGTATTTCTATTCGTCAGATTGAGCAAGCAAGCACTCCGGAAAGACGGGGGAACGCGTGCGCACCTCCCAATAGTTCACGGCCGATTCCTCTGCCATGAGTTCGTAGATGCAGAGTGCACCCTGTTCAAGAGCAAGTACTCAGCGGGGCAACTATGTACAAGCCCACGTAAACCCACATCTCGCAGCGTGTATCCGTCTATGCCGACCAACTCCGCAAACTCGCGATTTCCCTTGTAGATCTCGCCAGTCCGTCGCCAAAGACATGCTGGAATGCCCATACAAGAGAAAACGCGGTCGTAATCCAGCATCAGACGCTCGAAAGCTTCCTCGATGAATACTAAATCCTGAGTAAAGTGTAAGTGACGTGAATTCGTATCACTCGGGGGTTGTATGCACCATATCGCGTAATGATTGGGCAATTGCCTATGGAGTAAGAGTCGGTGGGGTCTTTCATAAATTACTTGTTCGCAAAGCTTACACGGAACTTGGGTCTCAACACCGATAGAGGCTGCTGGATCTGCTGCTTTGATTCCTGCGACACACTAAGGGCGCCACGATATCAGCAACGACGACTACCTTCCAGAAATGAGGGCCAACATACTTGCAGTCCATCCACCGCGACAACCGTGCATAGCCCTTGACGTAGTTATATGGTTTCAATAAACCGGCCTCGTACTTGGTTCGGATCACCCGCTTCAGTCGTTCATCACGTGTTCCCGGCGCAGGATCCGCCGCAGTGAGGAGGAATTTCTCCGCCAAGCTTGCGCTAGGCAGCACTGGTGGCACGAGATCGACATATCGTTGCAGAAGGTCGTTGACGTGCGGTTGTGTTTGCTGCTCCGAAAGGGCCGACGGTTCTGGCACGGTACCATCGTCATTGCCAGAAGTTGGCTGCGCGACCGCACCTGAACCCGACATGTCGACATCTGCGCCCCCGAGGGCGTCCCCGCCATTCACAGCCCCGCCAGTGAAGAATGCTTGTTCGTCGAGGGTCTCCAGGAAATCACTTGCAAGACACGAGAGATGTTAACCGCGTTCGCTGCAGAATCAGCAGGCGATGTGTGACTCACGAGAGGCTAGAGAACTCTCGGCCAAAAGTCTCATGTGGGTAAACAAACGAGTTCTGCGACGCTTGCAAGCCCGGCCAACTGAGAGGGGCGGCGGTGGGTATGGGTGTAGAAGTAGCGGGGAAAGGCGTGCTCGCTGCTGCATACATAAACCATTAGCCCAGGTCAACACAGCAGACGAAAGAGATCGGCGACGACATGTCATGGATAAATGAGGAAGGGACGTACGCTGGACACTGGGTTCTGCCGCAGGTGGTGGGGGCATCGTAGTTTGTGCTTGCGCTGCGCCTTGCTTATTTGGTCGATTTTCGTCATGGCAGAGGTGGCCAATTTCGCGCTTGATGCTAATGACAACGTTAGCAAGGGCGTCGTGAGCTCGGCCGCGGACCGCGGACGAAGGAGTAGGGGTGGGGCCCCAGGTCTGAAGGTACGCCTGGTCCACCTCGCAGGGCAAAAGTGGGACTCACCATCGCTGGCACGGTCGCCCTTCGTCGCAAGTCATATGGCTGCGTCGGCAGTAGAGGCAGGCGTGGTTCACCTTGCGCCGTTTCGCTGCCTTTGGAGGGCGTTTCTTGCCACCAGCCGAGGTATCGTCTTCGCCCTCTGGGGTCATCTCTCGTTGGGTATTGGTGATCGTGGTGGTAGGATTTGGAGTTGGAGCGTCGTCGGAGGTGGAGGTGGGGCTGAAGACGGTAGCGTCCATCGGTCGGTGTCCAACGAACGAAATGCTGAGTGGAAGATTGACACGGATACCGAGCGTTGGTTCACTGCTTTCAGGTCATCGGGTGAAACCGGCCTCTGAGGTGTTCGCTGTGTCTGGGAAAGCAGGACTGGACAGGGTTCCATGCAGGTTCTATCTCCGGATCAGGTTACCGGGATTGATCTGACAGACGCGCTCGAAGCACGGCCAATTAGGCGTCTGGCATGGTCTCCACTCTCGACAAACTACAACACGAACCCACTCTAGATGCGGAACCTTACTGTGGCCGTGTTTATCGAGAGCTCGATCCGTGCATAACGATGACCACGGATCACCAATCGAAGCCTGTCAGGCCGCCGACTAGACTTGTCGTAAATCTTGTCATCTAGCCTCTGCAACGTCTCTATTTTGCCATACGCCGACCCATCACAACGCCTATAATCACGTTCTCTGCAGGGTTGCGTTCTGTCCAACCCACATGAAACCGGCAGCACGGAAACGGTTCGTTGTTTAGCCGGTTTGTGGTGCCATTGGACACCACGATATCCGAAGCGGATCTCTCAGAGCTCCTCTCACAAAGGCGGCGAGACTCTCAGGCTCGGCATAAAGAATGGCAATGGGCTGTATGGTATTAAATAACTTGCAGCTGCAAACCTGGTCAAACGAGATGTACGATGTCCATTACCGGAAATGATCCCCGTAATTCGAGTATATGATTGCCGAGAAGCTCGCCACTTCGTGCAAATCTGACAAACTCTGTATGCGCAAGTCAGCCAAGGTCTTCTGGATGAGAGAAAGACAGCACGAACATCGACGAGCTCATTGGGCATGCCATTGAGCGCGAGGCTGCTCCATCTCGCAAGACCTGGCAGCACAGCCGCAACACGCAGCCGCACCTCATCTTCGCCCTCTTCGCCTACGAAGACGTTTTGGGAAAGGCCATCAAAAAGCAGAGCGGTTGCGCGATCGAGAGCGCGCTCCAAGACAAGCGCAAAGTCAGACGATGCGAGTAAGTCACGTGTCTCTTCGAGTAGCGCCGTGAATTCAGCTTCGTGCGTGTCGTTATGTGTGGGGGGAAAGCCACCACGGGTGAGGAGGTGTGACAGTGCTGAAGCCGTCGGTGGCATGAGAGTGGAAAGGAAGCTACGAAAGGTAAATCAGGTCCTCTGAAGAACGTGTTTGGGTGAGCCATTTACTTAATTCTGCGTTCAGTGCCTTCAAAGGTGATCTCGTGCTCGACGCGTCGCCGGACGTCGCTTATCAACCTATGCAACTCGATCGCGCCGATTTTGCTTTTCAGTGATATCCTGGATGACCTCCATGAACGCTATCCTGTTAACGACAGTGGATGGCTTACCCTTCGAACACTTCCTCGACCCCTCTCCGCACACGCTCGCCAACGTCCTTCCAGCCCACATTCAAAATCCACCAACTGAGTGTGAGGTATTTGCGTTCTGTTTCTGCGTCCACACCCTCGCGCCATATGCTGTCCTCCTCCAATCTAGCTCTCCGACCAGCGAAAGCTTCGATATCCTGGTCGACAAGAGACGGAAATAACGTCCCCGGAGCAGAGGATTCATATTGGCGTCGCGCGTGTGCGTCTTCACTACGCTCCATCTGTAAGACAGACTGAATGTACTTGTATCGACCAAGAAGGGAGAGCTGGATGTTGGTAAAAACGGTCAGGAGGGTCATGGAGTAGAGAACAGTGAGCGTTCTTGTAACGGCTGGCAAGACAAAATAGTTGAGAATGTCACCCAAGGCATGACGAATGGTAATGACGCACTAAGCATTTTGACCTCTCTCCAAAGCTCCGCTTTGCTCCTTGTAGTAGCGCTCTTAAGAGATAAATCAGCTTGGGACGGTGATAAAGGGATCAAAGATAACGCCGAACGGCGACTCACGAGACCAGAATCGCTACCGCTGCTGACTACGGAGCTCGACAAAACCGATTCCGACAGCGAGTTTGCTCCACTGGGGAGCGCCAAGGGAACCGGCGAGCTCCCCAGCCTCTCTAACGACGGCGCCTCCGGAGATGATTGTGGCGGCTCAACCCAGCTCGCAGTAGAATCCGCCAACTGTGAAGCCTCGGGACGCGGGGAGATGGACAGAAAGGACGCAGAGGAAGATTCTGAACGGGCGTCCGATGAACGCACCAGTTCTACGCTGGACTCCAGAGACCCCGTAGATCCAACGTTTGGCACGACCGGAATATTGCGCTGCGTCTTCGCGGCTCGTGAGAGGGATTGAAGCTCGGCGGTCAGTGCCTCGACGTCCATTTCGTCCAGGACGTGCTTGCTGAGCAGCGGCAAGTAAGTCATGATCGTGAACGAGGTATCCTGGACATTCTGTCGGAAACGTCTGCGTATACTACGCGAGGTCAGGATATGATAATACTGAGTTGTTAACTCGCCCGTACTTTTCTCGTGCTAACCGTTCTTCTCGAACTCGGTCTCCCATGTCCGTAATCCGTCCCATGGCATACCGCCCAACGACGTAGAGGCCCCCAACTACGCCCGCGGTTCGCGCTAGCCGTTTGCGTCGCTCATACACATAATTTGTTACAGAGTTTAACATGGTAATTGGATGGGGGACGGGGACATCAGGCGGTAGGGTGTGTTAAGGTGCCCTGACAAGCCGTGGACAACACTAGAGCACGTGTTAACTTCGGCCCGGTCTATCAACGCTAGGAAGATGGCTATATACAATCTGTCTATCGTTTGAACTCTTCAGTTTTAAATCGCGTCAACTGTTCAGAGAGTTCTCGCCACCGTTCCTGTACGATGGGCATTTTAGCGATGCTCTCCGGTGCCAAATAACCGCGATTCTTCCAGTTAGTGTACCATTCTAAACTTGGACTCAGCGAATGCAACAACAAATGCAGTCATGGAGACACACCGATATCCTGGCGGCGCGTGGGTGCCGCATCAATACGGTCTGTGCGCCCTTTCACGCAGTCATACAAGGCCAACCGGTTGAAGTATCTGCAAAAAACCGATCCTCCCAGCTCCTCGACGGCCTTGATGGCAGACTTGGAGGCGCGAGACGGTGTTATGTGAATTGGTACTTTGAGATGTTCTGAGCCCTAGCAACACGAGTGCTCTAGTCAAGAGACGAAAGAAGGAGAACAATGTGGCGCACGTTTCCCAAGAGCTTGACTCCATCGTGGGCGTTGTGTATGCACCCGCTCAACACCAGCTCCTTTGCGGTGATGGGTTTTTCAGGGGAGGATACCAATCGCCCTTGCTCGACCCAATGGGCTATCCGATCAAGGTTCACGGGCGCATAAGTCTTGCCATTGATTCTGCGAACGGTAGAGAAACGTCACGTCTCGCAAAAGACGCGACAGCATGACACGCACGAGTTGGTAAAACCCTTCTTGGGGAAGAGCTTGGAAATGGTGGTCTGGCCACCCTCGAAGCCAGCCTTGGGCTTTCCGTTTCCCGACCGCGCCTTCTGGCCCTTGTGTCCGCGTCCAGAGGTCTTTCCCAATCCAGAGCTACGACCACGACCAACGCGCTTTTGCTTTGGGCGCCATGTGGACGTTAAAAACGAACCAGAAAGAGACAATGCTCACTCACTCCTTGTTTAGAACCTGCAGAGGGATGGAGACTGAACAGGTGAACGCGCGTGGCAGATCCACGGGCAGCGGCAGACATGGTCACGGGTAGAGCAAGCAGCCGGCAAAGTCCGGGGCAGCAACGCGCACAAATCGAAACTGGCCAACAAGCTCGACCAACTCCGACTGACCTTTTAGCTGTACAATGGTGAGCCCGAATGCGTCTATCTACAGGTATTGAGAGCCCTGATGCGATCTATTTGTGAAGGGTGGTGGTGCTAGATATCCCTATCCGAAAGAAGTGTGGACGCCAGCAGGTGCGTTGGAAAAACAACCAACTGGTTACGCCCGTCACATATCTGTTCTACTACAGGTGGCTGGTGGACGCGACCGTCAAATTGGAAGGCAAATACCGCCATTTTGTTTGCGGGAATACTTGGAGTGTCATATGGCGTCTGGACAGTCAGTGCGGACAAAGAGGTGGGCACTTCTGTTCCATATCCTTCCTGCTTCATAGCGTAAAACTGCGTCCTTCTAGTATCGCTACAACGAACCAACTCGTGCCATCCCATCTATGAGAGTACGTTTAGCGTGCTCACGTCTCATCACCTCGTTCATGCATCGCTAATTTTCTTTTCATAGTGGGCCAGGCAATACCAGGGTTCCCAAGGAGGAAAAGAGGACGATAAATCATAGTAGCTCGCTCGTTTATCTTTATCTCTGCAACCGCTCTCTCAATTTGATGCACAACCTTCCTGAGTATTCCACTCTACAGCTCTGACCTGTTTGACTGTGATGCCATCTTCGGAGCACAATTGCGTAGCCCACACATTACATCCCATCTTTACGTCCTAACGGGAGCTAATCTGCTGAGGGTGCTGAATCCATTAACAGGTGTCTATGGAGAGGTACGATACACCGCTCCGTGGAGCCGAGTAGCTATTTAAAGCGCAGCGTGACTTTAGCCATCACCCCACCCGTACTCATTGGTTCGGGCCAGGCTTCCATCTATGTCGTTCAGGATGAATTGAAGTAGCAGGCGATATGAACAATCGTGTGAGAATGTACAGTAGATGCCAGGCAATGATGGATACACCTTTTCGGCTAGATTGCATTCATGCCCACAAACGCCGCACCAGAGCCGGCTGTAATCAATAGGTCTGCTCAACTGCTCACCTCATCTGACTGCTCTTGATCCCCATCCTCGTCGGCATCGGAGCCTGCGGCCTCTTCCTCCTCATCGCCGCCGCCCACACTCATGTAATCATTCATACTGTGTATTAGGACTCCCCAATCAATGCCACCGTACACCAAAAAGAAAATGACGGCATACCAATACACAAGAGGTTTGGCTGCTTTTACAACCTCGATCACCGTCTGTCCGAAATTCGGGCTCAAAACTTCTTCATCGGTAAATTGATGCACCACAACGAATGAGCGGCACTTCAAAAGATCGATCTCCCTGTACCACTTGGTTTAGCTCGACTCGAACTATTCGATGATGGAAAAATCCCACTTATGGTCCTTGGCGATACCCTTGGGTGCCGTCTTCAACTCATCGTCCCTCCCAAAAATGTTCTGCCGCCCTCCCTTTCCCTTAGATGGCTTTGCCGGGCCAAAATTCTTGACAAAGAGCGGAGCATTGATTATTTGACGTAGACGAGAGGAGTTGTGCTGAATATGCGACCGGATGGTAGCGAGCTCGTTTTTTCCGGGACACCAGGTCCCGGCCGCAAGGAGGCTTTCGCCACCAGGCTTAACTGAAAACGTGATCACGATGGTGAACCGGGAGCCACATCATTTGAAAGAGACCGCTCTTACCCATTCTGAAGAACCAAATACCTGGACTCAGCACATATCGCAAGAGACAGAGAAGGGTGCAAAACGAGCGCACATGTGGTCTAAAAAGTAGGATATTAATCGATAAGGCAGCGAGGTGAAGTATACAGAGACATACAGCCAGCGAATATCCCCTTTCTCCCACTCCTCGAGAAAGTCGCCGAGAAGCTTTGTTTGTACGGCGTCTTGTCATTACTGAATCGAACCTGCGCAGTTTCAGCGGCGAGGTAGGCTTCTAGGAGATATGGAAGACATACATCTCGGTAGATTCTGTAAATCACGTCCTTTGGTGGTAGTGGCGGGATCTGTGGGTCGACCGTGATAAACAGATCCGTTAATTTTTCTATGAAGAACTTGAACTCGGTCTCAGCTAGACGAAACAAGGGCTCTGAGAACACGCGTGGCGATCGTCATCAAAAAAACTGTAGGCTAATTCCCGGAGAACATACCGTGCAGTCTAAACCTATACCCAGTTCAGTCATATTGGCCAATAGAACTACTAGCACGCTCACCACTCGCGGTCGTTGCACTCTGGTTTTTTCAGCTGCGAAAGGAAGTCGAACGAGTTTTGAGATATTTGACCTGGGGGAACTGAGGCAAACCGGCGATTCTATCTATCTCCTTGATCGTCGCGTTCGTAAAGATAGCACGTACCCTTTCCTGTTTTCGGTGCTTGGACGACTTTCCCAACCAGTTCCTGACCCTCTTTGAGGTCATTGTCACCCTCTTCTTCGTCATTGTCACTGTGGGCCCTTTTACGTCTCTTGGGAGCGCGACCCTTCACCGTGACGCCGCGTGGTTTGACGGGCTTTCGTTTCCCACCAACACGCGTAGGTCTTAACTCTGGGTCGGTGTCGTCATCCAGCGCGTCACTGTGCAGCGATTTTTCATCGAAATCATCGTCTTCCACCACGTATGAGTCGCTCTCCCCATCGTCTGCGTCATCAGGCCCAGACACAGTTTCGCTGGGTGGCGGTGCCACGTTTTTCTTAAGCGGTTTGGAATTCTGTCGAGAAGATTTTCGCTTGGTGATTCTGCCGCGTGCTGATTGCGCTCTAGGAGACATGTCAAGGGGAATTAATTGTTGCGCTGGTCGAGAGTGTCCATTCGCCTGAAAATGATTATGATATGCTACCGTAAGCGTCGGTGTTAAAATTAAATGGTGATGGTGATTCGGATGATGCTCTAAATCCGCACTAGCTCCTGTCAAAAAGGGCGCCCGACGCTATCCCGCGATGGGCACCAACACGTGCCTACCCCAGGACGCTTGTCTGAATATCACACGGTCGGTGTAAATCGGGACACTGCATAGTTTATAAGATGATCTAAATCATTGATATCCCACATCCTCTACGCCCCAGATGTCCGATTCCCCAGAGTCTGTCCCCGTTCACCCTGTTGCGCCTCGTCTGAAGAACGGGCCAAATAAACCGCATGTCGGACCCTCCATCAAAGAATACAGAGCCGCTCATGCGCAGACAATTGGCCCTAACTCTGATGAGTGGTGGGCGAAGGTATGCCCACGCGTTGATTTCCAGTGATGACCGCTCAAACTATGACAAAGGTCGCCCGCGAAACGCTGGACTGGGACAGGCCCTTCAAGACCGTCAGAGCGGGAGGATTCGAAACGGGTGACATTGTCTGGTTCCCTGAAGGCGCCCTGAATGCGTCCTACAACTGTGTCGATCGCTGGGCATTCAAACATCCGAACAAGGTGGGCGCTTCCCCGATCGGCCTGATACTACCTTCGTATTGAACACTCTTATGAATGCTTTTAGACTGCGATTATCTACGAGGCCGATGAGCCCAACGAAGGTGCCGAAATCTCATACGCTGAATTGCTACGCGAGGTCTCTAGACTGGCCAATGTCCTCAAGGACCTCGGTATTAAAAAAGGCGACACGGTCTCAATCTACCTTCCCATGGCATGGCAAGCCGTCGCTGCCTTCTTAGCCTGTGCCCGCATCGGTGCTGTCCACTCTGTCGTCTTTGCCGGTTTCTCTGCAGAGTCTCTTCGCGACCGTATCAATGACTGCAAGAGTCGCGTTGTCCTCACTTCAGACGAAGGACGCCGTGGTGGGAAGACGATCGCGACCAAGGCCATCGTCGATTCTGCACTCAAGCAGTGTCCGCACGTCGAGCACGTCCTTGTTCTCAGGCGCACTGGAAACGACGTTGCATGGACGCAAGGACGTGACAAATGGTGGCACGAGGAGACCGCGCGGGTCCCCAGTTATTGCCCACCAGTGATCATGTCGGCAGAGGACCCGTTGTTTATCCTCTATGTGAGATATCCGCACGACCTTGCATTTCAGTGCGAACCTGAACTCTTTCTAGACGTCAGGCTCGACTGGAAAGCCTAAGGGTGTCGTGCACACGACAGGTGGATACCTGCTCGGTGCGGCCTTGACTGTGAAATACGTCTTCGACCTCCACCCGGATGACAAGTTTGCTTGCATGGCCGATGTTGGTTGGATTACTGGACACACGTACGTACTTATGCGCTCCGCCATCCCCGCCCGTTAACTGATGAACCTTCCCTAGTTATATCGTTTATGGTCCACTCGCAAACGGCGTCACTACTACCGTCTTTGAGTCGACCCCTGTATACCCCACGCCGTCTCGTTACTGGCAGACAGTCGAGAAGCACAAGTTGACGCAATTTTACTCCGCACCAACAGCCATCCGCCTCTTACGTCGACTTGGCGCGCATCATGTAGATAACCACGACTTGAGCTCCCTGAGGATCCTTGGTAGCGTGGGCGAGCCGATCAACCCGGAGGCTTGGAACTGGTACAACGAGCACGTCGGACGCCGTCAGTGTGCCATCGTCGACACTTTCTGGCAGACCGAAACGGGGAGCATCGTCGTTACCCCATTCCCTGGTGCGATCGAGACGAAACCGGGTTCGGCAACTGTGCCCTTCTTCGGCATCGACCCTGTTATCCTCGACCCGAACACAGGAAAGGTACGCTTGTCGATCTCCGTGCGGATTCTTTAGGATTAAAAATGCATTCGTAGGAGCTGGTGGGCAACAACGTCGAGGGAGTTCTTGCTCTGAGAAACCCGTGGCCGTCCATTGCCCGCTCCGTGTTCCGGGATCATCAGCGCTACCTAGAAACCTATATGAAGCCTTTCCCTGGTGTCTTCTACACAGGCGATGGGGCTGCACGTGACGCGGACGGTTACATTTGGATCAAGGGTCGTGTTGATGGTGAGCGCTGAACCTTACCCTCGCTCTTATCTCAGTACTTACGTATCACAGACGTCATCAATGTCTCTGGACATCGCCTGTCGACTGCAGAGATCGAATCTGCGCTTATCTTACATCCTGGTGTCGCTGAGACCGCCGTCGTTGGCTGTGCCGATGAGCTGACAGGGTCAAGCAGTTTACGCATTCGTCACCCTCAAACCGTAAGCCGCTTTTCCTACCCGGCGCACTTTTCCATTTGACACATTCCCCCTCTAGTGAATTCAAACACGACCCGAACGATGAGACAGGACTGTCCAAAGAGCTCACGCTCCAGGTCCGCAAAGTGATTGGTCCCTTCGCTGCGCCTAAGAAGATCTACATTGTCGTCGACCTTCCGAAGACGCGCTCTGGAAAGATCATGCGTCGTATCATGCGCAAGATTGTTGCGGGCGAAGGCGACCAACTAGGCGATCTTAGCACACTCGCGGAGCCGGGAGTTGTGGACCAGATCAAGACGAAGGTCGCCCAAAGCACATAGCTTTCGTGACAAAGTCTCTCTTTTCTTCTGATGTGTCTGCTGGCCTGAACGTCGAATATCCAACTTAGTAGTAGCACGAAGTTTCAAAACCGTCCGGAGAAGTGTATACCAGGACGCCATCTATGTATTAGGGTACCGTGAATAGTAGCGATGTTTTCTCTACGCTGTCACTGACAGTTGTCATTGTTGACATCGCCCAGCGAACACACTAAAAATGTCAACGTCCGCTCCTCCTCTCCCTACCGCCTCCCCCCCCCTCGGAATGCAATAGTACCTCGGATCACCGAGCGCTGCCGCGCACGACGTCGGAGTACGAAAGAGAGGCTTCTGCGCTCTCATCGGGTAGAATCTCCCATCCATCTTCGTCAAGTGCTACGAACCGACCATCAATTTCCACGACCTCGAACGCTTCGCCGTCCGTGATCTGCGGGGGTGGTCGACGTGTCTTAGCCGGGCGGGCCATCGCAAGCAACGCAGCCCCGGAGGTCGAGCGCGTCGGAGGGACATCCTCTGTCATCTCTGCTGCCTCCGCCTCGTCCACCTCCTCGTCCTCCGTGTCCGAGTCGCCGCGGACGTGCGAGGCGAGCTCACGGAAATTATCGAGATTCCGCCCCGCGAAGGCGAGCGTCCCGTCGTTGCGGAGTTGCTCCTGCAGTCCTGGCCGGTCGAGCCGCCGCCAGTGCCGCTGGGACGCGATCTCCTTGGTCTGGGTCTTGCGCTCTTCGTGGCGCTGCACGACAGATGTCAGGACCAGAGGACTGGCAAGAAAGGGGGCGCGCGGTACGGTACCTCTCTGCCTGCCTTGCGTCGTTGTTTGTTGGCAAGCTTGGGTGTGTCTGCAAGTACTGGAAGTGGTGTGGATGTGGGTACGGTCATGGTCATAGAGATGTATTGGCGGTGAGAACAAAGGCGGGACATGGTGTGTTGTTGGGTAAGAGTGCAAGAGTGCAAGGAGTACTCGCTGGTTGCGGATGAAAGTAAAAACCGGTCCAGTCGGGCATTTATACGATATCGCTTGCGGGTGCTATACGTGAGTCATAATTGGGGTGATTGGGGTGACAACGAACGTGCTAGCAATCACGCACTAGTCCGTGACTCGAAGCAGCCGAGATTTGAATTACACGTATGACTCGGATGATAGCGGCGGTACGGTCGACGCCACCAAAAGCGATGAGTCAACACTGCTCCCTTGAGCTGTTGCTGGTGGTCCTGGTCCTGAGCCTGAGTGAGCACTGCAACTATTTTTAAATTGTCAGCCATGACCAAGTCAGTTCTTGTGGCGGTGCTTGACACTAAGGCGTAAGGCCGCATTTCGTCTGTTGTTGGTTGCTTCATCGGTTATCGGCCAACAACTATCATGTTAATTCCACCCGGCCAGGTCTCCCAGCAGCCTCTATCGCGTAACGGCGAGGCTGGGCCCTCTGAAGTCCCACCTCCATCCTTTGAAGAGAGTGTCGTCACCGGTATTGACAAAATCCCTGAACCCTTCCCAGAAGGTGGGGAGGAAACCCCCGAGTTTATACCCTATGACGCAAAGCGTTGGGTGTCGACAGATGGCGAGATCATCTCCCATGACCGCCGTCTTAACGAAGACGGTGCGTAGTTGTATTAGTGGGCACGCGCTCATGCCGTGCGGCTACATATTGTTTTGGTCTCACAGGTGAAGCGCTCTATCGTTTCTTGCTCTCACAGGCCGAGACACCTCCGACCTTCCTCATCCACTGCCACGGCACACACAATGAAAAGCGTCCCCATCGGGTCGAAAAGACAGACTCGGAGGACCGTAAGTACACGGATACAGAGTACGATACCGAAACCATCACCGATTTTGACTTCACGATCGAGCATCGAGTCTCGCCCCGTGCGGCACAGTGGACGGTGAGAGACGAAGAGCCTGCCTATAGGGGTAGCATGAACCAGGAAGTAGGGCCTCCTGGAGATTTGACCCGGGCGAACGGCGCTACAGTCGCCTCGTTAAGGGCGTGGCGGGTAGAGCAGCGTTCGCGCGGTCTACCGCCATGGGTCGCGAAGGAGCGGCTTGCCAATTTCCCGATTGGTGCGGTCGAGCAGCCCCGTCGTGTCGGTGTTTCCCAATCCTCCTGGACGCTGCGGCAGTGGGCGGACGACTACTGCCAAAGTCAAAAGATCTTCAAAGAATTCGTATACAGAAAGGTGTGGTCCACATTTTTTAGTTGTCACATGAACTAACGATATAATAGATCGTCTACGGCTGGGACCTCGGTACTCTCGAGGCAGCCATTCGCCAAGCCATCAAATCAACACGCTACCGCGGTGACCACGTCCACGTCCAATTACAGTTCAGAAACAATACGGTGATCGTGCGCCCGGATGTGCACATCTCAAATTCGTGGATACAATTATTGCTCATCATTACACTAATTTATCCATTCGTATGGTTGTTCCAATACTTGCACCCCCACGGTGGTGGTCGCTGGGAGGTCGGAGGCGGTGCATATGCACTCAAACGGTGGGCGCAAGTGCCTCTCGACGCAGTGCCTGGCTGCACTGTCCCCGAAATTCACGAGACGGTAGATAGGCCAAGGGTACTGATTGGGGAGAGAGAGGGCCAGTGGTTCAAGAGATGGGAAGGTACGATCAAGCGCTCAGTGATTGGAAGAAGGGTAGAAAAAACGGTGGTGTGCGAACCTGACGAAGACATCAGAAACCTACCAGCAGCCAAATTGGATGGTTTTGAATAGTCGCTGATCTATGTCCAACAGTACTGAACTCGAGGTCGTAGTATAACAGCTTGTCATGCTTTCATTTAGTTCGGCACTGTATCCCACCATTTGGGACATACCATGTTTCCTCTACTCCTCGTCGTCACCTCCCTCGAGAAGTGTTTTCTACGGCCTTTCAGACGTTCCCGAATTGACTATGGCATTGACTTTGAATTGGCCAAATATGCTATTAGAGTTATCTCCTACTGATATGCTGCACGTCTTGTCGCTTAAACCATGGTCATCGCGCTCTGCTCCGAACTTCTCACTGGAGTACGAGCCTATCGTTTCATACAAGCTTCCGCATCGTGAGCGTCGTTAAGCCTTCCGTCATTGAGCGAAACAATTTATATCCTTATAGTCTGTAGACAATAAACCGGATCAAGATAGATGGCAAGCAACCAGATCAGATGCCACGCCGCAAAAAGAATGTACAGTGTGACGCGAGCTCAGGTCAGAGCCGAGTAAATCACCAGAGTGGAGAGGTGGCTCATCTCTAGCTCTTGAGATGTCGCTACACCAAGGACGGACTTGCTGTGAGTAAGGGAGTATGTGATCACAGTTCGCAAACGAGTGAAGTGAGTACTGAGGCAAAAATGTGGTACCTCAGGAAGCTTTCTAGCTCAACCAGTAGGGAATCAGGAGGAGGGTCGTGCACGGGTTTGCTGTGAGCGAGCGAGTAAACTTGGTCATACAGGACGCGATCGTGTATGTCGATGGACGAGGCTTCTTTTTTGAGCTCGTTCTGCTGTTTTTTGGGGAAATACCCATGGGATTGGCCTCGCTTTGCATGCAGAAAACGGAGAGTCCTGCCAGTGGGTGGAATGTGTGGAAAGTAGCGCGGGTCCGATGCGAATGCGTAGGTGACGTAATCGCAATCACCCCCGACTCGGATGCTTGAATTGGGTACTCAGGCACACATGCACTCAGTCATGACTCGAATGATAGCGGGGCTAAGCAGGCGGTACGGTTGAGGCCACCAAAAGCGGTGAGTTGATATAGTTGCCTTGAGCTGTCCGAGTCGCTCCCAACCCCTTGGTCGCTCCTGAACCTGAGGCCGAGTGAGCACTGAAGTACTGAATAGGCGCCTTTGTCAAGCCTATTATGGTACTAGGCGACTTTATCGACGGAAGCCTTGCTTGTTCGGAGCTGCGAGAATTGGATGTGCATATCACAGTTTGTTGGAAGTTCGCGACGCATCAAGGGGCTCTTGTCGAGCTTCACTTCGAGCACTGTATTCGGAGCATGAACGTGCATGAACCGTCATTAAGCGTCATTCGTTCAATGTGTCTATCGATCAGATCTTACAGTAATCGTGCAACCGGGCGAAGAACGCAAAGACGTCCTATGAGCCGATCACAACCCTACAATCCGCGACACCGCGTGCAACAGAAGGCTCGGGAGACGTCCCAACCGATCGCGATCGCTGGGTGCAGCCGGCGGGATTCCTCAGGGTCCCATGAAACAAGAGATGGCTCTGTCGACAGTTGAAGGTGCGAACCAGTTCGGTGAGCGAGAGCCAGAATTTCGCAGAGATCGGTGCAGCTCGCGTGGCTCCCTGGCTTCGGCCTTCAAAAGGTCGCCAGGTTTGACCACCTATTCGAGCAGCCCTCCCATATAGGCGCGGCGGGCGACGTGCTCCCCGCCCCATCTACGTCTGTGGCCGCCGCGACCTCTGCACCTGCTGTGGCTGCGTGGCCCGGTGACAGCGCCAGCGCGAGCGGCTCAATAGGCGTGAATGCGGTCTGGGACATCGAGCTCGGCCTCAACTTCCCCTCTCCTGAACCCGCACCAGTGCGCGAGGATACGCCATCCAGGCGCTTGCACGAGGAACAGGAGAGCTTGCTATGGGACATATGTCAAGTGGTCACTGGTTGGTGGAGGGAAGGATAGAGAAGTAGAACAATATCCCGAACGCTCTAGTGGCGGGGATAATACTCGAGAGAATCGAATCTTTTGTTTCAGTAACATAGTAATGCACCTTATCCTTATCTCATGATCAGAGACCAGTTTTGGTGAAGCTACGAAGAATGCTGTATCGTACACATTATACATGACTTAATAATACAATTCCCGAACCACTCCATCCTTGTGGTGTCCCTCAACGAAGGTAAGGAGATAGACTATAGACTTGACTCGAGAGTACTAGTTCACAAAACCGTTGAAATCAATGATCTTTTCTACACACGGTTTTTGACCGACGACCCAGATGGCACTAAAAGATTGATAAGGTATTATACAAACAGACGCGAGAATAAACGAACCAATATCAGTAGCCATAATAAAGGCAGCAAATAGCTCGACAGAATGCTCTTGAGAGGATGCCGTAAGGTATTTTTGAATGGACGAGTCAATGTTCGCATCCCGATAGTCCAGCTCTGCGCGGCTTAGAGCTGCATCAGATACCATGTTCGAGAGGCGTAAGAACGTGGCATGCTTGAAAATAAGGACAACAGCTTCGAAAAAGGTCAAATACGCTCTATAAATAATAAAGTGAAATACCAAGGATCAAATGGTGACCACTAAGACCGGAGCTGGTGAGCTGGAAAGATAAATATCGTAAGTCATAGAAACAGATGATTGTGATACAGATAGCACTTTCTGAATGGTAGGCAGTGACATAACCTGCAATATCTTATAAAGGAATAGGAATGTGATTTTTGCTTCAGTGACCGTGCGGGGAGTACTTACGAACTGGAGAACCAAAGATGAACACCATTAGTGGGCTGGAAAGGAGAGCATGCACGCACGGGCTAGTAGACCAGTGGTAAGTTTGATAGGTGGAAAGCCAAGGACAGACTTCATTAGCAGGCACACAACGTAGCAAGGTTGGCAGCCGCTCACATTCTGAAGAGCCCAGACAGATATCGTCAGTAAGTCTAAAATGCAGCAGCGCGGCCACTGACCAACTGGAGAGCCGAGGACAGGCGTCGTCAGCAGGCTCGAAACGCAGCGAGGCATCGCAGCCACTCACTTCCTGGAGAGCCGAGGACAGGCGTCGTCAACAGGCTCGAAACGCAGAGAGGTATCGCAGCCACTCACTTTCTGGAGAGCCGAGGACAGGCGTCGTCAGCAGGCTCGAAACGCAGCGATGCATTGCAGCCACTCACTTTCTGGAGAGCCGAGGACAGGCGTCGTCAGCAGGCTCGAAACGCAGAGAGGCATCGCAGCCACTCACATACTGGAGAGTAGAGAGCACCAGCGTGGTCAGGTTTGTCAATACGAAATGCGTGAACAATAGCATCACTCACCAGCTAGGAGTTGCGCGACATCAGGCATAATGAAGTGCGTCATAAATTAAGACACGGTCAACGCTTACCCATATGAATGGAAATGCAAACAGACATTCCCTAACTATTCTCTCTGTACCTTCGACCTTGAACCTAGCACCGGAAAGGACGCTGCAACATTCGTTGAGATTGTCGCTCGCTTCGCCATATTAACTGGCGCACTAACCGGTTCAAAGCCATTTTAACACTCAATTGTAAATTACCCTTCTGCACGGTTAAAAGCATCAACGCGACGGTATCCTCATTCAACGCTGCAGCTGTCTTCTCAATAAGATCATTACAGCGCCTATTTTGCCTGTGCATTTCTGCAGAAGGACATCAAAATGTAACCCTGACATTTGACTCTGAACCCATGTTCTAATCGCACAAATCCAACACCATCGCCAAGGGGATGCAGGTAGTGCTCTTGAAATATTTTCTCCGCCACTTCAGATACCTTGTCATCTGGGTTTCCGTAGTCCTCCACATCGATTTTGACATTTCGCCGGAACTGGTCATATTTCGTAAACACAGCAATGACAGGGACTTGATATCGTCATGTAAAGCACAATCACGAATGTTCGTAATGACGCACCATTCTCGTCTGGGCATATGTCCTTTAAAAATCTCAGATCGAGCCCTGGTCGTTGGTTGTCCATTGGGATGCAGTACCTCAAAAAAGAATGTCCGTCAGTTGCCGTAATCGTGAACACTTGAGCGTCCAAACCAGATTGCATGCAATTTGTCTCGCAGTCGCTTTTCTTGACACTTCCGTCGAATAAAGTCCTGTAAGATACCGAGCTCCTCTTTGCTAGCTGATTCTATCCCCCGTGAATCATGAAAGATGTATCCCCGATGATTGGAGAACACCAGTTCGTCGTCTATTGTGTGCTCGCCTCGCTGTCTCCATGTTTAGAGGCAATGGAAGAGAAGTGCTATTGTCACTCACATCCATTGACGGGTCAAGTTTAAACTAGTCGGCATTGAGATCAGACTCACAAACGAAAGGGTTGAACCACGTACCTCCTTATTTCTCCGGTAAACAATGGGGCTCTCCGTTGTTTCACATACCCGTTTAAGGATAGTCGTTTTGCCAGCATTGGCCCGTCCTATGATGAGGACTCGGAACTGGATCTCTGGAATTCGACGAGAGGGTTGTTGCGACATTGGAGCGACGAAGCAAGAGTCGTTGATCGATTTAAGCCCGTCTTCGATCGATGGTTCACACGGTTCACCTTCCTGATTTGACCATCGACCCTGATTACAGCAGGTTTCATAACGATAGATACCTAGCAACCATTTTTCACACATAGGCGGGATTTGAACGAGTATTTCGGTGACCATGCCGAGTTTTCTTCCCACACAAACTAATTGTAGTAATTAAATAATGAATTTATATAACATACTTATCACTTTCAAGACTAACTGGGCAGCGTGGGCCTCCACCTCAGGAATCACACGGGAAGAAAGTCATAAAAAAACTCGTATATTCAATAAGAGAAACAAACCCATAGCTACACTGTACTAAGTGTAAGTAAGGGGGCCATCATTGTAGCCAGCGACGTCCCATCCGAGTCACCTATTACCGTTGTTGTCAGCGCATGGCTATTGTAACCGCTGTCTTCGCGCTCATGGTCGCATTGTATTGCTGTGGTTGCATTGTAGTCGCTCAGTTGCAGTTGTAGTCATCATTGTTCTCAACGTCTTGCTGCCCTCGCCGTAGTGGCCTCACTGTCGTCATCATTTGTAACTTGTCGTGGCGGGACTTGCGCACTGCATTGAGTTGATGTTGCAACGGGATTACGCGCGGCATCGTGGCCGTGTTATGATGGCACTGCGACGTGGCGTCGTGATGAGTTCTGCGTGCCCACATCGGCAAGCGACATCCCCTCCCAACGTGCGCGATTCCCATCAATCTAATTGCGAAAAAGCTCACCCTCCCAACAAGATACAGAACAGTGGATCGAGAGTAATGTTACCGACCGATGATCGAAGGCAAAGTAGGAATGGTGGACGCGGCGGCCACGGGTTTGCGTGCGGTAAAGCAGCAGCGATAGCGTAAGGACTTAAGGAGCGCAGCACAGCGAGCACTTCTTGCAAGTGCTGGTGAGACGGCGCAGCGGGTGTCGTGACGCGTGGCGGGTCTTGCACTGCCACGCAGTGAAGGGGTGGCGATGGCGAAGGGTGAACGTGGCGGCCATGAACCTGCATGTGGCGAGGCGGCGAGGACCTGAGGGATGCAGTAAGACAGTAACAAAATGAACTTGAAAATGAAACAAAAAAAAAAATCTCGATCACTAGGCGGCACGTCTTCATATAGGTATTGAGGGAATAGTGGGTGGGGGGAAATGAAAAAGAGGCAATAGTGGATCAACAAAGGGCAGTATGGCCGACGCGTTTGACAGGCGATGAGGGAGGGACGTGAAGCGGGAAAGCTGGAAACCGAGGACATTGGTTGGACATCAGATGTAAGGAAAGCATGTGGACAGCCCGGAAAAAGTATACAACTCACCTTTGACACAGTGTCAGATTTGGGAGAAGGCTACTCTATCAACTTGAAAGAGGGAAAGTCATGAAGTTTCTGGGGTAGACAGTGAGCGCATACGAGGAGACCGAGGACGAAGTGAACGGAAAAGGTGGTTGCCACCTGGCAACAGTCGAAGGTGGCTTTGTCAGTTGTCCCACGGTCACCCAACGTATACGCTACAATATGGTACAGCAGCTGGTCAGGCCTCTCCTAGGCCAGCCTGGCCGCTACATCTCCAATAGCTTTATGACTGTCCTGTGGGCCGTGGCCCCAGCCTTGTGTCCTTGAGTGTATTTACAACGGCAAAAAAGAGAAATTTATCCCAGAACTATCATAAGCACTGTGCAGCATTTTTCAAGGCATTTTTACCATCCTCCGAGTCAACCTAGCTCATCAGCGTGTTTCATGGTTCTCCAACGGTCCGAGGAACTACCAGAAGTGAGCCGGTACTGCAATAGCTGCATCGTCTCGTGTGACAAGACGCTGTGCGCTGTGCTCTGTGCAACCTCTTGAGCGACTGCACACTAACCCACACACCGTATTCATGGAATTCTGAGTTACACCAATAGTTACACAGTCCCCGAAGGGACATCGCCCCAAGCTTATTGGAAATGTACTGGCAAACAATCAAAGAGTGTCCCACAGCAGACAGAGGGATGGGAATGTCCCATGACTGCCGAGCGTAGCAAAAGCAGATAACTATTCTATAACCCCAATTCTGTAAAATAACCTATTTCCAAATAATATTTTCCTTGACTTAATTATGAACAACGCTCTTACGTTTCGGAAGTCCGCCTATGTATTCGAAATGACGGGTATCTATCGTTATGAAACCCGCTGTAAGAGTCGACATCGTGGCCTAGTCACAAGCAACTTCTCAAACGATGGAACCTCCTATGCTACGGTCCACATGCGCCCATGGTAGACGAGGCAAGTCAGTACCTTACAGCCTACAAGCGGTCCGAGCACCGCCTGCCCTGAGCACGTGGACACTACCCGCGGCATTCACCAGCCCCCCACGCATGGACGGGATGGTCGTCGAGGTCCTCTGTCCGTCATTTAGCGTGCGTCTACTTGGCCACCTTCTTCCGCGCATTTCTTCTTCTGACAGGACAGAGCTTCGTGAAGATCGCACCGGCCGATACGACGCAACTCGCGGGCCTCCCAGATTTGGCCTGAAAAAGGTCACCGGTCACCGGGCTGAAGGATGTGTCCGAGTGGCCCTTTCCACACGCACACAGCGGGCGACGTGTTCCCGACCCCCGCGTATCTGTCTCTGCGTCTACTTCTGCTACCGCCCCAATCTCTGCACCCGCTGTACCCGCGTGGCCTAGAAGTAGCAGGGGAAGTGGCAGACGAATGGAGATTGGTGTGGGCGCTGTCACTCCTCCCGCTGCTGGGTGTGATCGGGTTCTTGTTGCGGCGACAACGCGGGCTTTCCGAGCGGAGTGATTCCGGTCGGTCTGCGTTACTGTATTGTGACGTCACACCCATTGACCTCTTGCAGGCACCGGAAGCGCCTCTGCGCGTGTACCACATTGCTACCACCAGCTTTGTTCATCAGCATAGAAACCACCACGGCACATCCGTCTCTTTGCTATGCCTGGATACGACGTCACTTTGATCACGAAAGGTTCGCGGCTGAGCTAACGACTGCGGAAACGGACTTCATCTCCCATCGCACCGCACGTCTCGTTCTCATTTACGTCACCCCAGGCAGCAGCGTTCCTGAGAAGTCCAACCCGTTTTCAACGCGGTGCGTGTACGCTAGCCGCACGCCGACACCCCCCGCATCACGCTCTTTTCCCGTGAACCGCCCTCTGGAAACCGTCCCTGTAAATCATCGAAGGCGAAATCGTTCATGTTGCGGACGCACATATCAGAACTGCATTGGCGTCGTCCTGCCAAGCGATCACTGTATTCCAGGGCAGGGCCCTCGACGAGCGTGTCGTGTTTGTTGTTAGCAAGGCTTCAGTGCCCTGCTACCATGCCAAACTCAACCAGCTGACCGCCTCGACATTTAAACACGGGAGCGAGGAGGAAAGGGCCGGACAGTGCTCGAAGAAAAAACATGATCGATGTGATACAAGGATTCACTTCCTCGGCTAGGAACCTCACATACTCCCTCCTCTTGTCACAACTTCTTGGGCTGATTCAATAGGATGCATGGTTTAGCGTTCCCACGATAAGAATGACAAAGGTAGTGGTAGTACAGAAAGAATATTGCAATGCCATGCGCAGCATTGAGTCAATGTTTGTTGGGTAAGCCAAGTGACAGAAGCGGAGAAGCATGCGGCACGGATGGTGGTAGAGCAGCTCAGCAGAAAAGGCAATTTGGTGCATGGATTCTATCAGTGCGAGCACCAGTCGATACCGGAGCCCTCGATATCCGTACCTAGACTTCAGGTAGACACTGAGGTCTTGAGCTTGAAGTTAGTGGGTGAGGACATGGTCGGGAATACAGCGAGGCAGGAGATGGAGCTGTGCACGGTAAGTTAGATCAGTCGAGACGCTCGGAAAACTAGAGGGTTATCTCTCGATCCTTTTCGTCTTTGAGTCCCATATGACCCAGAAGCTGCGCCGGGAGATTATTACAGTAAGTGCTGTAATTTGTTTAACTTCTTGTGGTGCCTGCTGCGGCCTCTCAGAGTGGTCGGCAATCGCACTTTTCGTCTGTTGCACTTGTTGGCCAACAACTGTCATGTTAGTTCCATCCTCAGACAAAGACCGAGTCTCTCAGCAGCCTCTATCGCGTAACAGTGAGGCTGGACCTTCTGAGGCCCCACCTCCATCCTTTGAAGAGAGTGTTGGGCACCTCGTCATTGATATTGACAAATTTCCTGAGCCCTTCCCAGAAGGTGAAGAGGATCCCCCCGAGTTCACGCCCTACGAAGCAGAGCATTGGGTGTCGAAAAATGGCGAGATCATCTCCCATGACTCTCACCTCAACGAAGACGGTGCGTGGTGGTGGTACGCCCTCATGCTGCGCAGCTACATATCGTTTCGTCTCCACAGGTGAAGCGCTCTACCGTTTCTTGCTCTCACAGGCAGAGACACCTCCAACCTTCCTCATCCACTGCCGCGGCACGCATAATGAAAAGCGTCCCCGTCGAGTCGAAAAGACAGACTCGGAGGGCCGTAAGTACACGGACACGGTGTACGATACCAAAACCATCACAGACTTTGACTTCACGATCAAGCATCGAGTCCCGCCCCGTGCGACACAGTGGACGGTGGGAGACAAAGAGCCCACCTATAGGGGTAGCATGAGTCAGGAAGTCGGACCCCCTGGAGAAGCGATCGGGGCGGATAGCGCTAGTATAAATTCATCCGAGGCGTGGCGAGCAAAGCGTCGTTTACGCGGCCTACCGCCATGGGTTGCGAAGGAGCGACTTGCCAATCTCCCGATTGGTGCGGTCGAGCAGCCCCGTCATGACGATGCTCCCCAATCCTCCTGGACGCTGCGGCAGTGGGCAGAAGATTACTGCCAAAGTCGAAAGATTTTCAAGGAATTCGTATACAGAAAGGTGTGGCCCACATTTTGGAAACTAGCTCAGTCCAGAGCTGGGTGGGTTTGGTTGTTGCAAAACTAATGAACTGTAACAGGTCGTCTACGGCTGGGACCTCGGTACTCTCGAGGCGGCCATTCGCCAAGCCATTAAGTCTACACACTACCACGGTGATCACGTCGAAGTCCAATTCCAGTCCAGAAACAGTACAGTGATTGTGCGCCCAGATATGCACATCTCAAATTCGTGGATGACATTCTTGCTCGTCATTACGCTAACATATCCATGCGTATGGTTATTCCAACACTTACATCCCCGCGGTGGTGGTCGCTGGGAAGTCGGAGGCGGTGCATATGCACTCAAACGATGGGTGCAAGTGCCACCTGACGCAGCGCCTGGTACTGTCCCTGAAATCCACGAGACGGTAGATGGGGCAAGGGTACTGATTGGGGAGAGAGAGGGCCAATGGTTTAAGAAATGGGAAGGTACGATCAAGCGCTCAGTGATCAGGAGAAGGGTAGACAAAACGGTGTTGTGCGAACCTGACGAAGACATCAAAAATCTACCAGCAACCAAGTTGGATGGTTTTGAATAGTTACTCTGTGTCCAACAGTATTGAACTTGAGATCGTAGTCTGACGACATTGCTCTCCTCGATTAGTTCCACCTACGTTGTTGTATTCATAGTTCGGCTCTGTATCCCGTCATTTGGGGAGTACTGTACTTCCTACACTTCTCATTGTCACTGCTTTCGAGAAACCTTTGCGAGTTTCCTACGGCCTTTCAGGCGTTCTCAAATTGACTATTGACTTTGAATTGGCTATCATGATTGGGGTCAAGTCCTACTGATATGCTTGTCGTCTAAACCATGGATATCACACTCTACTTCAAACTTCTCTGGAGTACAAGCTATATCGTTCCGTACAAGCTTCCGTATCGTGAACGTCTTTACACTAGATATTAAACAAGTTTAATATAGACGCCAAACAATAAGCTCAGATGCCACCCCGCGACACGAATGCACGGTGTGATGCGAGTCAGGTGAAAGTCAAGTGAATCATCAGAGTGCGTGGAGGGGTGGCCCGTCTCCAGTTCCCGAGGTGTCGGTCGCTACACCAAGGACTATCTTGCACTCGTAGTACAGTGCGAGCACGATTTGCAGATGAGAGAAGAAATAATAAGCGATGCGGTTCCTCAGGGAGCTTTCTAGCTCGACCAGTGAGAATTCAGGCCTATTCAGGAGTGATGGTTGTGTACGGGTTTATGGTGGGTGGCTTGGTGGGTGGAGGATTATCAAGCGATTATACTTGGTCATGGACTCGGCGACGAGACATCTTGTTTGAATTCACATTCTCGCTCTGCCGTTTGGGAGGGCGAAATCTTCCCTTCCCGAGGGCCCTGCTTGCCATGCTGCTTGCTGTTTAACGGCACATGCAGTAAACCGTGACGGAGGGGCCGTATCTTGCTTGCCAATCCCGTGAACCGCAAACAATTGCAAACTGAGCCCCTTTTATGCAATTGTCGTCGCCCAAGATTGCAGTCCGTTACGCTCCTAATAATAGCCTCCTATGGGACACAAACCAATACGGAACAAGCAAGGCCACGACGAAGTCGACACCCAGTGGGAGAAATGAGAGTGGACAAATAGCAGTTCTATAACTTCTACCGCACGCTCGATAGGTTCAGCTGGTTTAGTTATAGGAAAGAGAGAATGCTGGCGGTAGTTGGGGTCCTGAGCCGGAAGCGACGCGGGGCAAAAAGGTGAAACCCCTCCATCATTGCGTCGCGATACCACTTGTCGTTGTGTCGTTGTGTCTTTGCCGAGAAGTGGTTTAAAATATATCATAGGTCATTGGCTGATCTGTGGCTCGAAGCAGCCGATATTTGAATTGGTCCAGGGTACTCACAGTCATGACAGCAGGCGGTAGTAGTGCCGCGGTACGGTTGATGCCAACAAAGGCGGTGAGTCGACACACATGAGCTGTTGCTCTCTTGAGCCTGTGTGAGCTGCCCATGATATCATGGGCGTCTTTGTCAGGCCGTTACGTTGATGACACTGGTTCCTGTGGCGGTGCTTGCTCTCAGGCTTGCAGTGTCAATCGAGCGTCCGTTGCATTTATCGGCCAATAACCACCATGTTAATTCTATCCCCACCCAAAGACCAAGTTTCCCAGCAGCCCCTATTGCGTAGCAGTGAAGCAGGACCTTCTGAGATCCCACCTCCATCCTTTGAAGAGAGTGTTGGGCACCTCGTCATCGATATTGACAAATTTCCTGAGCCCTTCCCAGAAGGTGGAGAGGAGCCCCCCGAGTTTACACCATACGAAGCAGAGCATTGGGTGTCAAAGAATGGCGAGATCATCTCCCATGACCGCCATCTTAACGAAGATGGTGCGTGGTGGGTGGGCTCATGGTTGTGCGGTTACATATTGTTTCGTCCCTACAGGTGAAGCGCTCTACCGTTTCTTACTCTCACAGGCGGAGATACCTCCGACCTTCCTCATCCACTGCCGCGGCACGCACAAAGAAACCCGTTCCCGTCTGGTCGAAAGGACCGACTCACATGGCCGTCGCCGCACGGATACAGAATACGATACCGAAACCGTCACCGATTTTGACTTCACGATCGAGCATCAAGTCCCGCCCCGTGCGACGCAGTGGACGGTGGGAGACGAAGAGCCTGCTTATAGGGGTCGCCTGAGCAAGGAGGTAGGGCCTCCTGGAGAAGCGACCAAGGCGGATCGCGCTACGGTAGACTCATTCAAGGCATGGCTGGCGGAACGACGTTCGCGCGGCCTACCGCCATGGGTCGCGAAGGATCGGCTTGCCAATTTTCCAATTGGCGCGGTCGAGCAGCCCCATCGCGTCGATGTCCTCCAATCCTCTTGGACGCTGCGGCAGTGGGCAGACGATTACTGCCAAAGTCGAAAGATCTTCAAGGAATTCGTATACAGAAAGGTGTGGTCCACATTTTTTTAGTCGTCGCATGAACTAACGAATTGTAATAGGTCGTCTTTGGCTGGGACCTCAACACTCTCGAGGCGGCCATTCGCGAAGTCATAAAGTCTACACACTACCGCGGTGACCATGTCGAAGTCCAATTCCAGTCTAGAAACAGTACAGTGATCGTGCGCCCAGATATGCGCATTTCGCGAGCCATCTCAAATCCGTGGATTAAATTCCTGCTCATTATTACGCTAATTTATCCATGCATATGGTTGTTCCAACGCTTGCATCCCCGCGGTGGTGGCCGATGGGCAGTCGGAGGCGGCGCGTATGCACTCAAACGGTGGGCACAAGTACCCTATGATGCAGTGCCTGGCATTGTCCCTGAAATCCACGAGACGATGGACGGACCAAGGATGTTGATTGGGGAGAGAGAGGGCCGGTGGTTCAAGAAATGGGAAGGTACGATCAGACGCTCAGTGATTGGGAGAAGGGTAGACAAGACGGTATTGTACGAGCCCGACGAAGACTTCAGAAATCTGCCGGCAACAGAATTGGATGGTTTTGAATAGTCGCTGCTCCGTGTCCAACTGAGGTCATGGTCTAATAGCTTTGTCGTTGCTCCCCTTGATTGGTTCCATTTATAATATCATCTTCATGGTCCTGCTCTGTTGTCGAAGGTCTCCCAGCTTATACCGTGCTTCCCATACTGCCTCGTCGTCACTGCCTTCGACAAAATATTCCGCTTTGGCGTGTTTCATACGGTCTTCCAGACGGTCTGCTGGATTCAGTCCCACTGGTATCCCGCATTGCTTGTCGCCTAGACTGGCCATCGCGCTCTGGTTCCATCTTCTCGGTGGAGTACAAGCCATAACGTTCCATACAAGCTTCCGCGTCGTGAGCGTCATTGGCGAAACATGGACTTAATTTACAAATCCCTGTAGATAATGAACAAGATCAAGATAGATGCAAAGCAATCATATCAGATGCCACGCCGCGAAACGAATGCCTGGTGTGACGCGAGTTCGGGTCAGAACCGAGTGAATCACCGGAATGCGTGGAGGGTGGCTCACCTCTAGGTCCTGAGATGTCGCGACACCAAGAACGAATTTGCGCTCATAATCTGTGACTAAGGGGGGTACGGAGTGAGCACGGTTCGCAGATGGGAGAAGAAGCACGTACTGAGCGCAAAGATGTGGTTCCTTAGGAAGCTTTCTAGCTCGGCCAGTGGGGTATCAGGAGTGATGATCGTGTACGGGTTTGTCGTGGGCGAGCGATTAAACTTGGTCATACAGGACGCGATTGTGTCTGTCTATGGATGAGACCTCTTGTTTGAGCTCGCATTCTCGTTCTGCCATTCAGGAAGACAAAATACCCACAGGATTGACCTCGCCAGCTTCCCATTTCTTCTTCAGCGTTGCAACTTCGATATAGCCCAGGAGATTTCGATGCTTCCCGAGGACCCTGGTTGCTGTGATTAGCGACAAGTAGCAAACGAAGAGAGCCCCGGGTGGACGTACGGAATGTGCGAGAAGTCACGGTCGTACGCGAGTTCTATCGCACGTGCGATAAGCTCAGATTTAGGAAGAGAGAATGCCGGTGGTAGTTGGAGGTCCTGAAGGTAGATTAGCGGGGCAAGGCGAGAAGGCGAGAGAGACCCGTCTGTGTACCTCTACTACTGCGCCACGAAACTTGTCTGGTGGAGGTACAGGTCCGTCGCTGGGCAGTGCTCGAAAAGAACTGTTCGTGTTTTCTGTTGAGGTGGCCATGGAGGTAGGCGGAGAGGAGGGATCAACGCATGTGAGCAGCTCTTCCGAGTCGCGACCGAAGCGGAAGTTACATACGGGATCAATCAGTCGGGTCCGGATCCTGTACAAGATGATCCCCCAAGTCAGGAACTTCAAATTTCTCGCTCAACTCTGCTCAATTTCCACAAAATTAGACTCATACTACTCCGTAGAAAGTCACTTTTTCGCAAATTGTGTCTCGCGAAGCGGGAAAATGGTTGTTGCAAGCAACCATGCAGGTGTGGGAGTTTGATTTAGTCAGCCGACATTGTCAATGGGCGGCTCCAGGCTTCGGTCGTCTCCCGTGTTGCAGACCGGTGGAACGCTACACGGAAACGAGAGAATCAGTCGAACGACCTAGATTGCGAGCAATTTATTCGTAGAACTATTCAAAAAGTTTATTCATGAGAGAAAGGCCCTATGATGAGTAATAGAGGAAACAATGCGACTCAAGCAGTGGGTCACTATCAAGAAAGTCATGAGTTAATGCACGAACTCAAGAACATTTGCCTGTTCTCCAGCGGCAATGAATAATTTGGGGATTACAGTAAAGTGAGCGAACGGTTCAAGCGGATCGACGGTAAGGACTAGCCTGAGCGCCCACAACTAGCGCCTAAAATACTGACCCGGGCCTACATGACAGCATATGTCTGCCACTGAAGAGCCCACGCCTGTCAGCGAGGCTCAGCTGGAGCCACGGCCCATTCGTCGGTTGCAGGAGTCAGTTATCAATCGTATAGCCGCGGGTGAGGTATTGAGCATCCATTTTTGTCGATCCGTTGACACTCTCGTCTCATCGTTGTCTTGCCTCCCCTCAGATTATACATAGACCGGCCTCTGCCCTCAAGGAATTGCTTGAAAACTGCCTGGATGCTGGGGCTACTTCCATTCGCGTCACCGTCAAGGATGGTGGGATGAAACTACTTCAGATTCAGGACAACGGCTGCGGGATAAAGGCGAGCCCGTCTCGTTCAACTCTGTAGAGGTGTCGCCGCTGAATTTACCACGATCATGTCATAGAAATCAGATCTTCCCATACTCGCTCACCGTTTTACGACCTCTAAGCTCTCCAAGTTTTCCGACTTGTCTCATCTCACCACTTATGGTTTTCGTGGGGAGGCACTGGCGTCCATATCGCACATCGCCAACCTGACCGTGGTCACAAAGACCAAGAAAGACGCTTGTGCGTGGAAGTGCGTCGAGATACTTTATTCGAAGCCACAATCTCATGGGTTCCATAGAGCTATATACGTTGACGGAGAAATGGTGCCCATCCCAAAAGGGTCGAGCGCGGATCCCAAGCCGTGCGCTGGGAACGATGGGACAACCGTTACGGTGTGTATGAATATGTTAGTGGTAGTCTGCCTGGCACTCACATGCATGTATGCAGGTAGAGAACTTGTTCTACAACGTACCTGCCCGCCTATCAGCGCTCCGGAGCTCGTCTGAGGAATACGCGCGCATCTTGGATGTCGTCACCAAATATGCCATCCACAATGCCGGCGTTTCGTTTCTTTGCAAAAAGGTGCGTAGTCTATCTCGTAAATCTGTACCCGGGGCCATCAATCGCGTATTCCACAAGGTTGGCACCTCGACTCCGGATCTATCTACTCCGTCTTCTACGACCAAGCAGGCAGTCCGCTTGTTATACGGTCAGGGCGTAGCCAAGGACTTACTCAGTGTCGAGGTTTCCCCTCCAAAAGCCAAAAAAAGAAAGCGCGATGCAGATGACAGTGGACCAGGAACGAACAAGCCTAATGAAGATGGCAGCTGGATAGCTCAAGCGCACTTTACCAACGCAAACTATCACTCCAAAAAAACGGTCTTTTTGTTGTTCATAAATAGTAATGATTTCCTCGATCGTCGTGCGTTCTGTCGTCTGAGACATTTGTAGATCGTCTGGTAGAATCGTCGCGAATCAAGAAGGCCATAGAAGCATGCTACACCGGCGTTCTTCCAAAAGGCACTTCGCCATTTGTATACCTCAGGTAAAGTTCCTCTTCCGTATTGTTTTCAGCAAAGCCAACGGCGGTTTCCTCAGCATACAACTCGACCCCACGACGGTCGATGTCAACGTGCATCCTACCAAACGCGAGGTCCACTTTTTGGAAGAAGAGGGGATCACCGAGTCTATAGCAGATGCTATCCAGGCCAAGCTCGCCCAGTCCGGGGAGCGGACGTTTGAATACCAGGTTGGCGCGAATTATTTACTCTCCTACCTCGCCATTGAACTAATCTCTCCGTATAGACTCTGCTCACTGGAGGCATCGCCTCTGCAGACACCGGCAAAGGAAAAGAGAAAGCGTACAAAGACAGCGCAGGGAGCGATACTGCGTCGTCTACTCCCCCACCGGGTCCCCCTGCCGTCGCCAAGAAAATCCTCTCACAGCACAAAGTCCGTACGTCTGGTGCGGACCGAACGCTCGACTCGATGTTTCTCCCAACTCCGACGCAATCTGGGGATCATGGTAACCCCTCTGCGCGTCGGGGCACGGAAGTCGTGAAGGAAAGGAGAAAGACTAGGGAGATTCAGCAATCTACTTGCTATTTGACAAGCGTAACGACCTTAAGAGATAATGTCAAAAAGGGGAAGCACATGGGTGTGCAGGCGTCTCGTCGTGGTATCACGGGACTGTGACTGACATATCAACGCAGAATTGACGGAAATCCTTCAAAAACACGTCTTTGTCGGCGTCGTAGATCTCGTCCGCGAGCTCAGTGTTGTACAAGTCTCTACAAAGCTGTATCTGGTCAACCACGGAGCATTGACGTAGGTTTTTCTTACTTTTGACGAGATCTATCTGTGGGAATCCACTGACTACCGTTGATCAGGGAAGAGCTGTTTTACCAGCTTGGCCTGCGTCAGTTCGGCAATTTCGCAAGGCTGAAACTAGATCCGCCTGCACCGCTGTCTCCACTGATAAAGTTAGCAGTTGACGCGGAGAAGGATACGGACCTTAGCAAGCTAACGAAACCACAGATCGTCGATGTCAGTACTTCTCCTCTCTCCCTGTTTGTCTCTCAGCTTACCACTGATCACACAGTCAATCACGCAAACCCTTATCTCCCGAAAAGATATGCTAAGAGAGTACTTCTCATTGGGCATCACCATGGAAGGAATGGTTGACAGCTTGCCTCTGCTGATCCACGACTTCACTCCAAACTTGGACAAGCTCCCACTATTTCTGATGCGGCTTGGGCCACAGGTGAGCCCCACCACTTCTTCAGGCCGGATGCCCAGCTGATGGAATGGTGCCCAAGGTCAACTGGAACAGTGAGCGAGAGTGCTTCGATTCGTTTCTGCGGGAGCTCGCGTATTTTTACGTGCCTGGTCCGGGTCCGCTGGCCACTGTTTCTTCGGTTGCTGCTGAGCACGACGAAGACGATGAAAGGGTTGAAAAAGACAAAGACGGCCTTCCTGCCAGCGCCAGCTCGCAGCAGGAAGCCTCAGAGAAGTGGCAGATCGAGCACGTTCTCTTTCCGGCAATGAAACGCTACCTAACTGCTCCTAAATCTCTCCTGACGCGGGACGTTGTGCAAATCGCGAGCCTACCGGATTTGTACCGCGTGTTTGAGCGGTGCTGAGGAAGGAGTTAAACGTCTTTTTCTTATTCATGAAACTATAATTTACATTAAACACTCCTTGGAATAATGCTAGGTTGTCTATTCTTGATATGCAAAGAAGGGAGGTGATCGAGACAATCGAGGACTTGAGACATGAAATGACGTGAGTACGTGGTCGCTCGGGTGGCAGACGGTGACAGACAGCAAGAGAGAAAAAGACAAAGACTGATGCGATGAGAATACTCTAACGAAACGATGCAAAGCGACGAGAGACAATGATGACGTGATGTAGACGATAAAAAAAATGCTGCTCAAAGAGAGAACCGAAACAGACAATTGAAGTGAAATCGTTCGTGTCGTCAGGAGTAGTGTAAAGGGAATGCAACGTGCCTGCGCGTTCTATTTGAAGTTAGTTCGGGTCGGCCATTCGTAAAACGTGTGACGCACAAATGGAAGGTGTGTAAAGTTGTTGCTTCACTTAACCCGTTCGTGCCTCGGATAGCAACGCCGCGGGCGAGTCATAAACAAACGCGTCCGAATCCGAGCTATAATCGCTCTCATCATCAGACCTGTCGTCTCCAAAGCCAGTCATGCTGTCGACGCGGAACACGTCAATAAACGGCGTTTGCGGAATGTCGTTCGAGGGTTCCGTGGACTTTGCTAAGATGGCGGCAACTCGGGCCTCGAGTTGTTGACTGGGTAATGTTAACGATGGCACAGCTTCCGCAGACGGGGTGTCCCCTTGGAAGAATGAACTAAGTTCGTGAAGATTCCGGACTAGGCCCCCCAGGTCATCTTCTGATGGAGCTGGCGACGCCAGACGCTCCATATCATCGGGTTCGAAATGTATTTGCGACGGTCGTGAAGGGACCTTGCACGTCTCGAAAACCGCCATTATATTCGTGCGACAGATTTCTTGAGAGCGTTCAGGCCGAGCGACGCACCACCCAGACTCCTCGGGGATACCGAATACGTCGGTCACAGATTCGACATCCTTGACCAAGAACCTCATTTGGAGGCTCATCCTTAGAACCTGCTTGGCTGGTGGGCCGCCCGAGATGGTCATAGGCTCTTCCAACACTTCCAAAGCCGCGGGTGCCAAGTCGGTCTCCAGTAAGCGAAGTAACGGCATTAGTAGTTCAGAACCCAAGAGCTCCACCGGATTTCTCGTCTCCCTTTGCTGAAATAAGACCTTCAGGATTTGCAACGCCGATACTCGCAGCCACTTTTCCGAGTTAAGCACAAGGCCGACAAGTAAGGTAACAACCTCTGTCCAGTCCTTCTCGCCATAGTGTTCTCGGAGACTAATCACAGATTGCCGAAGGAAGTCCTCCTTGGTACGAAAGCGTCTCTTGATGAATGAAGCCATGATACGACTGATGCTAGTTCGCCTTTCTTCATCTGCCAAGGAACCCACGTCCTGAGCAAACTCTTGCAATGCAGGGTCTATCGTCTCTTCGGTCATGGACCGATAGCACCATGGCAACGCAACCGTGTAAAGGTCGCGAACGCGACCGCGGGTCGGATCGGCGATGTTGCCATCTTTGACTTTTGCAAGCGTTTGCAACATCTTGAAGGTTGCGTTGCTCGTCACGGAAGAGCGCAGGCCAATAAGTAAGGGCGGCTGGAGGGAACTCGTACCCATCCACTCGGCTGGACGTTGGGAGATCAGAGTATTAATTGTGTGTTCGTCGTCCAGGTCCAGATGTCCCAACACCGACTCCAAGAAAGCGATAGCTTGAAGAAATTCAGCTTCGACCGTAGTTGACAGGCATGCATGGGCACACCAGAACATTTGCGGCAGAAGAGATGCGTCGAGAAAGTCGCATGAACCCAGTACTTTCAGGGTACGGATCAATTCGTTGCTGAAGGATCTTATGTTCTCCTCGGGGGCCGAGATTGTATTTGACAGTCGCGCCAATAACAGTGCTAAATCGCTTGACGTTGTGCCCGGGAGCAGTGCCCTGAAGATCTGCAGGGAGCGAAAGGCTATGGCTCGAATGGAGCACGCAGTTCCCCACAGGAGTGCCAACGAGCCCCAGCGTTCAGCTAGCTTGGGGTGGAGCGGGATAAGGAGCGTAAGAACCCGCGAACACAATCTTTGCATCTTGGGTTCCACTTGGCTACTGCTGTCCTCTTCTTTCCAAAGAGCGTCATCCAACTCTTGTTCAAGTTCCGTTACGAAAGACGTTAGAACAGATCGGCTAGGATAGTTCAAACGATCGGGAAGTTCATCGTATCCAGGTAGCCAAGAGCGTAGTAATTGGATCAGCATCCTCTTCGCCGAATCTCGCACGAAAGGTACTCGATGGTCCAAATGAGTGAAAATGGCATGCAACAGTGTCGGTAATTCCTCTTGAAATTCCCAGCTACGTTCTAGGGCAACATCGGAAAGGAATAGTAGCGCAAACTGGCCAGCACCCAACGATTGTCGAGGTTGTTCCGAGAAAAGTGCGTCTAGCTCGGACCATAATTCGATATCGCTTTGGTCTGGAAACGCCAACTTGTGTTCGATGCTGGGTAGCATGCGGGCCGGATCTATGACGCTGCACAAATCCTTCATGGCACTGCGCCCGATAACGGAGTGAGATAGGCAGGCCACAATCTTCGTTGCACACCGAATGTAAGCGACGCTGCCAACCTTCTGTGACTGTTCCAGTAGGAAACGGACAGTAGCATGGCCATTCGACTGATATGGGGCGTCTACCAGGCGCGTCCAGAGTACTTCGACTTGTTCGGGAAAACTGTCCGCGTAACGCAAAGTGAGGGACATTAGGTGTAACAGTGTCATCCGCCCTTCATGGGAAAGGTTCGACTTGTCCACCATAAGGTTGATGTTCGGACTCCAGTATTCCAGACTCTGGAGCAGCGTCAACGGACTCGCAGAAACGCTGAATACGCGAGGTAGCCATTTTGCAAAGGACGAAAGGACACTCATGGCGTCATCAGGGTGTTCGCCAGCGAGGACGTCAGATATGAGGCGATGGGCACGCAAGTACGTGCTTGGCGTAGAGCTCCCCACAGTGGCCTCAAATTGAGTGAGTGAGAGCATGCCGGACGCCCGCTGATGTACGGCCTCGAGAAGCTGGAGAGCACGATGGCGGACGGGATGAAGAGGATGACAAAGGTTGGACAAGCCTAGACAGATTGTTTCCTCGAAGTGGAATCCATGGTTTGGGAACTGCGAAACCAAATCTGCGACTACCTCGAAAAAGCGTGTGTTGCTTGTATCGAGTTCTCGCGCAGTCACAAATGCGAGCTGCAATGCTCCACCCGTAAGATCGTCGTCCTGCACATTGTTATGGGTCAAGAGTGCTTTGAGGGCTTTCCTGTGGAAATAATCAGAGATCAAGCAAGATTTACACGGGGGTAGCACGAACTTTCCGCTGGCTACGATGGCCCCGTCCATGGATGTCAGCACAGAGTGTATACGGTCCAGCGTTTCCTTCGGAGTCAGGGCTTTCGTGTATTCCGGAAGTCCATCCGTAGGAGATCCTGATGACATGTCGGGCTGAAAGTACGCTCTTGCCTAATACGGTGTTAGACATTTGCGCCCATTATCAATAGGGGCACTTACACAAAGAGACGCCATAGCAGCAGTAGCTGCCTTAGACAGTAGTTTTGTCTCCCTCTGGAAGAGAATCACGGCCTCTCCTCTTTCCGACGGGGAAGAAACGGCCTCAGTTGCTGAGCGCTGCATGTAAATGAGGCGCTGCTTGACTATCTCCGACTGATGCCCAAGTTGACACCACTCTTCACATAACCGATAAAGGGAGAGGTGCGTCTTGGCAGGGATGAAGCGATCTGTATCACTAAGACCGCTAAGTCCGTCAAACAGTCTTTCAACTGTTCCGCAGAAATAACGCCTAAGCCTCTGGAGCTTGAAATTGTCTCTCGATTCCGGTGATGTCAAGAACGCTTGGGTGTTGCGGACGAATCGCAACACTGGTGACAGTGCCGCTTGGCGCACGGGGGAACGCTGATCTTGCAAATAATGTGCGGTGAGGAAATAAATGCGGGCGACGGCGGTATACAAACGTTCCTGTCTGCGACCGCGCTCAGGGGAAAATGTCTGAACAGCCTTCAGCCTTAGATCTCCGATCCTCGGGTCATCCAAGAACTGACGATGGAGAAGGAGACCGAGATCCTCCAATAATTGCGAGTATCCCGCTACAGGAAAAGAGCTTATACAAAAGACGGCGGCGTCACGGAAAATCGAGTGCTCCGAGTCCAGGAAGGGCGTAAGGTAACGGATAAGGCCGCGGGTAGTTGTGAGTCGTTCGCGATCGAAGCTGGCATCTGATGGAACCCGACTATGGCTACGCTCGATAAGGGCGGGTCGGTTCTCCACGACTGAGGCAACAGACGACAAGACCTTCGTCCACATGTACCACTGTCCAGGTAGAAACTTGTTGTCTCCCAAGAGTTTGAGACCCTCACGCTCGACCACGCCGACTCGAGGTTGCGAACTCGAGGGCATTTTGGGGACAAGACCAGCCATGACAGCGATCGTGTGATGGAACCTTGAGGCAGCGGCAATGAGACTTTCTCGCAGGACCCACAGCGAGTTCGGTTGGCGTTCGGAGCTTTCCGCAACTAGGATTTGCAGGACGCCAGGGAAGACCCACTGCCAGAGAGTCCGATCTCGGACGTCTTCACTTTCTGCAAGCTCTAACAGCGCATCCTCGGCCGAATCTCGCCATACTTTGGCACGTTTGACATCGTCGGGTTCGAGAACGTGGTTGAAGCTTTCCAACACCATGTTGGTCTGCGACTTGTTGTAGAGGGCATCGATAATGTGGGGTCGGGGTGTCTCGGCATCGTTCTTGAGCACTGACGATAGGTGGATTATAAGTGGACGAAGCAAACGTAACATCTTCACTCCAATCGTGTACACGGAACGGGAGGAGTAGCATAATAAAAATAGAGCGCCAGCCTCGACCTCGTCTAGCCTTGCTGAGATGATGGGGATCTGTTCTTCGGGAATCGCGTCAGGTATCTGTTCCAAAAGGTCGTTCATCCATCCCTCGAAGAGGCTGGCCCAGAGGTTCAAAAGACGTGCATTCTCCAACAACAGACGCTGAGCGGATCCTTCCTGGGCTATGTGGGTTGGATCGAATAGCAGCGCCGAGTATTGCTTGAGAACAATAGAAGCATGTGTAGGCTCAGCCATGAGCCGTCGCAAGGCGAGGACTGCTGCCTCTCCAACCGACAGTTCGATATGTATGACGCCATGAAGCAGCATATCGACGGCGCTTTCAACGGGGACCGGTTTGTGAAGACAACGAGGCCACGATTGGAAGCACGTCTGAAGCATATTGATCGGGTGGACAAAGTTGTTAGGGTATGCGAAAGTCCCATCCGGGTGGCGACGAATGATGTAGCTGTGCGTCTCGTCATAGCTGGGGCTTTGTCGATGAACGACCCATTGCTCATCGAAGACGGACATATATCCGGCAGCTTTAAAACATGCCAACGCGACGTGCCACAAAACAGCACAAAATCGATCAAAAAACTCCTGCGAACCGGGCTTCGACAGGAGTATTGGGGGCATGAAGTCAGATGACGATGGGTAGTCTTGCCACGAGGGAGAAGCAGAAAAATCGGTGCTGGATGGCCAAGCAGGGGTAGGTTCGTCCCGTTCCATGAGATGGAAGGTTAGAAGGACAGAGCGAACAGCAATATTCAGCCTTTCCGGTGAAAGAACAGCAGTGATGTTGGGTGGATGTGCTAAAACACCCTGCTCCTGCATAAGGTTCAAGACGAACTCGGCCCCAAAATCAAAGTGCCGTGAATGGAGGAAGTGAACGATGTAAATGAATGGCTCTAGATGGTCCTCGTTGGGAAAGATAGTGAGTCGGTTGGGAGGGAAGAAATTCTTGAGAAGTGACTCCAACTTTGTCGTCGAGGTCGATAGCGATTCGCGGCAACGGAAGATGTAAGTCCAGATAAGGCGCATCATTCCGTTCATGACGGGGATGCGGAACGCTTTTTCCTGGGAAGGCAATGATTATGATAAGGTGGAGCTGGAGAGCCAAGATAGGAACAGGAGCGTCACCTTCAACTTGTTGAGGCCAGCCTCAAAGCAAGCCGACCAGTTTCGCAGAAAGTAGTCTGTCGGGGACACACAAAGGCTAACGACAACCAAGGCGTACGCCACATGCCAGTAACGGAGCTTTCCAGATAAGTCTCTAGCCTTAGGGTGGATGATCTCGACGGCTTTGGCCCACTGTGGATGGTTGACTTCAGCTTGCGCGGTCTAATAATAAATTAAATTCAGCGAGATTGATATTCACAGGCCAAGAGGGGACGAAACCTTGGCAACGGGATGTAGAAGTTGAACCAGTGTCTCTGCAAAAGAAAGCTTGAAGCGGAAGCCATGGGCATTTTCAAACGCCTTTGCCAGCGCTTCCATGAACTCCGCGCCTTCTTCGAAGGATTCTGGGGGCCAAACCTAGCGGTCGAGAAAATATCATAAGATTGGGCCAGTTAGAGGATGCCAACCACTCGACCTTGATTTGGATGTGCTTTAATCCTCTGACAAGATTCTCGTACCTCGAGTCCACGTCTTTAACGACCTGACCTGACGCCACACGTTCCAGCTCGGCGAGAAAACGGTCAGTAACAGTAATAAACCTGGAATTGGCCAGATATCCAAGAAGTGTCGCATACAGTTCGGCATTTGTTCTGTGATTAGCACTTTGGGAAAGTAGCTTCAGATCGGGTCTGCGAAACTGTTCAAAGGTAGATTCTTCTAGATTGAATCCGATGCCCTCTCCCAGAGCATCCTTGGACAAGGACTGCATTACCACAATGAGCGCACGGCACATGACGTATATGGCAGCAAGAGATTTCCGTTCGCCGAGAATCGAGGAGGCGTCATACGACCGGTTACCTCTCGAAGACGACGCTGGTGATTGGGACATTTGGAGGCGGATGATATCTGGCGGGATAGGGGAGCTGCTCTGGGACTGCCGCCAGCGCCTGATGCTATCGATAACAGGTTTTGCGTTCTTCTGTCCTATGCGACCTAGAGCTTGGAGGATGTCGTCGAATTTGGGGTCAATACCAGGACCCAAAAATCGGGTAACGACGGTTCCTGATCCTCGCGTGGGGGTAAAGCAGAGCTCCAAATAACCTCAGAATGAGACTCACGAGAGGGTGTTTGAGAAACGATGTTACTTTATGCTCTGCGGTGGTAGCGAACCGCATGAAGACAGCATGCAGCGCGTATTCTGCTGGGGTTCGTGGGTCGACCTCCACTTTCTCTTCCTCTGGTTCAAATGTCGGACTTTCACTGTGCGGCAAACTAGAAAAGAACCCATTGGGCATCGGTGGAAGGGGGGGCGGGGAAGACGGAAAACTAAAGCCATGTCCGTGGTCACTCCCCGCGTCTGAGTTATGGAAGAAGGAACCCGTGTGCGAGTGTCCGGAGCGACCCGGTGTATGTCCCTTGGAACGCGTGGTGCGGTTCGAGAGTTTGCTCTCGCTGGAACCAGGGGTAGGTGGCCTCGGATGGGGTGGGCTCGGGTTCTCCGGCCCTCGGCGTAATGTCTGAGGTACGTGACCTAACGACGAAGTTGACCGATTGAACGGTAAGGAGGTGTAGTCTAAAGGAGGGAGCGGAGGAGGGTCTGCTGTCTTGACACCACCTTTGAACGCGTTGCGAATGGATGCAAATGATGGCTTTTTGGAAAAGGGCGAGCTACCGGTTGTGGCTATGGAGGAGTGAGATGAATGTACGAAAGGAATGGATGCTTTGCGTGCGGGTCGTGAAGACTGAAAGGAATCGTCCGAAGTAGCTGAATCGCCTCGGGAATGGAAATACGGTCGATCTCCGCGCTCCGCTGCTATTGTCGTTGGCGTCGTCGCTGTAGGAGACTCTTGACCGTGGCCAAACGCCCCAAAACCAAAGGCACCCCCAGGGGCGCGAGAAAATGGGTTCGGTGTCAAGTTGAAATCATCATCAGTGAGATCTATACGAGAGTCAGTTTAACAGAACATTAGCTAAGTGGACATGCCGGGGACCTGGGATAGTGATTTGTATTCCCGACTCGCTCATGACGTGCAGCAGAGATGATAGACGGCTGCCTTGGTTGGGGAGAATAGAATTCCTGGTCACTAGGATAGCCCGAGCCTGAGGCCCAGAAAGCGAAGGCGAGCAAGACGCGACGACGACGAGTTATTATGAGTTCAAGAATGATCACGTGAGGCACAGTATGGAGCCTTGGAAGGATCCAAATGATCGATCGTTGTGATTGTTGCCATCTACTTGTTGGACCAATACGATGCACGATCAACGTTACAAAAAAAGCGATGGCACAGAGCCCACAAGGATAACATTGCAATGCTAGAAAGCAGTAACGGCAGAGCAATACGAATAATGCACGGACAAAAAGACGTAAGCATGACATGACAAAACCAGTATCATGAAGTCGTAAACAAATTGTGAAGTCTATCGAGACCAAGAACGCCATATGCTGATGAAAAGGATTCGTGCGAGTATCGAGAGCATGATTGCGATGATGCGGGGAAATATTCCGATGATACAAGAGGATGGTTGAACTGTAACAATTGTTCATTATGCGGTGGAAGAAAAGAGCATTTGGGCACAGCTCAGCACATGCCCGAGAGCTTTTGTACGAGCGCCTCAACAAGACGGGGCTCGACTCCAAACTGATTCGCGAGATCTCCATACTCGACGTTTGCTGGTACACGCGAAGGCCCTAGCGACGTCATCCGAACACTCTGACCAAGTACATGGTCTGGCGTGCCAGGCTCCTGGTGAGAGCTGTGTCCACTGGTGGAAGATGACGGGCTATGAGAGAAAAAAGGCTGATAACCAGCCACAATATTGGAAAGTTTGCGACGTTGCTCAGTTGTGAATACTCAAACACAAATGATCAGCGAAGTTGGTTTACAGAGCCGGAGACGTGGCTCACCATCGCATGCGACAGCAACATTGAGCAATTGTGCCAACAGTTCAGAAGTGTTCATAACGCGTTTCTTGTCATTAGAAGTGAGAACCTGAATTGCGGCTGTGGGATATAGGATCGTAAAGGAAAATAGGACAAATGAACAAGTATGCATACTATACGTGATGTCTATGCGACGACATGATTAGCGTCCATGGACGACATTCGAAAGCCGGGTATCTTACCAAACATTAAGTCTCTGGAAACACCAGACCAAAAGAGTCTACTGTCGGCGTCCGCTGGGAATTTGGACAACATGCCGATGAGAGAGTAGAATGGGAGTGAAGGAACCTTGAGGAAGTGAGACTGAAGATACCATAAATCAGTTCCATCTATCTCCGCCCGAGCCAACACTGACATCAGGTGATCGTATCAGGTGGAGTAACGCCTTTAACTCCGCCTCTGATACCAGTCCATGCTCCAATGCTGAAACAACTTGTTCATTACTGAGACATGCCAGGGATGGCCGACACCCGTCGAAGGGTCCCTGCCAAGATGGAAACAGTGCTTTCATCAGTTCTTCCTGGCTGCTGCGCGTGACGGTGACCCCGCGCGCCCGTTTGCCCTTGCCAAGCACTGAGTTTTGAGCCGTTCTGAGACTAGCTCTGGCCGCTTCTTCATTAGGCATCTCAACATACGCATGACTAAGTGTCTTCCCCTTCCGATCAAGGAGGACGTGTACACGCTTGATAGGATGCCTCAACCAAGTGGCGACCGTAGGAGGGGTGATATCCTATAAGGATCAACACTGCGTAAGAACTGAGTGTCTGACAGGAGGATATTAACACACACCCAAGGAACGTTGTCAATACGTAGCACTGGCAATTCACCGTCTCGCACGTGATGGCGCTCACTCTGGTTTGGTGTTGACGAAGCTTGCAAGTCAAAGAAGTGAAAATCATTAGTGAGATCATCCTTATTCGAGCCTTCAAGCACCGCAGGTGTGAGGCGACCACGAGACGCAAAAGGTGTCAGCATGTTGCTTCCTTTAGACCCAGTGTTTCTCAAGTGGAAGTTGGCCACTCCCGTCTTGCAAACTGCGCACTCCATGTCCTTCTCGCCGACGATGTTGAGAGCGCTAGTCAGACATGCGGAGCATAATAAATGCGAGCACGGTTCAAGCTCCGCCAAGGAAGGACCTAAGGTACCACAGACAGAGCAACACAACTCCGGCGCTGGGGGTTCCAGGTTACGGTACACAGACGCTTGGGTACCGTGGGGGTAGTCCATCGCCTCAAACGGTAGGTCAGAGTGATCAAAAGGGTCATTGAGGCACAGAGGAAGTGCTAGAGGTTCTGCGTGGGAGAAGGAAGACGGATAGGGCACATAACTATTCTCATCGATGTCGAATAGGTCGGTCTATCAAGGCGATTGAGGGTGAGGCGCGTATGTTAAAGTAAGGGACAGACCTGTCCGAGCGTAGAGCGGCGACGTGAGGGAGCGGGGTCGGTCAACGAGCCCTTAATCTTCAGAAGATTGACGTTGGAAGCGCGAGGAGAAGGCGTGTTTAGTGAGGCTAAGGTTCGCCGTACGGGGGTATGTGGTGGAGGTTGGGGGGAGAGGAAGGGAACTTGACCTGTCTGGGTTCGGGAACGTGGGCGACCTTGCATAAGGATAGGAGGGGCGCTGAGAACTGGATGAGGGATGTCAGCGTAGATAATCGCAAATTCAGCGTGGGCCGTACTGGCTATTCATGGTAAGAATTAATTTATTCGCGGATCATTAAGTAACGCCATGGCGATGGAACAGTGTAGCGCTTACAATCTGCATCCCCATCGAGAATATCTAAACAATCAAGAGGGTCAGGATGCAAGTATCTGCTGCGATGTGAAGTACACGTACACGGATCATGAATACGAACGAGATGCAGAAGTAATTAGGGTGACCAAAGTTTTTTTTAAATTAGGCGCATATACGCACCTTATATGACAAGCGTGATCGTCATCAAAGCGGAAAATGTAAGAAAGGGCACTTATGGCATACCTTCACTGCACATGAGACTGTCGTCGTCTCTCGATCCCACTCTAATCCCGTTCTCGCTTGCACGAGAGCGCCAGCTACCTTCCGCATCCGTCCGGTTCATGGCCTGACCATCAATGGAGTTTTCATAGCTGGCAATTTTGGGCGAGGTTGTAACACTGTAACGCTTGAGACTTGACGCCGAGGCTGGTGTAGTTGAGGTTGACTGATTCGCGCTGAACCAGGACGAGCGCAAACTCAAAGGGGTGTAAGGGGTTGAAAGGGTACTTGCAGGTGTCAGAGGCGACCTGAAATAGTTTTGAAGTTGGTGGTGGTGGCGCTGTGCTCTGGGGATGCGCTGGGGGGTCACTGGAGGTGGACCTTCGCTGCTCGGTTTATGAGAACGAGTAGTATATGCTGGGGTTGTTGGTGCTGAGACGGGAACGCCAGATGCAGGGAAACGATTGCTTGATGATGACATGAGAATTGTGACGGTGAAGGAAAGGGTGCAGCCAGGGAAAGGGAAAAAGATGGAGGTGTCAGTTAACGTGTTGTACCAGGACGAAAGAAGAGGTCAAGGGAAAGGGAAGTAAGTTAACTTAGGCGTGAGAATCTACCTTTTTAGGACGCGTCAGGACGCGATCACGTGGAGTGGGGGAGGTAGAGGCGTGGCAGAGTATTAACTGAAATGTCATAGGATGCAGCAGACCAGTAAAGAGTGAACTAACGTAGATACCTAATATTATCGTACTGTATTATATCATCTCTCTCAGATACACAGAACCGAAGGTATTATATACGATGGTGATAAGCCATATGCGACAAGACAATCTGCATCAATCTCTGGGATCGCTGCTATATGAAGGATCATGGGTGCCCCAGATAGAGCTGTCCGCAACCGACAAAATAAGGTAGTATGGTGCGCAAGGAAAAAACGATAGGAGGTACGCAGAGAACGGAACCCCAAGTATTAACGCTCGTGCCGACGAGTAGGCCCTGGTAATTTATCTCCGGAACTGCCACCTTGTTGCGTCCAAGGAACAGGGATTTCCCTGCGTCGGTGGGAAGTTCGGCTGTCGCGGTCGTGGTGGGAACCCGGGGGAACCTGGGCACCCCAATCGCCATCATTGACGGACCCTCTTCTTATTCGACCTTTACCGTCGGGTTTTAGCGCAGAATCGTCATCGCCACGCACGGCCCAAGGACCGGCAATGCCAGAAGTATTGTTATCCCTGCAGTGAGATCTGGACAACTGATGCCGCAAGGACTTGATCGACTGCTGCCTTCTTGGATGGACAAGGAGTTTTGACAAGTCCACCTCATCTTCGTCTTCTGAAGATGAATCGTAGTCCTCTCTTTCTCCCGCTATGTGAAAAGTTGAACCGTCATCTTCGACCCGAACCCTCAGGCTTGGCCCACGATCCACGTGATTTCTCCTTGTTTTGCGTCGAAAATTTCTACTTGATGGTTGCAAGGCTTTGTTCTTTCCTCGTACGCCTCCACTGGAAAGGATTCCGAGACTAGCAGTCGCGAGCGATTCATCTCTAGACTTGCGCCCAGCTACAGATGAAGAACGCGACGCCGGGGCGGAGCGGCATACGGCGTTCATCTTTATCACCTCTCCAAGGGAAGCCTGTGAGCGCGCAGCTAGCATAGTTGGGGGTTGCAATGAGACCGGGCTCGTCAGCAGTGACGGTGTCGATCGTCCTCGCTGTGTAGCAGTCACATCTCCCAATACAGCAGCTGGGCGCTTGCGAGTCGATCGTCCATACCCGCGAACTGTACTGGAACGGCTCGCGGGATGGCTGTGAGGCCCAAACCTGGATTGCCCTGGAGAGGCAATGTCGTTGCGCCGTATGTGCGCACCATGGAAACCCAAAACGGCGCGTGTAACGGTCTCGAGCCACGAGGACGGCAAGGGAGGAGGCGGACTTTGCGCATTGAGGCCATCTTTCAGGCTAGCGGTACTCTTCTTTAACATTGGTGGAGTCGCATGTTCCCCTGGGGGTCTACGCCGCGGAATATTGGGGGCAGAGGCTATATGTCGCAGATAAGCTCGGGCTGGAGATGCGAGCACGGCCGAAGAGCGCTCGTAGGTTGTGCCATCAGATCTGAGTGACCCTCGGGTTTGTAATAACGGTGCATTAGTGATTGGGCCTGGAGGGGCAAACGGAATAAGTGCTCCACATTCTCCACGCAGACCACCGCAAGACTCACCGTGGCTTGATGAGGGCCTTGGTTGTTGAGACGAAGGAGAAGCCCGCGCCATGTGTTCGTTCAGTGAGTCCTTCGCATCTGCGCGTTGACTGTCGGACTGTCCCAACACGAGCCCTGCCAAAAATCCCACCACTGTATCCATGCCGCTCCTTACGCGGCCATCCATCCGTCTTTCTCCCTGCCCGAGCTCGCGGTCTCGATGCCGCTCAGTCTCAGGGGTAAAAACACGTGTCTCTTTATACCCAGCTTCTTGAAGAAGGTCTTCAAGGCGTTCATATGTCTTTGAAGTCCCACGACGATGCAGAGGAACCCGCGGCCCACCATGGGCAAGATCGGAAGGGTACCGTGGCCGCCCGCGTGGTGGGGTGTGAGGGGAAAGCTGAGGTTTATTGGTAGGAGGATCGGCCGTGGAAGAAGACGATGACTGAAGAAGACCAGGTGGGGAGACGGGTGGAGAGGGAGGTGGAGAGGTTGCCTGCCTCAGACGGTTAGAAACACTGTCTGGTACAGGGGAAACTGGGCAAACCGTAGCCATGTTGCGTAGAAAGAGATGCGGCCAAGCAGCTTGAAGGAGCGAGAAAAAAAAAAGTAAAAAGGATCGAGTCAGCGCATGAGCGCGTTGGTAAGAGTGCCGGTTGTTGCGGAGAGTACAGTAACTCGAGAAAGGAGTGTGATACGCGATGTTTCGTTGCTGTTGATCTGTTACGCCACTGATGAGACGACCAAATGTCGATTATATAATGATCGACCTTTTTCTGGATCTGTGACTTGTCGTGACAGTGTCACGGGGACTTGCGCGTCGCGCTCAGCCAGGGCGATTCGACACGGACGAACGCGCGTTCACTTATCCTTATCCGTTCATTCACTATGCCCGAACCTACCAAAGCGGCCATCGCTGTCCCGTCGAAAGACCCACAAAAGAAAGAAGATAGCGAGAAGAAGAATGGTGCTGTTTCCAAGAAGAAACCGGATGAGAAAGAAGGGGAGGAGTTGGTACGTCGCAGACGTGCCTAACATGACCGCCATGTTAATATAATAATTAGTCTGAAGAGGATTTACAACTTCGGGGAGAGCTGGAAATGCTGGTGGAACGACTGAAGGTGTGCACCATCTCTCACGTTCTGGGCCACTCGACTGAGTGTCCGACAGGAACCAGATACCACCTTATACCGTCCTGCCCTTGAGACACTTCGAACCCTCATACGGACATCTACTTCATCCATGACCTCTGTTCCGAAGCCTTTGAAGTTTCTTCGACCTCATTATCCTGAACTACAACGTCTGTACGAGCTTTGGTCCTCTTCAGAAGACAAGGTCCCCATTCAGTGTTACTTGTGGTTGAATGACTGACCCCAATCGCCGGTGAACAGAGTCTCTTTGCAGACATACTCTCAGTCCTTGCTATGACATACTCTGATACCGAACCTCGCGGTACACTACGCTACCGCCTGCTTGCAGCCTCAATGCGCCCTCCAACATCTCCGCTCGCCGACCCCGGGGACTGGGGGCACGAGTACGTCCGACATCTGGCTGCTGAACTCGGCGAAGAGTACAATCTTCGCGAACAGGCAGAAGTAACGAAACCCACAACACAGTCAGATGCCGCCGGGTCCGAGATCGTCGCGACAGACGAAGAGAAGGGCAAGAAGGTAACACCTCAAATACCGCTTCCTGTCGGAACATTAGAGGACCTCCATAATCTTGCGCTGGTCTGCGCAGAGTTTTACTCAAGCACAATGCAGAGCCGGACGCAGTTGATCTATTAGAAGAGATGGAAATCATAGATCGGATTGTCGACCTCGTGGACGCAAACACTTTTAATCGTGTCGCTGCATATATGATTGCGTAGGTAATTCCTCCTCGCATCCCGGTATTATACTTCTGACCGCTATGCCAGATGTGTGAACTTACTTCCTCCACAGGACGACATAGCATTCTTGAAGACAGCACATATGATCTACGAGAAGCATCAACGGTTCCCTGAGGCGCTTTCGTTGGCTATTCGGCTCAATGACTCAGAACTCATCCGGAAGGGACTTTCATACTCCCGGCAATCCGTAAGCATATATGAGATGAGAAAAGCATCTCACCACTGATGGTCTAAACAGGCAGATGAAGCGTTCAACTTGCCTTATCCTCGCCCGGGCGCAAGTTCCATATCATTGGCTTCAACACTCAACCACCGATGACGATGGGGATGAGACGCTGGAGGAGCTACCTGAAGATTTACAAGAAATCTTTATACAACTCGCGCCTGAGCACCCATTTTAAACAGTTCGGAAAGGAGCTCGGCGTTTTGGACCCAAAGAGCTTGGAGGACGTTTATAAATCCCACTTGGAGACTTCTCGTATGTCTAATGTTATCCCATTACGCATGGCTTACAGTCTCCTTCCCCTATAAGGATCATCGACGCGAGCGTCGACTCGGCACGGGGCAATTTAGCTGGCACCTTCGTCAATGCATTCGTCAACGCAGGATTCGGAAATGACAAGCTCATGGTTGAGGCGGAAGAGGGTAACAGTTGGATTTATAAGAACAAAGATCACGGTAAGGAATCCATCCTGACATTCATACGAAATAGGTGGCTTAACACCTTGCCGACAGGATGTTGTCTGCGGCTGCGAGCCTTGGTCTCAGCTTACTGTGGGATACCGAAATAGGTTTGAGCCATGTAGACAAATACACTTACTCCTCCGAGGAGTATATCAAGGCTTGCACTCTCATCTTAATACCTGGGCCCCCCTCCTAACTCACACGACTTGTAGGCTGGTGCTTTTCTTGCACCGGTATCCTTAACACTGGCGTCCGTTCCGAAGCCGACGCGTGTTGGCGCTTCTCGGCGATCACATAATCAATAAGTCCGTTCCACTGCGGACATCCGCTATCATTGGCCTGGGTTTCGCCTACGCCGGTTCTCATCGCGAGGACATCCTTCTCATGAATTCCTCTCGTATCTGATGACGAGATAAGCATGGAGATCGTCGCACTTGCTGCGCTCGCCGTTGGTCTTATCTCGTTGGAAGCGAAAACGGCGAAGCTGCCGGTGTTATCCTCCAGACTTTGATGGAAAGGGAGGACAGTGCGCTTGATGAGAAATGGACGCGCTTTTTGGGGTTGGGCCTCGCACTACTTTATGTCGGTCAGTCATGCCCCAAATGTCTGCCGCGTTGGGCTAAACTCCGCCAAAAGGTGTACAAGCGAGCGATTCGTACGATGCGACAATCGAAACACTGAAAGCGATTCCTCATCAATCGTCAAAGCAGATCAGGTTCTTGTCGAGATGTGTGCCTTCGCTGGACTGGCAATGTTCTCCGTGCAGACAATGTTGCAGCAGTGCGGCGAACACCTCAATGCCAAAGATCCTGTTGCGGATTCAGAGCAGAAGGTGATAAAAAGGCGGAAACCAAGCAAGACGACACGTTCCAAGCATTCGCAGTACTCGGGATTGCACTCGTGGCCATGGGCGAGGATATTGGTGCGGAGATGTCTCTTCGACAGTTCAACCATTTAGTGTG
>JAKELK010000276.1:0-80296 GCA_021525775.1 Lactarius deliciosus
AAGCTGTTGATACAAATATAACGTTTAGAGCGTCTCGCGTTAAAATGGGTCCAGAGATATATCACGGCATTTGGTGGTGATCCTTCCAAAGTAACAATGTCAGCCCTCAGCGTCTGAATATCCTTTTACACAAATTTCCCTTATCTTCTTCTGCTAGATGGGGGGAAAGCGCGGGCGCCATTTCGGTAGCTCTGCACATGCTGGTCAATAAGGGCGACCAAGCAGGCTTGTTCCGGGGCGCGATTATGCAGTCGGGTGGCCCTATTCCTGTCGGAGATATCGAGCATGCCAGTGGCCAGGGCGTTTACGACACTTTCGTGAAGAACGCAGCTTGTGACAACAGTCCCGATACCCTGGAATGCCTTCGTAGCATTCCGTATCCCAGGTTCAAGTATGCCATGGATCTCTCGCCCAACTTCTTCGCGTATCAGGTGTGGAAGCATGATGTCGCCTTGACGTCAGTGAAATATGTAACTCACCCTTAGGGACTTGCGCTGGCCTGGTTGCCTCGCGTCGATGGCGTTTTCTTGACCGAGCCACCGCAATATGCTGTCTTGCGTGGTCACGTCGCAAACGTACCGATGATCACAGGCATGCCATTACCGTATGTCTTACTCCGCGTCGTAAAATGCTCAGCGCGTTAACAGGAAACTGCGATGACGAGGGTTCGTTGTTCTCGTTGTCGTCTTTAAATGTCTCGTATGTTCCCATCTCTATTTTTGCATTCGGCTACTAACTAAGATCATGAACGGTAGCAACACGAAGGACCTTGTGAATTACATGAAGGCATTTATGCTGCCGGCTGCCACGAATGCGGAAATCGATCTCCTCTTGCAATACTACCCAGATGACCCGCAGGCTGGATGTCCATTCGATACTGGGATTAGGAATATTCTTAGTACGCCTCTTTTTTCTTCTTCCCTCGGCCTCGAGTTTGAAGTTGGTCAGGCGTACAATTCAAGCGAATCGCGGCTATCCAGGGAGATATCGTCTTCCACGGCCCACGTCGCTTTCTCTTGAAATATCAATCTAGCAAGCAGAACAGTTGGGCTTTCAGTGAGTCTAAACATGGCAGAACCTTTCAAATCGTCCGACCAGTGCACGCACACACAGTTCATAAGCGAGGAAAGAATAGTCCTTTTATTGGAGCGGTAAGCTCATGCTCTTGCAAATGGACTTCTGCTCTTTCAAAACAACTTATTATTGGCGCTGCCACTCTCCAAAGGCTCATGCGACAGACCTTCTCAATTCATTCGGCGGCCAAGAACTGACCGATTATTTCATCTACTTCGCCCGAAACCTGAATCCCAATGGTGACCTCGGGATCCCATGGCCGCGGTACGACGTACGAAATCCGACGGCACTCGTATTCCAGGACAGCCCATTCTTTCCGGTGATCGCGGAGGCCGACGACTACCGCATCGGGGCTCTGAACTTTGTCGCAAATTTGTCGTTGCTACACCCCATCTAAGTAAAAATTAAAAAGGGATTGTTTATTTTCTCTCTATGTACTGTATACTGTATACGTTACCGCGTGACGTCGTTTAGGATTGACTCGGACTTGGTGGCGGGTTCGTGGGCACTAGACTAGAGGTACCGTGGCTGTACATTTTTGAACCACCCACTGTACTTTTAATAGCATCACGAAAGGTTGAGAGGGCGAAGAGTTGATTATCGGGGGCAACTGAGAAAATGACAGAAGCCTGAGGTAACGTTGATGCACGCGAGGACATCATGGTGGCCTTACAATATAATAACGCAAGTTGTGCATTAATGCATGCAACAATTCGAACAGCAATAGATATTTTATCAAAGAAGAGGTATAGGTGCTAGCTAAAAACATAGTGTTTGGAGTAATCCGGGGAGTGTCGAGCGACTTTTGGCCCACTCATTGCGGAATTAATTGATAACTATTGTGAGGGCCTCGGGGTCACCCGTGGGTCGGCATTGGTACTAATTCCATCGGAAGTAAATCGCGACATTCATGCGTCAGAGGAGTCCGATCCGAGAGAGAGAGAGAGAGAAAGAGAGAAAGAGAGAGAGAGAGCAAATAGCAAGCACGAGGAGTATCGTAATAACAGTGTGATGCAGCGGAGCGGATCCACAGACTAGTCATCATCTGAGCTCTGGTCCTGAAGGAAGGCCATGATGCTCTTCCGCGCGTTGTTCTGGCTCGGTTCAATCAGACCAAAATGGAAGCATGGGCCAGCAGGGTCACTTACGACTACGGGCTGCTGACGGTCGGAGGCGCTCTCACTATCCTGATCCGAGGCATCGTCGGGTATTTCGTCCTTATCGCCCCCCCTCTTGGACACGCGCTTGCTCGTGCCCTCCGTCTCGAACGGTTTCCCGGCTGCTACGGCCCTCCCGAACCTCTGCACGTCATCTGGGCAAGCGACCATGGGCATCCCTCGATCCTCTCGGGAGGAGGATGTATCACGTACCCAGCTCCTGCGCGAACTCGCGTCGGTCACGGATCCTCGTGGCTTGTTCCATACTCATCCGACCCTTCATACCGAGATCGCGGAGCATCTTGCGAATGTGTGCGATTTGCGAATCGAGATCGAGGCCGTTGAGCTCTTTGGCCCACATCTTGCGCACGCCGCACGCCCATACAAGGCCCTGCTCGAGTTAGGTCAGTAAGAGGGCACGAGCTTCATGGAGTTGTTAGGGAGACCTTGAGTTCCTTGATTGTTTCCTCTTCCTTAGAAAGGGGCTGCACAGGTTTTTTAGCGCGCGCGGATTTCGCCTTGAGCTTTCCAGTATCAGAGCTCTGAACTGGGGTTAGAGACTGGGCGTCAACAAAAGGGTATCAGAAAACGGACCGCAGATTTCCTTCGATTTTTCTTCTTTATAGGTTCGTCTACCAGTGACGAAAACTCTGAGTCGCTCTTTCACGCACAGCGATCAGCACTTTCAGTAGTACTGCAAAGAGATGGTGACATGCCCACCTTAGTTTCGTCTGGTATACGGTGAGATGACGAGGAGACCTTCGGTTCCGTGTCGGAAATTTCTACGTCAGAGTCGCTCTACGAGGAAATCAGTGGCGTCTGGAATGGGTTAGTAGGGGTGTGGACCTGGAGTACTATGGGTGCGGACACGCGCTTGCGCTTCGGTCCCGACTGTGCGGCCTTGGTGGCCGGCGAACTGCGCTTTGCGACTCCGGAAACGGGCTTGGACGACTTTGCTTTTGACCTAGGGCGGACGGGCTCACTCTCCTGTAGAGTTGGTTGGCGAACTGTGCGCATGCGGGTCATCAAGTTGGCATGTACAGTACCTCATCGGCGTGCGCGCTCATATCCAACTTCACGTTACCCCGCGAGGTGGGTAGCGTAGGTTCAGCTGCAGAGTCAGAATCCGAGATAACCTCCTGGGGAAAAAATTGAATGATAATGGACAGTCGATTGAATTGTTCTGGCACACCTTTGACTTGGCAGACTTCGACAGCGACGAACGTCCACCACTCTGCCCAGCCTTCGGTATTGAACCGGTTTTCCCGGTTTTCCTGTCTCTGCTCGCACTTGCCCCTGGGGTTTGTTCGGATTGCTGATATGATATTTGGGGGACAACGCTCTCGTGAGCGCATTGTCGGGCACTAAGAGAGGCAAACACACACCATGGCATCATTAATTGCGCGCTTGACAATATCTTTGTATTTAGGCACATCCAGTGTATTCTTGGGGAGTCCCAGCTCTTTTTCGACATCGTTGCGCACGAGCCGTGGTGTGAGGGAGCTATGGGCGGTATCGCATTGGCGGGGATCACGTAGAAAACAGAAACAAACCTAAGAGATTTTTTCTCTCTACCTTTGGAGACGATGGAGAAAACGACCTGGGATATTTGTCCCGGTTCAGGGTCGGTGGTCGACATGTTATCGGTTCAACCACTTCAAGTTAAGACGCGCCGTGCCAACGTCCACGCTCGTCCTGCCCATCTGCACGTTACGTCATACGCGCGCTCGGTCACATGGTAATGATTATCAATCAAGGCTACGTATAAGTTACAGAACGTCCGTGTCTATGCGAGTGAACGTCGGCGGACAGGTGGACGCGTCCGCTTACGCTTCTTTCCCTGATCAAATGCATTCGCACTTTTTAAGTCCCGTCCGAGGGGATCATCCTTCTTCACCTGATAGATGCGAACCTGCACAGTTTCACAAATTTGAGTAACAGTAGGGGCATCATAAAAAAGGGAACTTACGATCCAGTTTTCGGACGTGAACGCTTCGTCTGTTATTTATTTGTCAATCTGAGCCGTTCCCGTGCAGGCGAGAGTATAAGCTCACCCAAATAATCCAGGCTGGGCCCTGGCTTGGCGATCATCTGCCCACGAACACGGTCCTGCGCATGTCCACCGCCAAAGAGCTCCGGGAACCTAAAGAAATTAATCATTAGCCCAGCACTTTGTTCCAAGCGCTGCTGACGTACCGATAATACGACAACTTATACATCAGACTATTTTTCATGGTAGGCGACGCTTGGTCATCAACACGATAGTCACCCTGAGGGGTAAAGTACCGCGGTTCCTGGATTTCGTCGGGCCAGACGCCCTGGGCGATGCGTACCATCCAAAGGAATTTGTTGATATCGTCGCCAGAGTAGCCAATCACACCACCGAAGATGACGAGCACGTAGTCGACGTCGTGTTTACGAAGGATAGGGTACGCGACTTCTTCAGAACTGGACATCGCCTTACCCACCGTCGCGATGTGAGCTGTAAGAGGGCTTCATATCTGATGTACGGGGAACGCCACATCAAACCACTTACTATTGTTCCACGTATTATTGTCGACGAGCGTGGGGCGGTCCGCCATGCCAGCGATCTGATAACCGTAGTCCCACCAGCTCATGACAACTGCATCCTTCGGTGTGTTTTGGCGAAGCCAATAGTACGCCTCCCGGAAGTCGTCGATAAGCTGCAACCCGTCTTGGTTGTGTGATGCGAGCACGACGCTGGGCGACGAGTAGGCCACGGACGTCACCCACGTACAGTGCATAACGAAAAACAGTAACATGCCCAACGCATTCACGATAACAGCAGCGCGCGTGTCGAGCCCAAAGATCCCTCGTTGCGCAGGCTTGGCTTTCTTCGTGGTGGAGGGTCCGGATGTCACCATCTCCGTCAGAAGTTCCACCACGGACGCGCCGGATGTAGCAGTCGCAGCAGGCTTGTCCTTCTTTGATGCATCCACCTTATCACCGTCCGACACCTCGGGCTCCGTTGGGTCGATATATGTGTCAAAAACGCTGGACAAGGCCACCGCTGCGGACACGCACACGATTGGCGTGAGTGTGAGCATCAGCCGGACCATCACGCCAGCGAAGTAGCTCGCGACAAGGGCATAGATGATCACAAATACGTGCTCATCCCGGAGCTGTTTGAAGCACAGGACAACGCCGGCCGGAAAGAGGAATATGAGAAAATGGAGGTCCATGAAGAAGGATGGCCATGCAGTGGGCTGATGCTCGGATACGGAAGCGATGATTGGGATGTACCTATGGGAAACATTAGAGATATCTAGTTATGTGAACTCAATCACTGACTTTTTAGCATATCCAGTGTCCCACAAAGAATAAAATCGTCCGGTCCACGGAGCGATCCACCCTTTATACGTGAGACCAACGATGGCCAGTGTACCGAGGATACCAGCTGCGATTACACCACCGAACAAGAGCTGCTGGAACTGCTTTGACGACACATGAGATCGAACGAGTTCCACGAATGCAACAATCTGCAAAAGACCGAAGACACCTGAAGAAGAATCGATTGGCATGGAGTATCGAACAAGACAATGGGCATACCTAGGGCACCCATATGTTCACTTGTACTGACGGGCTGGAACCCGACGAAGGGTACCTGCATGCTCGCCAATGTGCCAATCGCATACCATGACGAGTAGCCCACATAAAGGCGGTTTGTGTAACGACCCATCAGCGTGAGGGTAAGAGCGTGCAACGGGATCATATTCGTAATGAATGCATAGCCACCTGCGAAACATGCGTGAGTCGGTGGTCAACTGTATCAAGTTGGAGAAGTTTACTTACCCCAAGCTGCAACCATGTAGAAATAGAAAATGGCTGCGAGTGTGCCGTACAGCGCACTGCCTTGCTTCATAGCTTTGATCCAGAGGAAGAAGGTAAACATGAGGAGGAAAATGGCGATGGCTTCATTGTCGTATGATCCTGCGACGGAACGGGATATATACCCGGGAACAATACCAATGAAGGCGGCGGCCAGAAGGCCGGCACTTTCGTCTTTCAACTCCTTCGTGAACCTGTGATAGAACGAGTAAGTACAGGCAAAACAGGTTAGTGAACTTGAACCTACATATATGTTGCCCAGGCCGTGAGGGCACTGAAGCCAGGAGCGAGGAGAACGCAGACATTCCGTATGTCGACAGGGAGGTGAAGAGAATGCAAAAGGTTGTAGATGACGCCACTCGTTGCCATGAGGCCAGGATATATCGTGCCACCGACGACCCGACCCAATGGGTACCATGCCGTGGGGTCAAACCAGTTCCAGAATTCCTACACACATGTCAGTGAACCAACTCAACAACGATGCCGAAATGAGACGTACATAGAATCCCTTGGACGCGAGTACCCTTGTTGCGCGACTACCTTGTATTCAGTGATGTATTCATAGGCACTATGAGCGAAGGACTCACTAATTGAACCATGGGTCGCTAAGGAGCAAACGTCAGGAATGGTGTTGAAAAGGAGGCAACTGACTTACAATTCGTGTATAATACTCTCGAAGTTGATGACAGCGAACAAACGTGATGCAATGGCAGCACCAGAAATAAAAGCAAACGCAACGATTCGGACCAGCGAAGCAGTATTCGCGACAGTCGCCGGAGAGAGGTCAGTAGGGAGCGGGTAGGCCTTTGGCATGGCCGTTGGATTAGTCTGGAGCAAAGTCTAATCGTCGACGTGTCAATATATTATGAAATAATTATTATCAATAAGTTGTTATCGAATAACTGTCCCGGGATAAGTTTTTTTTTTACAGTAATTGCTAAAATAAAAAGCAGCCTGCGAAGAGAGTACGCACGCCGTTGAACTAACCACAATCATACCTTACAAAAGACGCTCAAGATAATCGAAACATGGTTCACAGACAGATACAGGCGTGTCAAGTAGGAGCATGCCGATGGACGTACTAGTAATAACTGTAGGGAGCCTTCGGCCAAGGAGCAACTCCTATGCCCGAGATATTACGGTAGGAAGCTTAGGAGAGAACGACTCAACTGAGCTCTTCATCGATGGAGTCGAGATGCCGCCGTATCTCCAAACTACTTCAGCTTCAGTCGGTGCAAGGCGGAAAGCAGGAATGATCTACGACAACGCAACCTCTAGACAAAGAAGACCAGTCAGACCCACAAGATGCTTTTGCTTGACCTTGCTTAACCGTCGTCTCACTCATTTCAAGCAGTGAAAACTTGAACCCGCTACGTGCTGGGTCAGCCTAGCTCGATTCGATGAGGAGGCAGCGCCATACGTGCATGCAGGACCGCAGACCGTCCATGAATGTCATACTGACAGCCCTAGTTAGCAACAGAGCGCCGTTGTCGCGAAGATATATTTCGCTCACGTATTAGCGTATACGCCTGGGATATTCGCCTTCGCAGCGCTCTCAGGACAGGGCGCCAACCAACGCTCTGATTTCCGCATCGGTCCCCTAATATCGATGGGTCACGACTCATGATTCAAATTATAAATCTGGGACGACACCACTACGTGCGCCGCAATCTTGGTAAATACGAAAGACTTTAAGGCGGGACTGATCTATCGCATACGTTCTCATAATTCCAGGAACTGGCGCGTAACTGTAGCACCTTTCAATATGGACCCGGAAAAACAAGACTGTCAACTTACAGCGCAGAGTTTCGCGACATACGACTTCTAAGAAAGGCAAAGAAACAAGTTGATCGTGCGTTATCTCCCCGTTGTTCTTTCAGCTCTTTTCTAAGCTTATCCTGGATGTCGGGATGCAGTGCAAGTAGATGTAGAATCCGGGACAGAGCTGATGACGTCGTATCTGTTGCCGCGAGGACAATGGCCCTACAGAATAAGAAGTGTTGTGGTCATTAGGGCCACCAGGTCATGAACGCACAACTTGAGGGACATACGACATTTGTGCAAGCAGTTCCTCTTTGCTTAGCCATCGTCCTCGAATTCCATGGCTCGCACTAGAAATCACCAGATCAGAGTCCTTGGTCGGAAGACGAAGCTGCGTTGTACGCACTGAGAAGACCGATGATGTCCTTGCCATCTTCAACCTGCTCGGCGGTTGCGCCATCTCTTAATTACAGTAGCCCCTTCTTCATCTCGTAAAGGCGCCTCGCATGGTCTCGGTAATGTCCATTCAACTTCGGCCATGGCAACATTCTTCCTACAAACTTGAGACTTTTAAGGTGGAATATCTTGCAGTAAGAAAACGTGTTTCGGGTGAACCGCAAGGGATGACGTAGTTGGACTGGAAATTAACACCGTCTTTCAAGCATATTGTATTGACAGTCACTCGTTGAGCGCTCTGCAATATTCGTCATTTCTGCCTTCAAGAGTACCGAAGGAATACCCGAAACCAGCCTCTTCTAAGAGTTCGAGCGTAAACCTGTCTATCCAATCGGCGATGTTGATCTCTTGAGGGCCATCCGACACGATTGACTCGAGACTTCCACGAAGCTACGGAGACTCAGATCGCGTCGGGTTTGTGCAGCAAGGGACTGAGAGTACCTGTCGTACGACCCGATGGAAAATTGGAGCCATAGTATGACGCATATGATCGACTACGGGGTTCGGCATTTTTCGTTGCCTCCGATGGTGAGTGCCTAGACGGGCCAAGTCAAGGCATGAAACAGCGCCATATCTTACTCGGAAGGGTGAAAACTTACGCGAGGGTGGCCTCCGATTTTTTCTCGAAGAGGGTTTGGTCCTTGATAAAAATGTTGTAACATGCCTTCGGGTCAGATACCACGAGTTGTATGTCCTATTACAAGTGATTGCTTTGATTATTAGGCATCATAGTCAAAAATCTTCCGGACATACCCCCAAAACGCCATAGACGTCCTGTACAGTCCTTCGTGGAACGAATGGGCATAGGGATTAAACATGTCACCCAAATGACCTGCTCATTCCTTTAAACATATGGTCTGTTTTTCTGTAACCCATGAATCTTACCCGAGAACACGGAGGGGTTCGATGGCGTTGGAACTTTGTGGAGGTTCCGCTACCTGAACCTGTGCCTAAGGGCAGCAAGAACGGTTGAACAATCCAGGGCTATAGTAACACACGCAGCAAGCTCGAAGAGGAGAATAGGCATGTCAGGGGACAAGAGGGGCGTGCTGCACCACAGAGGCGCAACCTCCATGCGACGAGATGACGGTGACGAAACCGGGCCAACCGATTAAGAATGATTCGCTACAGCTCCAAGACCTGCAGCTGTCGTGATCAGTGCTGTAAAGGTCTTGTTAAAAGTTTACAAGCCCTCCCGCAACGATTTCGTGAATGTTGATTTGATTTGCATCCGTAAGTGAGTCCACTTCGCATCTACCCGGGCCGTTTGGAAGGATACTCTAGTGCTGACTCAGCCACATTCTCGACCGACTGTGAGCCTGCCGTGATGGTGGTAATGCTATTTTGTTGTATTCATTTAACTTCACGTTGACCTTTTCTCAGAAAATATCGGTGCTGCAACGTGCGCCCTCTGCCCATCTGCCAGCCCGTCCAGGTGATCCCACACCGACTCACAGAAACTTGGATCCATTACTTCATCCCTTTTCCCGAGCCCGCGAGCGAATTCGTGCGCTAAATGCAGCAAAAATGGAGCGTATCTTCTCCAAGCCCTTTATTGCGGCACTTGAGGGACATTCCGATGCTGTGGAAGTGCTTGCGCGTCGCCCAAACTCTATCACAGATGTCGCGAGTGCAAGTTGGGACGGAGGTCCGTTTAAGTGGGATGCACGTCCTTGCAATTGACTGACACCACCTTTCAGAGATTATCGTCCACAATGCCGGGCGGAAGACACATCTCGCGAAGATCCCCGGCGCACACAAGGGGAAAGTGTCAGGTCTGTGCTGGGCAGACGAGAACAGAATATTGAGTTGCGGTGTGGATCGAAATATCAAGATGTGGGATGCGTGCCAAGACGCACAGTTAGACCCCTCAGAGGCTGGACCATCACGAGTACGTGTTTGTCTTGTCTTGCTTCCACACGCGCTTTCTGATCACCTTTCTAGCTGAAACCTCTCGCGGTATTTCCTGGGAAAGGAACGCTCCAGTCAGTCCCCACTTCTATACCCCATCGTTGCCGCTTATGTTTCCTTGTAGCTCAATAGACCACCACACGAAGGATCCAATATTCGCATCGTCCTCGACGATAGTTCAGATTTGGGACGAGACAAAGTACGCTCGCTGTCCAGGCTCGTTTCCTTTCTCATCGTTACTAGGAGCGCTCCCGTAATGGACATCACTTTTTCTACGTCTGCTGAATCCGTGACGAGGGTTCGCTTCAACCCCTCCGAACCTTCTGTGCTCGCTAGCATTGGTTCCGATCGGACCTTCATCCTGTATGATATTCGAACTGGCAAGGCTGAGCGACGCGTTGTCATGCAGGTATTCTTATCTCTTGTGATCTCCGTATGTTGCTGCTGTCTTACTCCGGCCGTAGATGAAAAATAATGACCTCTCTTGGTCTCCTACTTTCCCAACCACAATCCTTCTCGCATCGGAAGATCATAGTCTCTACACATTCGACACCCGACGGCTTGACACCCCTACCCAAATGTACAAGGCACACGTCTCCGCCGTCACCTCTTGTGACTGGTCACCCACTGGAACAGAGTTCGTCTCCGGTGGGTGGGACCGCACCCTACGCATATGGAGGGAGGGTCGCGGTTCCCAACCGGAGGTGTACCACACGAAGCGCATGCAACGCGTGCTCGCAACCGCCTTCACCGCCGACGCGCGCTTCGTCCTTTCCGGCTCAGACGACGGCAATGTACGCATATGGAAAGCAAACGCTTCCGAGAAACTCGGCGTTATCACCGCGCGCGAGCGCTCCGCGATCGAGTATCGCGACGCTCTGAAGGATCGATGGAAGATGGACGCTGAGATTGGCAAAGTGCAGCGGTATGTGGTTACGTGGGTCGACAAGGCGCTCGTGCACTTAAACGCGATTGCCAGGAGTCGGCACATACCAAAGCCCGTGTACAAGGCCGCGCAGCTCAAGCGGACAATGGAGGAGGCACAACGAGTCAAGGAGGAGAGGCGGAGGCGGCACACGCGCGCGGGCGAGAGCAAGCCCAAGGCGGCACGGAAGAAAGTAGTCATCGCAGAACAGAGCTAACCTTATGTGACAGTATTACCTCAGTCCTCGGTGCCACCACTGAAACTGGTAACATTCTCATTACCCGACATGTGGACCTACGGCCATTGGCAATTCTGGCAATTACCGCGGGCCGACATCATGGTCTCGAGTTTGAGAAGACTTAACCCCATGAGTGCTTCTCTGGGCCGTCTCCACAGGCGTGCAGATTTCAGTGAGAAACGGGAGGGAGCATGAAATACTTCGTGTCGTCTGCTCAGGGTATTAGGCTATTGTATCCTGGTGTATTCCTCGTCTCGTTTTTTGTTGCTGACAAGCTTCTCCCCCTTTTCTCTGAGTCAGAAGTGAAGCGATTGGGTCGCTGCGTTTAGTCTCTGATAACTTACCTTTCTTTGTGCATCGCTGATGTTGGGATATTCCTGGACCCAGGCAGGGATCTCCAGTCGTACTTCTGCGAGCATCAGTGATCAACATGCTATTATCACAAGGCACGGTCTCTGGTCTCCGCGGGCCACACTAGGGTTTTCGACTGCGATACTGATGCCGGAGTTGAGGAGCGCTATTGTTGACGGAGGTAACCTTTTTGGCTGTTGGCCGACTATACTGCTTCCTCAAGAATGCTCTTAACAACACCCCGCTCAGACTTGTACCACGTGCCCTAAATGCCGCTGTCACCTCTTTTGGCGATGACACGTCAAGTGACAAGTCAGGTGGGTTGGCTAGGGGACAGCCTGGCTAACTTGTCGACATAATTACTCAAAGTCCCTGTCGTGTGTGACCTGCTGCAGATAACGGTATCTGGTGGGGAATGCTTACCTTTCAGGGCTATTCTCATGGGAGCAGAACAGGCAACTGCACTTGACTCGGCTGCGGAGTCTGGCAATTTAAGCGACTCGGACGACTATCAAGCTAACAGTTTACTATACATGGCTTCCATTGTGCCACGATGAGTACCACTTCCGCAAGAACATTCTAACTTGCATTCCCTGAATAGTAACAGGCATCCCCCGGTTCTTGGCTGTCGACTTGATACATTACTCATAATGGGAAACAACGTCTCTTACTCGGAGTTGTAGTAGCCCATCGACGAGTTGTCAAAGTGTCATTATAGTTCTGGTATCGTTCATATAGACCAGACCGCACGGATGTCCCCACTTTACTCAACATGTCTGCTTTCTTCTTCGAGCCTGCCGCGTATGCCCTTGTAGCACTGGCTTGTGTGGCCACTCTTGTTGTCCTTAGGCACGGATTTAGGCAGCGGAGCCTCCAGAAGATTCCAGGGCCGTCGAACCCGTCTTTTTTCTGGGGTAAGTTTCATGGGTTACAGAAAAACGAGACACATGTCGAATGAAAGAGCAGGTCATTGGCGTCACATGTTTAACCCTTATGCCTTTTCATTCCACGAAGAGCTATTCAGAACGTATGGGACCGTGGCACGCGTCTATGGTTTTTTGGGGGTGAGTCTGGCTTTCGAAATCTTGACTTTTGCGATACCCCATACTCAATGTGAGTGATTGGAACAGGACATACAGCTTGTCGTATCTGACCCGAAGGCATGCAACAACATCTTTATCAAGGATCAACTCATTTTCGAGCAAACAGAGGCGTTCAGAGAGTAGGGGTTTTCCCTTTTGAGTAGGAACTAGCACTGACTACTCTCTAACCCGGGTCGAGCAGTTCGAATATGCAGACATTTGGACCAACGCTTGTTGCTACGCACGGTAAGGCAACCGTTCTCGAAATCCTCGTCTGCACTCCTAAAATTTGTAACTTACCTAGGCGTTCACCACCGGAGGCAACGAAAGTTGCTAAATCCCTTATTCAACGTCAATCACTTACGGTACATGATTCCAATTTTCCATAGGGTTGCACGAAAGGTACTCCCAGAGCTTGCGTATACGAACCAGTGGTCTCAACCTTCATAGCTTCGTGGAAATCTCGAGTCAATTGTGTCGGATGGCCCTCAAGAGATCAACATCGCCGATTGGATAGGCAGGTTTGCGCTCGAACTCATAGGAGAGGCTGGTCTCGGATATTCCTTCGGTACTCTCGAAGGCAGAAATGACGAATATTGCAGAGCGCTCAACGAGTGGATGTCAGTACAATGGTGCTTGGAAGACGATGTTAGTCTGGCTGACTTGCTTTCCAGGCCAACTATGTCCTCTCTTGCGGTTTACCGAAACTTGTTTCCTTACGTCCACAAGGTCTTCCATCCCACAATTCTCAAGTTTGTGGGAAGAATGTTGCCCTGGCCAAAGTTAAATCATCTTATGGACATTTCCGAGACCATGAACGCCGGAGCAAGACACATTTACGAGACGAAGAAGAGGCTACTGGAATTAGGTGATGACGCAACCACCAAGCAGGTTGGCGATGGAAAGGATATCCTCGGTCTTCTCAGTATGTACGACGCAGCTCCGTTTTCCTGCCAAGGGCCCTGATGTAGTGATTTCTAGTGCAAACTTGTGCAGCAGAATCTGAGAACGATCGGCCAAGCGAAGAGGAAGTGCTTGCACATATGACGTATGCTTTCGTAAGCTCTCGATTGGGCCTCTAATGACCAGAGTATTTCCTTTAGGCTCCTAGTTTTCTCAGCGACAGATACGACATCATCGGCTCTATCTCGGATCCTACATCTACTTGCACTCTATCCCGACACCCAGGATAAGCTCAGAAAAGAGCTGAAAGAAGCTTGCGAAGAAAATGAGGAACTGACGCACGACCAACTTGTATCTTTACCTTTCTTAGAGGCCGTGTGTCGTGAAACTCTGCGCCTGTAAGTTGACAGTCTTGAACCCCCGGATATGTATTGAAGTTGCTACAGGTACCCGCCAGGCTCCGGAGTAATGAGAACGTATGCCATGCACCATTTCCGTCTTACAGTCCTTCGAACTCACTAGCCAGCAGCGCACATAGTGATGTCGTTCTCCCACTCTCTTCCCCCATTCACGATGTCGATGGTCGCGAAATCCATGAGATCTTCGTACCGAAAAACACAAACTTGTTCATCCAGATCTATAATTTGAACCGTGACCCATCGATTTGGGGGTCCGATGCGGCCGAATGGAAACCGGAGCGTTGGCTGGCACCACTTCCTGAGAGTGTTGCCAATGCAAATATACAAGGAGTCTACGCTAACACGTGAGTGGAATAGATCCTTGCCGCAGTACTGTTTCTAACTGCTCTGTTAGTATGACGTTTATTGGTGGCCCACGATCTTGCATGTACGTGTGGCTCTGCCTCGTCGAACTGAGCTGGATTGTCCCTTGCTTCATTTGACACAGCGGATTCAAGTTCTCACAACTAGAAATGAGTAAGAGAAATGCGGTGTGAGGTATCATACAAATCTAATTCATTTTTTGTATCTAGAGGTTGCGTTGTCGCAGATCATTCCTGCTTTCCGATTCGCGCCCGCTGAAGTCGACATAGTTTGGAGGTTTGGCGTTATTGCGAATCCATCGGTGAAGGGATCGGTAGAGTCTTTCCTTCCTCAGCTTCCGATGATGGTATCTCGAGTATAGGTGTTCCTTGTTTACGAGTACTTTGGCATCCTTTTGCTCCGACTCGTATCCCGGTCATCCATCTCTAAATCAGCTCTCCGCACGATTTGCGAGCCATGTTCCAAGCGCGTTTACCGTATGCGTTTTTCATGCTTTTGGAATCTTTCAACTATGTGAACTTCCGGATCTGCGAACGCCCTTGCGAACGCCTGTTTCGCAGACTTTGTTTTTTTTTTTTTTTTTTGGAAAGCGTTCTCAATCCGGACTATATCCTAAAATATACAGTTACTGGGTGACTTCCCATAGGAATCTGGCGGGTCTAGATAATTATTTGCGTGGCTGTACCCGAGATGTGTAATCAAGGTAAATAAATTCTGGAAAGACCTGTCCCCCCGTAGACAAGTAAAAAATATCTAGTGCTAGAAATGACAAAGCAAGGCGTTGTGATGCAAGTGTCCTCAGAAATCCCCACCCGAGCTCAGTCGCCTTTCCCCTGGGTCCGGCATACCGGCATTTCTAGTCTAGAGGATTAATAATATTCTGGCGGAGGGTCAGGAGGGTCCGCCAGATAAATTATCTAGAGGACGTGAAAATGTATTATGTGATCAGCGTGCCTGTCCGGCACCTCAGCAATCTGGAGAAAACTCTGCTCTGGAGAATAATCTAGAGACTCCAGACGCTACGGGAAGTCACCCACTAGAAAAAGCTGCGAGTAACTTAGAGCAGTTTTCATAACGAGTGGCCCCTCAGACTTTCGCGTAGCCCAGCGGACATCCAAAACTCAAGAGCGGAGAAATTCGGCTATCATGCAGAATCGGGGTTATAGAATAGTTATCTTGGAAAACTAGGGTTATGGAATAGTTATCTGTGTTGTCATGCTCGGCAGCTTGCCATCCACCCCCCTTCCAGTGTCGTCTGACTCGTCTCCTCCAAATCCTCAACAAAAACCCTCAACGATGGTCCACCAGCATCAAGGTCTCATCAATGTCACATCAGGAAGTGTTCCTTTCAAAGGATGGGACACATAACAAAAACAGTGCGTACATCTTCATTTATTGGCCCCAACTTGCCTCTGTTGTTGCGTTAGGCCTATCCTAACTGTTACGTTCGGCCCGGAAGTGGACACTGACGTCAAGGGTATGACACCGCGTCAGCAGTATATCGTCATGGACTTGTTAGGATCAGTCAGCCGGGTAAGCTCCGGCGCATGTGATTGTGTACGATAACGGATCGGATCATGACTCGACGTGACTCATACTAGGATAGCTGTACTAGGGTTTGCTCTACTTACGCTATTGGCTAGTACTTCTTGGAGCGGCGCTTGAAAGCCCGTGCGTATCTGTATAAGTAGAGTACTGCGAAGACCAAGAACAGCATCTTGGTCTTCTTCCAATACCACTACCAGTTCTTCGCTCTATAGGGTCCTCCCCCTTGAAGTGAGTCGTCCGACATATCCCTCTAGACCAAGGGATCCCTCGTGACTTAGTCTCTCGCGTGTAGTGGACAACTACCCCATCGGCAGCATCTGTCATCGCGTCCACCTATATCTCAACCCCCGCGTCGCCTCGCCTTACACCCACCTATACGTCGTCGACCACGATACTTGGGAAGACCTCCGCATAGTCGCAACCCCTCCCCCATCATTACCCATAGGCGACGACTTACACGGCTACGAAGACAGTAACGGAGCCTTACAAGTACACCCTATCGACTTCCCTCAGACCAGAGTCAATCGCAACTACACCGTCAAGAGGATCGCCACCCACTCCGAAGCCTAAGTCAGGCCAGCGTTCGTGGTAAACGCTACATTAAGACCAAGATCCCAACCGTGGCCAATCCTACCAAGACAACAAAGGACTACTGGGTCCCATTCAGACCATATCACATCGACAGACGAGGAGAGCGAAACGTACCAAAGAGATACTTGGAAGCCGCATTTTGGAAAGACGACGCGGAAATACCAGGCTACGTCACCGATTATTTTGATCGATCAGGCAACCGACACATCATCCCAGTAGAATTCAACTTCGAAAACACCTGTTGGACAGAAATCCGTTGGGACGACCTTCACAACAAATACAAAGTACTCCGACCCGCAGGAGAAGGACTTCGCCTCAACATCTTAGCTAGCAACATAGTCACCAGAGACCAGTGGGGCCTCATCGACGGACAATACGAAGAACCGGCACGATCCCCCACACCAAAGACCCCAGCACCATCCCCATCACTCGCAAGCAACCCCGAAGACATTTACATTCACCAAGACGAAGCAGAAGAGCTAGCACTAGAAAACATCGCTAAGTCTATCCCAGTCATGACCTCTACAACTACCACACAAGCACCTGTCCAGATCAGAACAGCCCTGTTCACCCCACAAGATCAACCACAACAACCAGAAAGGAACCCACCCGGAGGGGACCCAGCAGACAACCCAGGAGGAGGAGACGGCGGAAACGGAGGCGATGGAGGAGGAGACGACGCAGCAGGCATCCCACACCCCGGATTCGTAGACATCCCCCACCTCACCGACAGGTTCATCGGCAAAGAACCACCCATATTCACGGGTGATCGAGACAAGGCACAAGCCTTCCTATCCCAATGGAACCGGTTCGCTCAAGTGAACATAGCCAACCGAAGCCTGCAAAGCCCTTACATCAAAGCAATGATGTTCCTCACCTACATCCAGGGACCTCTCGTCGACGAGTGGACCGCAGAAACCCAAAGGTGGATCGAAACGAGGCCAGACAGAACTGACCCTTGGGTATGGAGTGCAGTAGAACTCGCCTTCAAACGACAGTTCCGAGACAACATGGAACAAGAACGCGCCAGGTTGGAGCTGGATAAAGGGTTCAAGATGACGGCAGGGGACATTGACAGCTACGTGACCACATTCGAAAAGCTCGTTCGACAGGCTGACTACCGCTTGGATGACCCCCTGGTCCTCGACAAATTCACCAGAGGCGTACCTCTCGATCTATATCGCAACGCGTACCAATTCCACAGTCCGGTAACCTACCACCAATGGAAGAACGCCCTCATCGAGCAACAGAAACGCTACCTCCACATGAAAGCACGAGTGGATGGGTTCGGGAGGCAGCTAACGCAGCGCCCCAAACAACAACAACAACAACCTGCAAGATTCCAACCACCCCAAAGACAAAACCAAGGATGGCAGCAATACCGCAATCACCCCGACGCTATGGACACCACACCGGGGAGGATCCGCGCTAGAGTCGCAGGATCGGAAGAAGCAAATCCGAACAACCCCCAAGAGTGGAGGAACTACACCCAGGGAAGACCACCCTTCCCCCCACGCGGAGGATTCCTCGCCAGGGGAAGAGGAGGACGAGGCGTCTTTAACACAAGGGACGTAACCTGTTACAACTGTGGAAAGAAAGGTCACTTCTCACGAGAATGCCAGCAACCACGACAAGCACGTCAAGGACCACTGCAAGGAAGAAGCGCATACATCGAGGAAGTACCCACCGCCCCACAGAGCATCGCAGGGGAACCCCTCATCGACCTCGATGAACCGATACAAGCCAACCGCGGCACCACATCAGCGCAACAAGTAGAGGATATCATGGGGAGGATTGCAGAACTTCCAGAAGAGGGAAGGGAGATGTTCGCTAGAAATATGGCAGGAAGCCAGGATTTTCCAAGCACCTGAACCCAACGGCCTGGGTGAGGGCAGTCAATTGTAACTCGTCGTTCATAACGCGCTATCGATCTATGCATGTTCCAGTTTCGATCCGCACGAGTAACTTCATGGCCGAAAGAAAAGCACTAGTGGATTCCGGAGCCACCGACAACTTCATACATCCGGACTTCGTCAAACGGATGCATCTAGGAACCAAAATACTAGAACGTCCCCGCAACATTTGGAATATAGATGGGACACATAACAAAGGAGGGAAAATCACCCACTGCGTGGACCTTAACGTACAAACTGACGGAAAGCTCAAGGATATCCGTTTCTTAGTCACCAACGTAGGAGGAGAAGACCTCATACTAGGATACCCATGGCTCGCAGCCTTCCAACCCAGGATCCAATGGGCAACAGCCACCCTCGACACCAAACAATACCCCATCGTCATCAGAACCACCAATCCACTCAAACCGTTTGGACTTACGGAACTTCGACGACTTATCGTAGAAATCGAGGAAGAAAACAAACAACAGGCCTTCCGCGAACTGGAAGAGCAAACCCTACCAGTACACCTACGAACAACGGCAACAGACATGGCAATAGCGGCACAACAATACACGGAGAAGAAAGAAATACCCGAAGAATACAGAAGACACGCCAAAGTATTCAGTGAGGAAGAATCCCAGCGCCTCCCACCTTCCAGACCCTGGGACCACGCTATCGAACTCAAACCAGATGCACCCGACTCATTCGACTGCAAGGTATACCCCGTGAATCAAGCAGAGGACAAAGCACTACGGGAATTCTTAGACGAACAACTGGCAAAAGGGTATATACGCCCCTCGAAATCCCCGTACGCATCCCCATTCTTCTTTGTAAAAAAGAAGGACGGAAAACTACGCCCGGTACAGGACTACAGAACACTCAACAAATGGACCATACGCAACCAATACCCACTCCCCCTCATACCAGAACTTATCGCAAGCCTCAGTTCTGTTGAGCGCAGAACTAACAAGCGAGGTAAAAGCAAAGTGCTAATAGACAAGTTAACTTCAGAGGGGAAGTAAACTCTTTATATATACACACCTAATAGACAAGTTACTATAGACTGTCTGTGAGTAAAAGGTAGTGTAAAGAGAAAGTAAAAGGGACTTACACTTCAGAGGGGAAGTAAACTCTGAAGTGTGAAGGCGTAAACAGCAGTCCTTATATACAGGACGCTTAGCTAAGAATGGTCTGTGCGCACTGGTGACCCAAACACAATACATGTGGTCTGTGCGCCAGAGGGAGAAATGCCATTGGAGGGCAGAGAACAATAGCTGCCTAAAGCAGACAAAACCGGTATCTTAACAATAGAGAACAATAAGAGTCTTATATGACTCTGACAATAAAGATAAACAAAAGCGGTCCGTACAAGTCCGGAGTGTCCAAAAGAGTCCATAGGGGACAGATACCGAATATAGTATATGGGCTGACACAATCAGATCCCACGAGACATGTGACTTTATGCAGTCGCGTCTCAACATCCCTCCATGATAGAGGCAGTCCATGATATGACAGAGGTGATAAATTTGGAGCGTGAAGAGCTACGCAGAAGTTTGGGATTGAGGTTGAAGTCTTGGTAAGTCCTGATAAAGGACTATCTTCTCTATAGGAGACAAGACGACGTTCCATCTGTGACGATGGTCATTAGCGCTTCATTTGTCCTTGCTACAGGACAACTTTTTGAAGGGCAGGAATCTGTGACCAAGGTCCAGCTTCTTCAGGGTTCTAAGAAGGGTTTTTCTTAGCTCCAGAGATCAGAGAACATGTTGTGCTTTTTACAGGGCAACGTGACGTCCCTGTTGATAAACCAAGGATCGACGACCACTGACTGTTTAACAGCACTATGCTTCTAAACCAAGGATCGATGACCATTGACTGGTTATCAACCCTTTGTTCTGAATCTCTTGTTACACCATTCCTAGGTCAGCTACCATTTTGTCAAAGGGATCTCTGGGCAGGGACTTGGTGAGTCCATCTGCAACCATTTCTCCTGTGGGTGTACGTATCAGGTCTATGACCTTATTCTTTACGTATTCCCTGACTACATGGTGCTTTATCAGGATGTGTTTGGACCGCCTTCCAGTGACAGGGTTTAGTGCTAAGTCTACAGCGCCCTTGTTGTCACAGTGTAGGGGAATAGGGGAGGTAACCTCATACCCTAGTTCGCCTAGGAAGGTAGTGTACCACTGAGCTTGGTTAGAGGCCTCAGAGAGGCTCATGTACTCTGCTTCTGTGGTAGACTGTGCAATGGTCTTCTGCTTTCTGGTACACCATGAAATGGCTCCATTGGCAAGCAGAAAGACGTAGCCAGAGGTAGAGTGTTTCTCTTCCTGATCTCCCCAGGAAGAGTCACAGTAGCCGTGAAGGCCTTCTCCACCATTCCCTCCAGCATAGCGCAACGCATAGTCCTTAGTACAGTTAAGGTATGCCAGGACATATTTTGCTAGGCGTAAATGCTGGGGTGAGGGATTGGAAGCAAATTGGCTAAGGCGCGCAACAGCGAAGGAAATATCAGGTCTGCTTCCAATCTGCGCATAGAGCAGAGACCCAATTATCTGTTGATACTTCTTTATCTCAGAAGTAGAGGCCTGATCGTCATGTTTGATCAAGTGTGCCTCGGCGCCAGTGGGAAGAGGGGTATATACTGGGTTGGAATCTAGCATCCCAAACCGCTCAACCACATCGCGGATGTAATCTGACTGGTTGATCTCCATGGTGCGATTTGCACGGTCTCTGGTGATGTTGACACCTAGGTAAGATTGGATTTCACCAAGATCAGTCATCTCATATCGACTTGATAGAGATGCTTTCAGATCATTGATCTTTGATAGGGAGCTCCCAAGTATAGTAATGTCATCTACATATAAGATAACGAATAGTGTATCACCCCCCTCTTGAAGATGATATACGTATACTCCTGCATCAGAGTACGTCCGCGCAAAGCCTAGGTCGCAGAGGACCTCATGGAATTGCATGTTCCACGCGCGGGAAGCTTGTTTGAGGCCATAAAGGGCCTTCTGTAGTCGGCACACAAGGTGCTCTGAGCCAGCTGTGACGAAACCGACAGGTTGCTCCATATAAATTTCTTCCTCCAGTTCCCCATGAAGAAACGCCGATTTGACGTCCATCTGGTGAATGTGCCAGTCTTCAAGCGTAGCCAACGCAAGAAGGAGTCTTAGGGACTCGAAGCGGGCAACTGGGGAGAAAGTTTCGTCAAAGTCCACCCCCTCTAGTTGGGTGAACCCTTTTGCCACTAGCCTAGCGCGAAAGCGTCCATCTGCTTTCTTTTTAAACACCCATTTGCATTTGACCACCTTCCTTCCTTCAGGAAGGGGTTCAAGTCTCCAGACGTCCAGCTTGGTGAGAGCATCCAGTTCATACTGGCACGCTTCAAGCCAATCACCAGCTTGTTCAGACTCCATGGCCTGCTTGTATGTCTGCGGGTCCCTGTAACCGGGTACCTCAGCAGCAGTCAGCAGGTCCATCATTCCCAGTCTGCTGCTACCCTGCACGAATTCGTCGTTGTCCTTTGTGAAGTAGCGAGGATTCGTGAATCGTACCCTTGTGCTCCGCCTTGGGCGTGTAGGCGAAGCTACCTGAGTGTTCCTGGGAGATCTAGGGGTTTCCCTAGGAGGGGACACTTCCCTGTTGAAATTAGGGGCAGGTATAGGCGCAGCGACAGCTGGCCTTGTGGAGCGGGTAGTGCGACGACGTGTAGGTGCAGGGTTGGTGGGGGGGGGTGCTTGGGAAGGAGGAGTGTGATAGATTGTCTGGTCTGCTGGAGCAGGTGTGGAATTGGGTGGGGTGCTAGGCTGTTGTACTACTACAGGTGCCGGAGGTGGTAAAACAAAGACTGGTGTAGTCTGAGGCACTGTAGGGGCAACAGCTGGTGTAGGCGGGCTAGGCACTACAAAGATGACTTCACCGCTGGGAGCACTCAAGGGTTCACCAGACGCGGGAGAGGTGGAAGGTTGTAAGTGTTGAGCCACAACACTGCGGGATGGGAAAGTGTCTTCATCAAATGTAACATCTCGTGAAGAGATGAAGCACCGGCTATGTCTATCCCAGAGTTTATAGCCCTTTGATAAGGGTTCATAGCCCACAAACACGGCTTCCTTTGATTTAGGATCTAGTTTGCGCCGGTTGTGTTCTGGTACATGATAGTAGGCTTTGCAGCCAAATACTCTAAAGTAGGAGACATCTGGGACTGTACCATCCCAGAGCTCTAGCGGAGTTTTCCACTGATTCGAACAAGTGGGAGTGCGGTTATAGATTTGCACAGCAGTTTGAACTGCTTGTTCCCAAAAGCCAAGGCTAAGGCCTGCATGGTGGAGCATGCTAGTGCCTTTTTCCATAACCGTACGGTTAAAACGCTCGGCTCTCCCATTCTGTTGTGGAGAATAAGGCATAGTGAGCATATGCTCGATTCCTGCTTCCAGAAGGATGTGCTTTAGGTCATTGTTGACGTATTCGCCGCCACGGTCCGAGTGTAAGGATTTGATGGGCTTATTTAGTTGTTTTTCAGCCCACGCCTTATAGTGTAGGAAGGCATTCTTAAACTGGTCCTTTGATTTCATGAAGATGACAACTGCAGCTTTGGAGAAGTCATCTATGAACGTGGCGAAATATTTGTTGCCCTGGATAGAGTTGCTCTGTAGTGGGCCAACAAGGTCACTGTGAATGACTTCAAGGGGTTCTGAAGCACGTTTCTTGGAAGGTGGGAAGGGTAGACGAGTAGATTTGCCTAGTTCACAACCAAGGCAAAGTCCATCTTCCACAGGGGAATCATTTATATGGAGTCCTTTTACTGACTCCTGAGCATATCTTTTTAGCGCATCTTTGGACATATGTCCCATGCGCCTATGCCAGACATCAAGGCTCGCAGATGCAGGTGCGCGGACAGCATTCATAGCATGTCCGTCGAGCCAATATAGCCCGAGAGCCTTGTGTCCTTCCGCAATGGTCTCTCCTTTGTGTCTGATTGTAAAGGAGGTGGCATCAAAACTAACTATGGCGCCCTTTGAAGTGAGGCAGGGCGTGGATAGGATACGCGAGTGCGTATTTGGGAGGTGGAGCACGTTTGATATTTTGAGGTCGATGCCTCGATTGGTGCGGATTGTAATAGAACCCGTTCCAACACTTCGTAGAAGAGTGTTGTCACCAAGGAGGACATCAACACCTTTGTGAGGTGTGTAGGTGTCGTAGTCCTCAAGAAAGGGTGTGAAATGTGCTGATGCTCCACTGTCCATCATCCATCTTGATGCTGACTGAGTGTGGTTGGCACTCATCATGTAAAGGGAGACCTGAGGTACCTCATGTACCTCTTCTATTTTGCCAGAGCCGTTAACTATAGTGAATAGGCGACTCTTTGGTACAGGTATGCTATTGGCCGCAGCAAACCTGTTTGCCGGAATTGAGTCCGGCGCCTCAGTAATGGTATTCTGAGCAGCTTTCCCTCGCTGCCCAGCCCTTCCCTTTTTAGCGTTCTCCTGATCCCGCTTGAGTTTGTAACACTCTGGCTTTTTATGGCCAGGTTTTTTGCAGTAGTGGCAGATTACGTCCGAGGACGCAGAGCTGCCTGATGCCTGGGGAGGTGAGTGCTGGGGCCTGACTGGGGCAATCTTTGTGAAAGATGCCGGAGGGCCAGCGATGCGGGATTCCTCATTGATGAACCTGTTAATGAGGTCCTGTGGAAGGAGATTGGCAGGGGGGCCAGATGCGAGGATTGTTCCTGCTATGGTGCTGTAGGAGGGGGGGAGCGCGTCTAAAAGAATGAAGGACATTTGCATGTCCGAGACGGGCATTCCCTGCTCCACGAGGGTGTTCCTCAAGTCCAACATTTTCTGGAGTTGAGGTAGGAAGGGGGTACCTTCCTGAAGCTTGGTATTTGCCAAGCCCACCCATAAATTGAAGGTGGCCATAGAGCCGACCTGACCATAGAGGTGTTCCAGCTGCTGGAACTTGTCATGGACAGTTGGGAATACTGCCATGGAAATGATACCAGAGAGGACCTCCGACGTGACTGAGAGGAATAGGAGGCCGGTGATGACCTCCTCCTGTTTTGCCCATAGGGCCAGAATTGCCAGACCTTCGTCTGTAGGACCTGTTGGTCCTACTGCACCTGCTGGTAAGTTAGGGTGCTGTGGGACAGCTGCAGGGGCTGAATGAGTGAGGTGCCTGCTGCACCCATTCATCAGCATCAGCGACGTGAAGGTCGTGGTCCAAGTCTGCCAGTTGGTACCATCCAACTTGGAAAGGACGACGGAGGGAGGGAAGGTAAGATGGAAAGACATTTGAGATGTTTGTAAATCTGGTTCCGAGGAGCAGTCAGAACCAGTCCAGATCTTGGTAGGAAAGGTAGAGGTCCAGCCATAGGAGCGCTATAGCTCCATAACACATAGGGTGTCATGCCTCAAGTTGTGCGACTTGGATGTATACTTATTGTAGTGGAATCATTATAATGATGGCTGCCTTACTACTTAGTCTTCATGGCCCAAATGTTACTAAGGGCGGATAGTCATGCACGACGCTGTAGGTTTCGAGCAAGAAGGATCATGGGAGCATTGTCCGGCGAAGGACGCTCCGAGTCGATCTCTAGCCTAGTAGCATGAAGGCTGGGGCTACCCAAGAGCTATAGTAGAAGGGTAGTACCCTAGAGAGGAGCCAACAGCGAATTCCAGAAGCAATGATAGGGATCAACTCCCATAACAATTGCTACTGTCGTCTGTGGAGTCTCTAGAACAGACCATTAAGGGTCTTGGTACTAAGTAGCTAGAATAGTGATACATGCCATGCAGCGAATCCTGCACAAAGGGAGCGAATACTTCTCCTGGCAGAGGTCTACTCATAGCTACTGTGTATATATCATTATAGTATAGTAGCGTCTCCTAGTTGTATCAGAGGGAAGGACTTCTGGGTTTGACTATTAACCAGGCCTTCACACCCCTTAAAGTGACCCAGGTATTAACCGAGTATCACCCAACCATTAGAGAGGCTTATAGCCGCAGGGGTCTTCCCCCTTTGGCCTATGAAAGCACTTCCGGACGAAGACCAGGTAATGAAAATATAGTAGGAGTAGTGCGCACAGAGGAATTTAAGGTCACATAGGACCTTTCATGAGAACCTCCTTAGGAGGCTAGCCAAAATGGCACATGACAGAGTCATGGTGGACGAGAAAGGATGTGTCGAGTGTAGATGAAAGAGGATGCTCACTGAGGGTTGTGAAGACGACAAAGATGTGGTCGGCTGAGAGAGCAAGGTGACACAAGTAGATCTGTGATAAAAAATGGCGAGTTAGTTATTAGGCGTCAGGGCCCATAACCTGTTGAGCGCAGAACTAACAAGCGAGGTAAAAGCAAAGTGCTAATAGACAAGTTAACTTCAGAGGGGAAGTAAACTCTTTATATATACACACCTAATAGACAAGTTACTATAGACTGTCTGTGAGTAAAAGGTAGTGTAAAGAGAAAGTAAAAGGGACTTACACTTCAGAGGGGAAGTAAACTCTGAAGTGTGAAGGCGTAAACAGCAGTCCTTATATACAGGACGCTTAGCTAAGAATGGTCTGTGCGCACTGGTGACCCAAACACAATACATGTGGTCTGTGCGCCAGAGGGAGAAATGCCATTGGAGGGCAGAGAACAATAGCTGCCTAAAGCAGACAAAACCGGTATCTTAACAATAGAGAACAATAAGAGTCTTATATGACTCTGACAATAAAGATAAACAAAAGCGGTCCGTACAAGTCCGGAGTGTCCAAAAGAGTCCATAGGGGACAGATACCGAATATAGTATATGGGCTGACACAATCAGATCCCACGAGACATGTGACTTTATGCAGTCGCGTCTCAACAAGTTCGGGATGGATATTCTCCAAGTTCGACGTCCGACAAGGATATAACAACATTTTGGTCAAAGACGGCGACCAGTACAAGGCAGCGTTCAAAACCAAATACGGATTCTACGAACCAGTTGTAATGTATTTCGGTATGACCAACTCACCATCTACCTTCCAAGAAATGATGAACGCCATCTGTCAACCCCTTATCGACTACCATGAGAAAAAGGGGACCATCATTCGAGTCTACATGGACGACATCGGCATCGCGACATCAACTACGGAACAAGCACATTCGGAAGCGGTACACGACATACTGGACCTATTGGAACAACACGACCTTTACCTCAAACTTGAAAAATGCACCTTCCACTCTTCTTCCCTCGATTACCTGGGGGTAATCATTGAAAAGGGGGTGATTCGCATGGACCCCGTCAAAATTTCCGGTATAACAGACTGGCCCATACCAAAAACCGTCAAACAGGTGCGATCCTTCCTAGGTTTTTGCAACTTTTACCGCGCTTTCATCCGAAACTTCGCCACACATGCACGACCACTCAACAAACTTACGCGCAAGGACACCGACTGGCAATGGGGAACGGAACAACAGCAAGCATTCGACAAGCTAAAAGCACTGGTAACCGAAGAACCCGTACTCAAACACCCGGAACTAGACAAGCAGTTCGAACTGGAAGTCGACGCGTCTGGGTATGCGATAGGAGCAGTACTCCTCCAGAAAGGAACAGACAACAAACGACACCCAATTGCATTTTATTCAAACACCCTCAACGCGGCAGAAAGGAACTACGACATCTACGACTTGGAACTCTTGGCCATCGTAAAAGCGCTACGAAACTGGAGACAGTACCTCGCGGGATCACCACACAAAATCAAAGTCTTCTCCGACCACATGAACTTACAATACTGGAGACACCCCCAAAAGATCAGTCGTCGCGTAGCAAGGGAAGTACTAGAGTTGGCAGAATACGACATAGAAATTCACCACATCAAAGGAACAGCCAACGGACGCGCAGACGCATTGTCAAGACGGCCGGATTACGACCAAGGAGAACACGACAACGAACAAGTCACGGTACTCCCAGATCACGTGTTCATCAGGGCCACTGAAATCAACACAACGGACAACCCAACACGCACGCAACACACCATCAACGTCATAGAAATGGAACCCACCAACCCGGTATACATCCAAGACGAAACCATGGTAAAGCGATGGGTAGACCCCCACAAGTTGAAGAAAATCGAGGGCACATGGTATAAAGATGGGCGACGCGTAGTCACGGGGGATGCACACGAACGACAGCACATCATACGGGCGCACCACGACCCACCAGTTCACGGTCACCCCGGGATTAACCGGACAATCAAAATGGTGGAACGATACTACTGGTGGCCAGGCCTACGACAGGAAACACAAGATTACGTCAAAGGCTGCGCCGACTGTCAAAGAATCAAAGTCAACAACCGCCCCACACGCGCGCCACTGCAGCCCATCTTCCCCAGAAAGGAAGCAATGCCGTTCGAAACCATAGCACTGGACTTCATCACCAAATTACCACAAGCAGATGGCTGCGACTCCATACTGACAGTAACGGACCACGATTGCTCCAAAGCGGCAATATTCATCCCGTGCCTGGAAGAGATAAGCGCGGAAGGAACTGCGGCCCTGTACGTGAAACACGTCTTTACGCGATTCGGATTACCAGCGCGCATCATCAGCGATCGAGACCCCAGATTCGCATCAAAATTCACACGCGAACTATGCAAGATCCTAGGCATCGAACAGAACATATCCACGGCTTACCACCCACGAACGGACGGACAGTCGGAACGCAGTAACCAGTGGTTAGAACAATACCTACGATTCTGGGTCAACGAGAGGCAAGACGACTGGACACACTACCTACCCATGGCCGAATTCACGCACAACAACTGGCCCAACGAGTCCACTAGGGAGTCCCCCTTTAACATCCTCATGGGATATAACCCCCGCGCTGATTGGACCGATCGCCCATCCCCTATACCACAGGTAGCACTCCGTATCAAACAGTTCCAAGAAGCTAGAACGCGCGCCCAGGAACTGATGATCAAAGCGCAGCAGGGGTGGATCAAACACAAAGATACGCCCAAATACCAAATAGGAGACCTCGTGTGGCTCGAAGGGCGCCACCTACGTACCAACCAACCAACCACAAAGCTTGCGCCCAGAAGACATGGCCCGTTTAAGGTTACTCAGGTGATGTCCGCAGTCAACTATCGCCTAGAACTTCCCACACAGTGGAGCATTCACCCAGTGTTCCATACGGACCTCCTGACTCCTTATCGCGAAACTCCCACACACGGACCCAACTATCAGCGCCCACCGCCAGATTTGATCGATGGCGAAGAAGAATACGAGGTCGAGAAGATTCTAGATTCACGGCGCTTCGGCAGAACAAAGAAACTGCAGTATTTGGTCAAGTGGCGCGGATACCCTGATTCCGATAATCAGTGGGTCTCGAAGGATGACGTCTTCGCTGATGAAGCCATTCGGGAGTTCAAACGTTCAAACCCCGCTAGAGAAGTGCATATAAGCACGGGACATTCCCAAGAGACGTCCCCATCTCCCACTCTCATACTCCCATCTACTCATGTCCCAATCCCCAGTCCAAGTGCACTATGTCCTCGACGACCTACTCCCCATCTCAGTCCAGCCCACTGTCATCATCCAGAACGCGCCACCGTCACCCATGTCGATTCCCGAGCCCATTCAACCAAGCCCCAGTCGCCCAATTACCCCCGTTCCATCCCTTCTTCCTTCGCCAACACCTACAGCAGTCAGCACACGCAGCTCGTCTCCGCAAGGCTATGTTCCGACCCGACCTCCGTCCCGTCAAGACCCGGCTCAGATACAAGAAGATCGAGCATACGACAGGTACCTGTCGGAGGAGCATTGTCCTCTCAACGAACACCTCACATATGGGACTCACCTCACCACTACTCACGACGAAACCCCGCCGCTATGCTCCACAGACGGAGAGCCGATGGTCTTGCCGCCGAGTCAACAATCCGCACAAAGGCGCCTCTTCCGTGCAGAGGAACACAGTCCAGTTTCCCGACAGAGGGTGGAGACACCGCCACCGGTCGGGTTCAAACACAACAGGGGAGTGCACTTCATCCCCTTCCAGATACGCGACGCTCAAGGGCAACTGCACCCAGCTCGGTATACGCAGCTCGTCTTTACGGCGGACCCCTTTGTCCTCGCCTACCGACGGGGCAGCGACCAGCAGTACGGGAAGTCGGTGCACGCCGAACCTCAATACGACGAACCCTCTCCCACCTACACCAACGACGACCTGGTCTTTCTAGACCAGAACAGCGCATACCGGCAGTCGGTCGACCAGGCCTGTATGGCCATGAACGACTTGACAGTCACGGCCGAGGTACACCGGTACCGGTGCCTGCAAGCGGGCTACGAAGCCAAGGAGGAGGAGCTGAAGAAGAAGATCGCCGAGCTGGACAAGCTTGGAAGCATGCGCCGTCAGTGCGTGCTCCGCTTACAGCGCGCCAATGCCATCAAGCGCATCGAGGACGAACGCGACTCCTATCGCCCGGGAGTAGAGGAAGGTCGACGCATCGCACTGCTCAGAGAGGAGATCATGCGTGGTCGGTCTGGGGCCCGATCCTGAAAAGGGGGTGATGTTACGTTCGGCCCGGAAGTGGACACTGACGTCAAGGGTATGACACCGCGTCAGCAGTATATCGTCATGGACTTGTTAGGATCAGTCAGCTGGGTAAGCTCCGGCGCATGTGATTGTGTACGATAACGGATCGGATCATGACTCGACGTGACTCATACTAGGATAGCTGTACTAGGGTTTGCTCTACTTATGCTATTGGCTAGTACTTCTTGGAGCGGCGCTTGAAAGCCCGTGCGTATCTGTATAAGTAGAGTACTGCGAAGACCAAGAACAGCATCTTGGTCTTCTTCCAATACCACTACCAGTTCTTCGCTCTATAGGGTCCTCCCCCTTGAAGTGAGTCGTCCGACATATCCCTCTAGACCAAGGGATCCCTCGTGACTTAGTCTCTCGCGTGTAGTGGACAACTACCCCATCGGCAGCATCTGTCATCGCGTCCACCTATATCTCAACCCCCGCGTCGCCTCGCCTTACACCCACCTATACGTCGTCGACCACGATACTTGGGAAGACCTCCGCATAGTCACAACCCCTCCCCCATCGTTACCCATAGGCGACGACTTACACGGCTACGAAGACAGTAACGGAGCCTTACAAGTACACCCTATCGACTTCCCTCAGACCAGAGTCAATCGCAACTACACCGTCAAGAGGATCGCCACCCACTCCGAAGCCTAAGTCAGGCCAGCGTTCGTGGTAAACGCTACACTAACGATGCTCGACTTGAGCGGGGACAGAGTGGCGGGGTATGCGGAGAGCGACTTAGCGAATACGAGTACACGACCTCAGAAGGAACGTGACCGCTACTAGCACTGGGGCGAAGTCCACCAGGCGTACGCGCTGCTGGGCGATCTGCCTGATCAAGGCCAGACGCGATAGGAGATAAAGGACGAGGAGAACGTGATGAACAGTATACATGGAGGGGATACTCACAGTGGCAGAGGTGACTGTGGTGAGATATCAAAGTAAACTGGAAGCAGCAACAGAGTAGTCTTGCAAGTGAAGCAGAGGTTGGAGTCTGGCACACAACAGATGAGAACTGGTATTTATACAATAGAGGGAGACATACCTGGCACACAACAGATGAGAACTGGTGTGGTGCCAGGGCGTACATGGTACTCTACTTATACTGCTACAGGAAGTGACGGTAGTAACACAGGTCACAGTAAATACAAGGCGCATTGTTCTACAAGGAGACAAAAGGAATGTGTTGTTCTGGAGAACAAGGCGTATAGCACAATAAGGGTCCAGACTATGATATCATAGTGACATCACGATAAAGATAAAGAAACAAAGGGAAGTACAAAGACAATAGTACAAGGACGGTCTAGAGAAGTCCATGATGTCATGTACATGTGATGTCATAGATAAGAGAATACAATAAGTCCGAGATTGTAATGATCATAATGATCTAATCTACATGTCCTGTATATCTAATCTAAAGCAGTCCGTTATCTGCGTGTCCATACGAGCCGCTAAGTGCGCGCGGGTCACTTATCAACAGAACGCAGACAAGGAGAGAGGGGAACAGGATTGGATAGGGATTCAAGAAGACCAAGCTAAGGAGCTCGGTCTTCGCACTACCCACTAGATATACAGTTGACGAGGAGCTTTGAAGCTCCTCCGAAATGTAAGGTACCCAGTAGCCATAATAGCTCGAACCCTACTATGACTGTCCTAGGTATGAGTCAAGTCTGTACTACACGACATGTGATAACCACGACAAGCTGACTGAGACGACTGTCCCTGACTAATACTAGGGTAGTCAGAACCCCGTGAGACTGTAGTCCGTACCGGTGAGTCCGATCACAACATCTGTGCCTCACCGTTCAACCCCACTCTCTACCCTTTTCTCAACCGGTTCAGAGAACCATAACCCTTTTATTTCACCCACCGCCACACCTCAAAATAGAATTCGCCAGGGGTCGATGAAGGGGTGTTTTGTCCTTCGCACATCGGCACGCTCCAGAGTCTCACCACCCATCATGAGGACACCATGTCTGTTACGTTCGGCCCGGAAGTGGACACTGACGTCAAGGGTATGACACCACGTCAGCAGTATATCGTCATGGACTTGTTAGGATCAGTCAGCTGGGTAAGCTCCGGCGCATGTGATTGTGTACGATAACGGATCGGATCATGACTTGACGTGACTCATGCTAGGATAGCTGTACTAGGGTTCGCTCTACTTACGCTATTGGCTAGTACTTCTTGGAGCGGCGCTTGAAAGCCCGCGCGTATCTGTATAAGTAGAGTACTGCGAAGACCAAGAACGGCATCTTGGTCTTCTTCCAATACCACTACCAGTTCTCAGCTCTATAGGGATCTCCCCCTTGAAGTGAGTCGTCCGACATATCCCTCAGACCAAGGGATCCCTTGTGACTTAGTCCCTTTGCGCACAAGTGGACAGCTACCCCCTCGGAAGTGTCTGTCATCGCGTTCATCTGTACCTCAACCCTCGCGTCGCCTCTCCCTACACCTTCTTATACGTCGTCGATCACGACACTTGGGAAGACCTACGCATCGTTGCCACGCCACCTCCCTCACTACCCTTGGGAGACGATCTACATGGATACGAAGATCGCAACGGAGCATTACAAGTACACCCAGTCGACTTCCCACAAACTAGAGTTAATCGCAACTACACCATCAAGAGGATCGCCACTCACTCCGAAGCCTAAGTCAGGCAAGTGTTTGTGGTAAACGCTACAATGTCAGAAAATTCCGTAGCACCTTATAATCGATTCGTCTTATGATATCATTGTAAGGACCTTATAATATTATTTAAAAATGTTACATAATCAAATATAACCGTAATCGAACCGTAATCCCCTATAATGGTCCATTTATAATGGCACCCAAAAATTATAATTACATTATAACTCATATTGGCAAGCGTGGACATTATAATGCATTATAAACCCGTTCCCGAATTTTCCGACACAAAACCCCCTTTTTCGATCGAGAAGCACTGCGTGCTTCCACCCAGTCTCTATTTGCCCATCCTAATTGCTCGTTACCTTGTGTTCTTGCACTTTGTCTCTCATTGCACTCGCTGACCAATATCACAAGTTTCTTTGTAATATGTATTTTCAATACGAATACACCTTCCTTTCTCCCGCCGGAATTTGTTTTGTCGGTGCAAACTAAGGTAATACAACTTATATTCTTTTCAGTTACTACAATTTCTTTTTTAATTATGATGATTAATTTTTGTGGGAAGAAAGTTCGGCATGGTTGCCAAGTGCCCATTCAGACTACGCCTATAAGCGAAAAATGGTCACGAGGGGCCACTCGTAGGGACCGACTTTCCGCATCCAGTGACATCCCAAAAAAGGAAGGTGCCAAGAACATCACACTTTTCCTGTCCTTACAAAACGGGCATCCCCGAACAGCATTCGAGCTCAGTAAACTTTACTCTTAGTAAGCGCAAATAAAACACTTTCCTTTTTAAAAAGCTATTTCCTTAATCGTACGCTTTGCCTTTAGTCATCAAACTTAAATCTCATATGTTTTTTAAGATATTCACAGAACTTAACAAAACAATAAATATATTTTTATTATCTAATTAGTCTACATCAATTTTTTTGTCTAAGTCGTAATATGGCGCGCGAATACGGGGTGCGGGCGCGGTGAATGCGGGTGCACGGAGACTGCGCCAGCCCTGCTGCACGACACGTGGGGAGGCGGGCATGGCTTGGCCTCGTGCGCCCCTTCCCGCATGAATGAGGCGGCGTGCCCGCGTGCACCCCCCCATCTGCATGAATGGGGAAGGGTGGTGGGGATGGCGTGCCCCCATGTACCCCCTTCCTGCGCATACGGGGCGGCGCGGCCAAGGGGAAAGGGATGCCGGGGGCAGCGTCCCTGCGTGCACCCCTTCCGCGCAAATGGGGAAGGGGGGAACCGTGGCGTGCCCTACGCGTTCCCCGCGCATACGGGGTGGCGCGGCCAAGGGAGAAGGGAGGGGCCGGGGGTCACGTGCACCCTTTCCACACGAACGGGGTGGCGCGAAGAGGCAGGGCGGTGTGCCCTCATTGCGCCCCCCTTCCGCGCGAATGATGAAGGGAGGGGGTGGGGGTCCCGTGCCCTCGTGTGTCCCCTTTCCGCGCGTACAGGGCAGTGCGGCCAGGTGAAACGGGAGGCCGAAGGCGACAGGGAGAGGCGGCGCGCCCTCATGCGCCCTTCCGCGCGAATGGGGAAGGGAGGGGGGAGAAGGGTGGGCCCGGGAGGCCGAGGGGCGGCGGGCATTGTGCGCCCCTTATCTGTGTGCGAAGGGGGTGGCGGCGGTCAATGCGGGGAAAGGAAAGGTGGGCGACTTACCCTCGTGCGCCCTCTCTGCGCGCAATGCAGGGGGAAGGGGGCGTCGGCTTGCCCTCTTGCAGCCCCTTTTCGACGCAAATGGGGTAGGCGAAGGGGTGGGGAGGAGAGGAGGGGAAAGGAGCGGGAAGGGTCGTTCTAGACCCTGTGGTGGAAGCAACACGTGCCTGCCACGTACGCTGAAACGCTGACGTGGCAGGCGCGTTTTGCTTCCAACAGGGTCCTGTGCACACTCTGGCGTGCCACCCCAACTTCCCCCCACTGTCCTGCGTGCCACCCAATTCTACAGAATCGGGTGTGCAAAGACCCTCTCCTCCCTCCCTTCTCCCTCCCATCCCTGCCCATTTGCGTCGAAAAGAGGATGCATCACGCGCCGCTCTGTTCGCACGCAGACCAGGGTAAGTCACCCCCCGACTTCCCCTTCCACCGAGCGCAGAAAGGGGGCACACATGGGTAAGTCTCCTCTTCCCCTCCCGCACTGACCCTCGCCCCTTCACGTGTAGAAAGGAGGCGCACGAGGGCATGCCGCCCCCTCCCCTTCCTCTCCCTTACCCCCTGTTCGCACCACCCCATCTGCGCAGAAGGCGCACCGTCACCTCCGTCACCTTCCCTTCCCCCTTCCCCATTCGCGTGGAAGGGGTGCACGCGGGGATGCCGCCCCCGGCATCCCTTTCCCCTTGGCCGCGCCGCCCCGTACGCGCGGGAAGGGGGTACACGGGGGCACGCCATCCCCACCACCCTTCCCCATTCACGCGGATGGGGGGGTGCACGCGGGCACGCCGCCTTGTTCGCACGGGAAGGGGCGCACAAGGCCAAGCCATGCTCGCCTCCCCACGTGTCGCGCAGCAGGGCCGGCGCAGTCTCCGTGCACCCGCGTTCACCGCGCCCGCACCCCATATTCGCGCGCCATATTACGACTTAGACAAAAAAATTGATGTAGACTAATTAGATAATAAAAATATATTTATTGTTTTGTTAAGTTCTGTGAATATCTTAAAAAACATATGAGATTTAAGTTTGATGACTAAAGGCAAAGCGTACGATTAAGGAAATAGCTTTTTAAAAAGGAAAGTGTTTTATTTGCGCTTACTAAGAGTAAAGTTTACTGAGCTCGAATGCTGTTCGGGGATGCCCGTTTTGTAAGGACAGGAAAAGTGTGATGTTCTTGGCACCTTCCTTTTTTGGGATGTCACTGGATGCAGAAAGTTGGTCCCTAATGCGGGATGGGGAGAAGATGGGCGCACTACTCATCACATTACAATTTCCCTCTCCTCGTGCTTAAACGTCCGCGGACGAACGAGTATTTGTCCTAGATACATCCCGAACACGAATTGATTTTTTTTTAAATGACGAAGACGATGACAGCGACGACAGCGATGCTGACGAGGTGCGGGCGAGCGGGTTGTTTCCCCGCAGACAAAGAAAACGGTTGAAAACAAAACCAACAAAACATGTCTAAGTACCACTGGGGGCATTGAGATGAGGATACCATGCGAGGATGAACGCAACCCAGACGCAGGTCAAAGAGAAGGTCATGCTACTTCATTTGCCGTTGTCCTACTGATCCACACATTCACTTCTTCCATTACGCCCTTCAACTCTTCGCCTGGCATCATACCACCTTCACTAGACCCGTACACACCCTCGATCAATCCTCTCCTCACAAAAGGGACGAGAAGTCGCACAAACGCCGTCGCGGCTTCACGTGCCTCTTCACGGGGAGCATCAAGCAGCACGCGGCAGGCTTGGGCCAGTGCGCCGTCAAGCGCCCGTACTAGATCTTTCAGTAGGGCTACTGGTGCGAGTAGCCGCAGCCCATTTAGTGCTGCGAGCAGTGCATTGGCAAACACTGCAACAGGCGGGTATGCCACCAGCGCTTGCGGCGGCATCTGGAGCACCCCCGCCGTCGTCCCTGCAGCGCCGCGCGAATCCCTTCGCGGTGCACCGACCCCAGCCCAGTTCGTCCTGGGCGTCTTCCCGAACTCTACCGCCGCCTTGGAAAACTCGCCCGACACACGCACAAGCACGGCATCTTCAAACAGCGGTGGGAGCAACGTCCGAAAGTCCAAACCGAGTCGCGCGAACGACGTGCTGCAATACGTGAGTTGGGTGAGCAACGCCGTGAGGGTAGGCGCGTCGGACAGGCGCGGTAATGCCGTGCGTAGCGCGTCGAGTAGCCGCGAGAGCAGCTGAGATGCACACGCGGGGAGTAGCGTGCGGAGCACGTCCAGGTCCTCCCGGGATAGATCTGCAGGTGGCCGTTCGAGGAATATGGCGGCATACTGGGTAACGAGGTCATGCACCCCTTCGCGCCATGTATCGATGTACTTCTTCATGTACCGCGCCCATGCATCAGGTGCATCGAGCCCACGCCTCTCTCCCTCTGCGTTTGTGAGCGCGGTGTTAAGCGCCTCGAGTCGGCCGGTGAGGAACGCGAGCGCTAGTGCGCGCTCCGGAAGCACGCGCATGCGTCGGAGGAAGCTGACGGCGCGGAAAAGAGTCGGGAGCTTGCCTTGTGCGCGGAGAGTGGCAAGTAACTGGGCGAACAACGCGCGAATGGAGCTGTCAGCCTCCGCATGGACGTCTTGTACCGCCTGTACATGCGGAAAACGCGCGGCTAGACGAGCGGCGTGTGCCGCAAGATCGAGGGCCTCTTGAAAATGACCTGCACGAACACACGCATCTGCGAGGACAGGGAGTTCTAGGATGTCTTGTAACTTTGATGAATGCTCGAGGACGAGAGCAGCACGGCGACGAGAGGACTGGATGGATGAAATGTCAGAAGAGAACGAGCGCGCGGCGGACTCTAGAGCAGGAATATCGTCGAGGAGGGTAGTGAGAGTACCCGAGAACGATGAAAGTGTCGTAGTTAGGTTAGTGGTTGTTGAATGAAGCGACAAGAAGGTTGGGTAAGAGGAGGTGCAGAGATTTGTGAGCGCGTTTGTGAGCTGAGATGAAGTGGAGGAGAGGATCGCAGGCTCAGCAAGGATCGAGTCCAGTGGAAGCGCAATGATCTCTTCGAGATAGGACGCAGCCTTTGAAGATGATAGTTCTGGTTTTTCAGATATAACGTCCCTTAGGGAGGTCAACGCTAAGCCGCCGTCCTGCTGTGTGTAAATCTCTGTCATCTCAAAACGGGCATGAATTCGGGGCCTCTATAATCCAAAAAAAAATCTGCACATTCAAAACCCAGTAGACGACATCGAGGTGGTGGCGACACACCTGCAACCTGGTGTGATGACGACAGTGTATATTCTGGGTACGACAAGGCTTGCTACAAGTTTTCCAACTCATATATTACATAATCATTCCCACGGGAAGATTGTGACTGATCCCTTTTTACCATCAAGCACAGAACGAAAAATATCTTGAAAAACATACTCAATTTAATCCAAGCGCAATAGAAAATAACTTTCGGCTTCAATGATATTGTAGGAAGCTTTGGTCGGGTCAAGGACTTCTATCACACGCGGGAGAACCCGCAAACATAGACTGGGGGAAGCTGCACAGCACGGTTGTGCGAAGTATGGGCCCCAATCCCTGACTGGTCGTTCTGGCGTCTAGTGGAACGGACCATACGGGTGTAACTTACAATCGATAATGGGGAAATATATCCATTCGCATCAAAGAAGCCGTTGCAAGGCGCAACGGCTGAGCCGAGATGACGTCAAACTGGCTACACAACCACGAGAAGCCCCACCCTGTTGGCATGTGCACCAGTGAATTCGAGTCACCATCCAGATTCAGGGTGGAGGGAGGAGGCATAGGGACTACGGCGCGGCGGAAGAAAATGCGGACAACGGCCATTGACAATATTGACATGCGAAGAGCCCGGGCCGGACTGGTTGATGTGATTTGATAAGGGGAGGGATGCCAACAGGGAGGCGGATGGTACGGAGGTGATCAATCGCCAGAAATATACTAGGAAGGGCAAATCAAGGGCAAATGGACGCGAATCTTCTAACTGAACCTCTGGCATTGAAATTTCTCGAGAACCGAGAACAGACGATCACAGACCCCCTCAAGCCGATCGGCTGGGAATACTGAAGGGAGTCGCAGCTCTCCACAGGATTAACGTGGACGCGAGCGTATATGCTACCCTATTAAATGGAGGCGGGAACGAAGCCAAAAAAAAATATGGACATCGGTGTCTGCGCCAGAGAAAATTTGGCGTAAGAAAGCTACTGGTATCCCCGATCCTTGCCTGCGCTGGGCAAGTGTCGCTCATCCAACACCCGACAAGCGCCACCTCATCATGGCTTTCTGATCCGGTTCTCGGACCTAGGTAGAAGCAGAGAGTGGAATCGCCCCAGGCGGAGAGAATTGCCTTCGTTCTCGTCTTCGTCGTCCCACTGGAGCAGCCTTATCCCCTCTGTACTGGGACGTACTCACGATTAACGATTTATGGGATGGGTCCAAGGACGAGGACCAGATACATGCATACATTTCCGCTTCCACCTCCGAGGTCCTGAGTAGTCGTGTGTTCATTGCAAAGCTTGACGCTAATCAAGTTAGTACACGTGGGCGATACGCGGAGAACACGCCAATGTCTTCAACCATATCCCGCGGGACCGACGGATACGCTTGCCCGTTCTGCGCAGTATCTCTATGTCTTCCGAGCCTGGCCGAGCAATGCAATAGAAGACATTGTTAATTCGTTCGTGGTGCGGTGAATCCATTTCAAGGACTTACCCAGAAAATGAATTAAAAGATTCTTTCACATGCGGATCTCAAGCCAGAATCGCGAGAGTACTTGAACAGTGATTTTGGCGCGGATTGGGAGGATACCAAAGAGAAAAGACTCGGAGAAACCCTCATGCTGTCTGTCGGTGTTGTCACCGAACCGATGGCACCCAATGCTGCAAGCTGCAAGTGTCGTGCCAGCCTCGAGGTGAGAGAATGAAACATTATCCTGAGCATCACCGTGACGATATGTTCTACGCTTCGTGATCTTCCGACCACCAGCTGCGCGGAACCGTCCGGTACCTTCGACCACGAGCTTAAGCCGTGAAACAATGACACGTATCTGTATATTGTAGTTAGATCGATCTGGCGCTCGTCGCCTCCTTCCCCCGTGAGAAAATCTGTAGCCTGAGTGGCCCACACCGGACGGACCGCAAATAAGTACCATTCCCGTCATCTAGTCAAGAGCAGATGCTCAGCTGGAATCATAATCCCAGGCACGGCCTCTGAGTCTGTCAACTTATGTGTGATGCTCAACCCAGATCGTAGATCACGGCAACAGCGCTCACTGCTCATCGCCTCAATGCTTCTGGTTGTTAAGAGCACGTACTGTAGGTGCCTTCCAAATATTACATTCAGTGACGTGCACTGGGCAAGATAATGACAGTAGGTCTGTGGAATCGCCAAAGAGCACAAAGGAGATCTGAGGGCCAGGGTAGGAGGCACACAAAATATTTTTATCTTGACATCAAGCGACAGGCGGTGTGAGCGCCGGTGCTAGCCTAATGAGGGCCGTGCCTGGGTGAGACTAAACCAGGGCTCTGCTCTTTTCCTCCTCTCAACCGTTTCCACCAAGACACTCTTTCCTTCAAGTCACTCTCTTAAATTCGACTCTCCTTCGGCTTGGCATCTTGCTTTATTTCATTCGATTCATCTCCCTTTTTTTTATCGACATATTATCATGTTATCCCACTTCGCTCTCCCGACTTTTATTTTGTCTGCTGTGTTGATGGCTATGGCGGATCCCACACCTTCAGAACCAAGCCCTGGTGAAATCTTCAATGAGGGTTCAACTTGCCACATCGCATGGACCCCAGATGCTTCTGGGGTCTGGAAAACGCTCAACATTGAGCTCATGACTGGTGACAACTTCAATATGGTGCACTTGACGAGTATGATTTCCTTGGGACTTTCTCACGAGCGTCGTCTGACCCTTTTTTTCCCCCTCCAGCCGTTGCTACTGTAGATGGCACAGCCTCCCCCGGAACATTCGACTATCCTTGCCCCACTGTAAGTCTTAAATATACGTGTCCCCAACTAGTCATTCAACCATTTTTCCTCCACAGGTCACTCTCCACTCGCCAGTCTACTTCTACCAGTTCACATCACCTGCTGCACCGGACCGCACTTGGACCGGCCGGTTTGCCATCGCAGACTCGACTGGCACGACCGTCCCTCCACCAAATTCGGTCCAGCCCAACGGGCAACCGATTGCCTGGGGAATAGGCGCGCTCGCTGACCCGTCCAAGGCCGTGCCCGCTCCGTCGTACCTCACTGGTAACAGCAGCAGCACGGGCCCATCCTCGTCAACATCCGGCACTGGCGTGACTACCCCCATCGTCCCTTCCACCACGGGGTTGTCGACTTCAAGCACGACCGGCTTCAGCACCAAGTCTTCGACCCTATCGACGTCTAGTCTGTCCAGCTCCTCGTCTGCTTCCCCTGCTGCCTCAAGCGGCACGAGCAGCCCGTCAACGTCGAATAACAACAACTCTGCCGGCGGGCTCGTCGTCGGCGCGGTGTCTACGCGTGCGACCCAGGCCGGTGTCGCCCTCGCGGTCATCGCGGCTACGTTCACGTTCATATTCTGAACAGTCATGTTTTTTTTGTTGAATGCGGGGTGCTTTTCGTCGAACGACTGGCTCGCGCCCCTTGTGAAGACAAATGCACCATCACGGACCTTGCATCATACATTACAATCTCCCCTTCATAGTTCGGGTCGGCTGGAGAGAATTTTCAATACCCCCCCTTTTTTTGCTGTTAGGATGTTTGGATATCTGTTTCTATTTCATTCGGGCTTGAGGTCGTGTTCATTGGTATAATGCTTAGCAGTGCTTGCATGCACGATCGAATACTTCTCTACACAGTGCTCTACACCGATGGAATCCCAGATAATGATTTGGATTCGGAAAAAAGCATTAAAGGAGCAAAATTGCGAACGGCGTCAGTCTCGGACATTAGCAGGAAAGACTCGAGCGCTGGGTGAGTAAGCCGCGCGTTTCCTTGTATGTAGTATTATAGTCACTCATAGAGCTCATCATGTCCCTCGACGACGCCCCAACCTCCGCTGCAGAGTTAATCATCGATGCAGAACCGTCTACCGGTCCCCATACAACACCAGCAGATTCACCGCCACCGCAAGAGGAGGAGCTCCCAGATGGAGAGAACGGAGCGCCTGCGCCGCCCAATTCTGAGCCCATTCCCGAGCCTGACCCGGTAGCAATGGCGGCCGAGGCAGAGAAGCTGAAAGAACAGGGAAACGACTCTTTCAAGGCCGGGCGCTATGGCGATGCAATCGACCTATATACCAAAGCCATCGGTGCGTGTGCATTAACCCGCTCGCAGGAGCGCACGGTTAGATGACGTGACGATGACGACGACGATGTCAATCCCACCACCAGACCTGGTCCCTACCGAGCCCTCCTACCTCACGAACCGCGCCGCCGCGTTCATCGCCGTCAAGCGTTTCCGCTCCGCGCTCGCGGACTGCCTGCTCGCGGCCACGCTGCAAGCGACGTCGTCCGCAGGCGGCGCTGCACCGCCCAAGACGCTTCTGCGGCTCGCACGCTGCCAGCTTGCGCTCGCGCAGACGGCCGCGGCACTCTCGACGCTGCGCGCAGTGCTCGCGGTGGAGCCAGACAGTGCGCCCGCGGCGCAAATGCACGCGCGCGCACTCGAGCTCGAGGCGCATACACGCAACCTCGTGGCGTCACGGCAGCGCAGGGAGTGGGGCATGGCGCGCATCGCGCTCGAGCGGTGTCTACAGGCCGTCGAGGCGGAGGGGAGCGAGATTCCGACCGAGTGGCGGCAGTGGCGTGTCGAGCTTGAGCTCGCACGCGGGAACTGGGAGGGCGCGAACAGTGCTGCCAAGTGCGTTCCCCTATCATATTTTTTTCTTTCTTTCCACAATTTTTTTTTTGCTCATTCATACTTCTGCTGCGGTTGGCGCTCTCTACTTGTCCGGATTTAGCGATGCTCTGCGGCTGCAGTCAAACTCACCAGACGTGCTTACGCTCCGTGGGCTTGTCCTCTTCCTCTGCGGGCGACTCCCGCAGGCGTTGCAGCACACTCAATCTGCGCTTCGGTACGACCCTGGTCATGTGCCCGCACAACTTTTGCGCAAGCGAGTGAAAGACGTAGAACGACTAAAGGAGGAGGGAAATCGAGCATTCAAGCTAGGTAAGCTGCACGAGGCGCTGAGCAGGTACTCCGATGCGCTTGAGGTGCGTTCTCGGCCCAATAAATCTTCATTCCAACCTCACGACTCCATTCGGTCTCACCAGCGAGTGGGCGAGAACGAAGATGAGGGAAAAGGCGGCCAGCTCCGCGCGACGTTGCTCTCCAACCGTGCCACCACACTTGTCAAAGTAAGTCTTACTTGACGATGGCCTCATCCATGCATGTGTTTCTGATCTGGAGGTGCAGCTCTCCCGCTACGACGACGCCCTGGTCGATACCGAGGCGTCCCTGGTTCTCCAGCCGGGCTCATTCAAGGCGTTGCGCACGCGTGCGCGCATCCGGCTGCACAACGAGCAGTACGACGATGCAATCGCGGACTTCCGCTCCGCGATCGAGCAGGCTGAGTTCGATGGCGCAGACGCGGACGTGCGTGCGCTGCGCGGCGAGCTCAAGCGCGCCGAGGCGGCGCTCAGACGCAGCAAGACCAAGGACTACTACAAGATCCTCGGCGTGGCGCGCGACTGCAACGAGGCGGACATCAAAAAGGCGTACCGGCGCGAGTCGCTCAAGCACCATCCAGACAAGGTGCGTCTGGGCTAAACTGCCTTATTCTTTTATTTTGTTTTAGTTAACGCCGCTGGCAGGGAGGTGACGAAGAAAAGTTCAAGCTGGTCGTCGAGGCCCACGCGGTGCTTTCGGACCCGCGCCGGCGTGAACGATATGATCTAGGCGAGGACGAGGACGGCACGACTGACTCGTCGTCACACATGCGTGGCGGCCCCGGCGGGATGAACCCCGCTGACTTCGCTAGTATGTTCGCGCAGTTCGGCGGTAGTAGCGGTGGCGGTGGCGGGTTTCCCTTCGGCTCGTCGGGCCCACACGGATTCCGTGGGTTCTAGCGTGGCTCTGGGTCGCGACTATCTGTCCTTATATCGAGGAGAGCACAGGGGGCATCTTTCTGACGAGGCTACTACATAATAGATACCGTTTCATGCATTGACGCTGTTTGCAATCCCTTGGAGATAACACCCGGGGACCAGTATGATATTGTACACCATCGCCGAGTTTGAACAAAAAGTGCAATGGATAATCTACAGCGTTACACCCTATGATGCTATCAAGACCTGCGAGGACAAACGGTTTCGTGAGTTGCGAGTCACGGTAAAAAAAAAACAAAAAGCACGACGTACAGCGGACGGCGTCAGCCCCAAATCGCGAAGGGACCTGGAAAAATCTGACGCGGAAAATTGTTTCCTACAGATATTTTTCGAGTGGTCAACGAAGAGACCAGCGCAAGCAAGGAAGACAACACACCGGGGAAATTGCTGGGTAAATGTGACCGTGTCGACGTCTACGGTCAAAGTCTGGCCGGCAACAAATTCTGCCACCTCGCGCAGCGCTGTTCGCAACGACAACGACCATTAGGGTTATCCCTTGGAATTGAAACCAACGACAAAAATACGCAACTGGAATCGCTGGGCAGCGTGGTGGTCAGCGGCTGTCCACCACTCGCAAGCCGTATCTGCAGGCGCGTGTCCTTGAACTCGCGCCCAGGGACCGAAGTGGGCGCAGGGGCAGCGGAAGGAGCGGACGAGCCTGCAGCATCTGTTGGCGGTGCCGCGCCATCGCGCAACGCTTTCTCTTGCGCTGCCTTCTGTGCGCGCTGGAGTTTGTCAGCCTCGATCTGCGCCTTGATCGCCGCGAGGGCCTTCTTGTCGTCCTCCTTTTCTAAAACACCGTTTTCGCTCAGGGATCCGGGACGAAGGGGTATTAAAAAGGGAAGACGAACCGCGGCGCTTCGCCTCGAGGTCCTTCAGAATCTGCTTGTTCTTCAGATCTTCTTTGATCTGTGAGGCCTCCTAATTCACGGCGTGAACTCGTCAGCTGTTGCCTGCGAGGCGATTTGGGGGGCCCAGCGCTTACTTTCCCTGCCTTGCGCCGGATGAGCTCGTTCGCTTTTGCCTCTTTCGCGTCCTCCGCGGCTTTCTTGGCGCGCTTCTCGTTCATCTTTTCGCGCAGTTCGAGAAGTTTCTGCTCTTTCTCTTCCTCGGTGAGCGGTTTGATCTACAGCACCCCGTAAAAGTATGTGAGATGAGGACCACAACGCAAAGGAGAACGCGCACGCACCTCCTCGGTAGACTCTTCGAACTGATCGTGCCCGCTCTTTTCAGCGTGGAAGTTAGCGAGTGCGGTATTCTTGAATATCTTCCCGCACTCTGAGCATTTGATACTCTGTAAACGACCGTCTTATAAGCAGCAGCTCCTGACGCAACGCAACAGAGCTGCTCACCCTCGCTTCGACGCCAGAATCTGCCTGATCTGCGGCGCCCGGACTCCCGTACACAGCGCGTAGCGCGGCTGTTTCTTCATCATCGTCCTCTTCCATCGGCACGCTTTGGGGTTGCGCAGACGACGTTTCGGCCGCCCCAGATGTGGCATCGGGTATTGGGTCGTCGTTGTGTTCGAGGATGAAATCCATGGCAGGCTGCAGACCCTTATTATTTGTGGCACGTAGAGCCCCTACGCGGTTCTTTGGCTTCATATACGCGCAGATCATTGCCTAGAAACGTACATTCGACCCTGGCAGGGTCAAAGCCCATTGAAATGAGAACCTCTTTGTCGGACATTGTGGGTGAAGAGACAGACACAGGCGCTTGCTGCGGTGGGTCTCACACTTGGCTTACGCGTAACGCGCTCCATCTGTCCCGAGTGCGCACGCAAAAATGACTATTTTCTTCGAACCCCGACAACATGGAGCAACTCTCACGTTGGCTATCTGCAGGGTCTCTGCTCATACATAGCGAGAAAGGCGGCCCTGCGACAGATCTTCGAGCAATTCTTCTTGCGCGACTGGCTCAATATCGTGCGCAGCGCGGGCTTCCTGAACGTGACGATGGCGACCCCTCATTGGAACAGGCGCAGGAGGAGACAGCACAAGAGGCCTTATCAGTGGTAGAAAGCGTTCAGAGAATACTCGACCAGGGTGCATCCCCGGTTCCTGAAGTTTCCGGGGGGGACACACCGGGCGGAGGGCCCATCATAGGCACGCGAGACATCTCACAGCTCCGCACTCTCCTCTCCATCGTCTTTAAATGGGGTACCGAGCCCTTGCTCGCGCACGTCCAAATTGTATGGCCAGCAAAAGGCTACACGCAGACACAGCTTGTTGATGCAAACGACGCTCCTCACTCGTATGAAAGACTCACCGCTATGACACGACAGTTGCTCTCCTTGTTGTTCCCACGCGGGGCGCAGGGAACCCTCCCACAAACACTCATCACGTCTACGCTCTTACACCGTCATGTCACGGATATACTGCGTCCTGCGATTGCGCTTGGGTGGGTTCCAAAGGCCCTGTTTCCCGAGTCTTTCCCGGTAGTGGACAATTTCAGACCCTTGGTGATGCGCTTGCTGTCAATGTACGAGTTCCATTCGACCGCACACAAACCGTAGAGCTGAGTATGGTCTCTGCAGCCTACCGCCATCACAGACCATCGCGTCTCTTGGCGCCATTATGTCGTCCTCTCCACCGCCTCCGCAACACGTCCACAAATCCTGCGCATCTTTGCTCAGCCGACAACTGATGCGCCCGGATGGCGTCCGTGGGCTCCTCGCTGCGGTATTTGGCGAGGGCGAGTCAGAACAAGCGCCACTCGAGAAGCTCTTGCACGTTTCTCTCGTACTCGGTGCAGTTCCTTCGACCGTCAGTGCTGAGGTACGTGGGTGATACTAGTTTCAGGCACTTTCTAACGCGGTCGTAGGACTACTTTCGTTCCGTGATTTCAAGTTTGGTCGAATTACTCAAGACGAGGGTCTCTCTTGCTTACATCCGCGCAGCGTCGTTTTCGCTCTCGCGCATGATTACGGCCGAAGGCAACGCACGGTATCACTCGCTTGTATCCAGCCTACTTCTTTCCTTGTTGCATGATCCAATTCTTATCATCACGCCCGAATTATCAACGTCCGAGGAAACTAAAGCGCTCACATCTGTCGAGGCAATTCAAATTATTCAGACATTCCTAACGAATACAGACCCCGCTCCAAGTCTTGTTTCGACCGTCCTATCGCCAATTGTGACATCACTATATGCACTGCTCGGAACTCTCGCACGCACGAAGACGGCTGATCCGACGCTGAGGGAGTCGGTTCGTGGCTTGTTGGTCGCTTGGGGGCGCATGGTCCCCACAGACGAAGCCGTCGCGATTTTATGGGCGTGCGTCGACGGTCAAGGTGGTGAATGGGCCATTGACATCGACGGAGGTGTGAGGCTTGTAGAAAAGTGAGTTCGTTAGTTATTGCTGCTCGCCTACAATTTATGTCCCCAAAAAAAAGACCGGAGAGAGACCCGTCGTTGGCTCTCTTCACACCAGATGATCTCAAAAAGGCCGAAGAGAGTGGCGCCCTTGACGTCGATGCGAACTTCTTGGGTCTGCGCCCCGACCCTGTGCACTTTGTAGCCTTCTTGAAGTCGCTGGATCGGCCTGACGCAGCATCAGAAATTTTCGTCCTGCTTCTCGAGGGCTACCGAGAGTTGAAATCAGACAGCGATGGCGATCCTCTACGGTGATCGCGATAACATCAACTTCTGCCGCTTTTGCACGCTTATGCACCCCTTTAGAACGCTGCTTTTCTTACAACTAATTGTTCAGGTTCAAACACAAATGTCCAAAGACGGCCCCTCTTCTAGCAATATCCTCAGCAAGCCCGAGCATGTCTTCTCATTCATCAGGCATGCCTTGCAAAGTGACACTACTCTTCAAAGTCCCGAACCCAAGACAGGTCCGAAAAAGCCCAGCGTACGCCAAGGGATGACGATGAACGATCTTCGCATCGTTCCCGAGGAAGAGCAAGAAGACGACTCGGATATAGGTGATAGCGACGATGAGACACCTAATCAAGAGGGGGCGCAGCCTGACAGCGAGATGACAACCACTGCTCTCAATTTGCTCCTTAGCGTACTTGAAGGTACAACTTTTCATGCGAACGTTCACCAAAATGTATCGCTCATTGACCCCATCAGTAAACCCGAACCTCTCCGCACAATCGGCCCCAGTTCTCAATGAAATTCTTGAGGACGTTGAGCGACTAACCAAGGCACCCTCCGAGCCCGTTCGCGCACTCGCCCGTGAGGCACGGATGGTGCTCACGGTCCGTCTCGCGTCCGCCTCGACGGCACCCTCCGGTCCCGCCCAGGAGCCCGAGGAAGAGCAGATCAGGTCCACCTACCAGAGGGCGCTCAAGCTCCTACAGGACGCCCTGCTCCCCGTGCGCGCGCACGGGCTGCTCCTCCTGCGCGAACTGGTCGCAACCCGTGCAGGCATCGCACCACACGAGGTGGTGCGCGCGCTCGAGCCTGCCATCCGCGACGTTTTCCTGCAGGCAGTCCAGGACGACGACTCGTACATATTTCTGAACGCCGTGCAGGGGCTCGCTACGCTTGCAGACTCTTTCGGCTCTGAGGCACTGGGCGGGCTGGTGGGGGTTTACGCTGGAGGGTTGCAGGGGGTCGGCGCGGGTGCGCTCACGCAACAGGATGTTGACATGCGTCTCCGTATCGGGGAGGCTCTTGGGCAGGTCATCCGGCGATGCGGAGAGACGCTGCCACGTTATGGTCAGTTTCTGCTTCCAATCGCTCCAGATTTTTTAATTCTTACAACGGGTATTTTTTTTTGGGTGGGGGCACAGCCGACGTCCTAGTTCCCCGGCTATTCGCGCTCGTTCGCAGCTCGCATCTGCCCACGACCATACGCACATCCTCCCTTTCCCTCCTCGCGACATGCGCCGACACTGCCGACCTTGCCCTGCTGCCTTACGCTCACGACCTCGCCAGCGCGATGCTCGATCTCTTGCAAGTCGAGGGCGGCGCGTCTGTACGTGCAGCAGATGCGAATCGTCCGCCGACAGAGGCAGCGAGCATGGACACCGAGCCCACGGCGGCCGACGCAAGGTTCCCGCCGTTTCGCCGCGCGTCGCTGCACTTCCTCGGCGTGCTCGTGCGCGCGTACATGCGGCGCGCAACTGCCTCGTCTCCGTCCGGTGCTGGAACAGACTCTCGTGGCCATATTCTGCCGGACGACAACGATTTCCCCACGCGCCGCGCGACTGCGACCCTGGGGTATGTCGCGGCGACAGATGCGGATGCGGTCGTACGGGTCATGGCGCGGGAGGTGGGGGAGGCCGTGCGTGCGCTGGAACGCGCGAGGGTGGGCCTTTGAAATAATAATAAAAAAGGCGAGCCAAGTTCTCTAAGCTCTAGGCCTCAAATCTCCTGGCATCTTGCTAACTATACTTATACAGTCTTCTCATTGGTTCGGATGTGATCAGGTATAGTGGTTTGTACTCTCGGTTAGGATGGTTATGTTGGTTGGAAGTCCGATTGGAGTCTGAGATAAACCTTACAGTGCAGTGAACTTGGCTCGGGGGGTGTTGCAGTAAGCAATGCAGTCGGGGTGCCGATCGAGGTCCTCACTTCTGCAATATTCCTGGTCTCCTCTGAGAACCAGTCTTGGTAGTAACACACCGAACTCGCTAACAGGAACATCCTTTCCTATCTCCTCTTGTTGTGGACATGACGCGAATATTCAAAAGTCAGAATCTCACATCCGTCTATGTATGCCTTGATATACTACTGTTCTCGCCTCGGTTTTCCAAAATGCTGAACTTGCTCCGTTGCCTAGTACTAAGGTTGCCGCATCGAATCTTCTAGTAGGTCACGACAGCGCTCGGCAATCTTTCCCTCACCCTTTGGATTCCAAAGTACTACACTGGGATGTTCTGAGCTAACATCGAAGAGTCGACCCCGAGTAAAGTGTGATTATCTGGTTGTGCGCTCCAGCTGCCATACTGAGCACGGGGGTGCATATCCGCTGTCTCCGGCTCCTTATTTGGATACGTTCAGGTAACGAACAGCTCCATCTCGCTCTCTCGTCGCTTCGTCGTTGTGGTATGTGCGTCGTATATCAATTGTGCGGACGGACAGTCCGATGCCAACTTTCGCGCTGACCTTTTTAACCGTGACCCAGTTAAGCTAGGGCGATGAGACGCACCGTGAGATTGGCCATGGTATCCCGGGCGGTGCTGGCAGTGGGGTGCTGACGTCCCAAATTGTACTCAATCTATAACTTAGTGGGCGTAGGCGAGGCACGAACGTTGGATCAACGCCGATCGCCTAGCACGATAACTTACTAGCTATACAGTAGCACCAATACAGCATTTCCGCACTGATCGGCTCAGATCGAACTCCTATGAGAAAAAAAACCGAGCCAAGGCGATGGGACATACGCATATCGAAGAAGACACATCTTGCGGGCCCCTCACAGAGCAAACCGACTAAGGCAGTGACAGGACTGGTGAGAAGTGCGCAGCCTCAAAGCGGCGTTGAGCGTATGCCAGTGCTCGACGAAAGAGGACGGCAGCATCAAGGGTCAGCGTTAGTCAGCGGTGCAGTCTTTGCAACCAAGCACCGTACTTTTGCAAATCATCGCTGGAGGGAAGTAGCTCTTTTTAAAAATAAAATAAAAAGAGGTCGAAATTCTTCCTGAATCAGCTGGTCGCGAAAAAGAAACAATGGAGGCAGTCCCGTACTGACTGCATTCGCCTGCGAAGAACTCTTTGGCAGAAATGCTCCTTTGCCATTCCACATGGGCGACGCCACTGCCCACGCGAGGGAAGCACCGCACGCTAAAATATTAAGACAACAGTCTTGACGCAGATTGTCAGCCAAAGGCAAATCAACTATTCGTAATTCGGCTCGTAGTACATTATCACCAACTCTTTTCGTCATCTCACCGAAAGATCCCAGTTGAAACCATCCCAATCCTACGACTGCTGCATACTGCGGAACTACCAGTCCCAGGGCTTCGCCATGTTCTTTTTAGAAAGATTTCGAGGAGGGGAGAGTGAATGGATTGTCAGGTACCAACGAGTTGGAGCGGCATGCGGACGAGACCGACGCTCGGATCTCGAAGCGTGGAAACAACCTTCAAAAAAGGGTGTCACACTACCTCATCGAGTAGGCGTACCAGCTTGTTCAGTTCCTCGCAGTCGGGGTCACATCTGTGCTCAAAGGAATCCCCGAAGTCAATGACACGAATATCGCCATCGGCGTCGCGCGTGAAGTGGGACACCACCGCCGGAAAACCAAGGCCAGATCCGTGCACTTTGCGCGCGTGCCTCGCGATGGCTCTCCTGCATACACAACAGACGAAGCAACTGTCAGATCTGGGGAGGGGAAAAGGCCGGAACGGGCGCCTGTAATCGCACGCACCTCTGTCGTGGATTGCAGTCGCGGAAGCTCTTAAGCTTCGGACCTGTGTCTTCCAGCACGATGACGTAGAACTCGCCGCGATACGTGTAGGTCCCCCAGTAGCGCGGAACAGTGGTGCCCTCGATGCGCGGGACCGAGAGGAAGTGCTCGTACGCGCATGCCTCGCGGTGCGCAGACTCAATGTGCTCGTGAAGGAAGAGCTTCGCGAGCACCTGCCTCGACTGGTCCAGCGTGCCGCGCCACGCCTCGAGGCAACCCTCGTACGCAACGTGCTCGCGCAGCACGAGCTGGTGCTGTGGCTCAGGTAGCTCTGGCGGATCCGGGAGTGTTCCGAGGGCAGGACAGTCTTCTGGGACAGGCGGGATAATGGGGGAAGAGGCGGGGAGCGGGAGGGTCGATAGCTGGGAGACCGCCTCCTGTCGCTGCAGACGCGCCCGGCGAAGAAGACGGGCGGCAGGAGAAACTCCCGTGGCCTCGTACGAGAAGGCCAGAACCTGCAGTCACTCAGCGGCTGCTTTCAAAGTCAGCGGTGAGTAGCCGACGCACTCGCTCTTGGGACACACCACTACCTGGTACAACGGTCTCTGTTCCTGAGAAGCGTCTGCGTTCGGTGGTAGTGGTGCTACTCGGGAGGACAGGCCCTAGACTCTCCAACTCACAGGCTGTGGGAAAGAGGAGAGGGTCCCTGAGATCGGCTAAAATCATAGCAGTGAGAAGGGCTGGAAGTGGCTTAGCCTCGAGATCTGGCACGCCGGAGTTTCCAGGATGTTCGGATGAGACCCAGTATGCTGGAGACACCAACAGAGTGTGACCCTGTTCAAGGCGGGAGTCTGGAAAAAACATCAGAAATGGACGGAATCTCTATTAGTGGGCGAACCGATCTCCACAAGACGAAAGATGGTTGTGCTGAAGAGCATCGCGAATCTAACATTCGCGACGAGCATGCGGTAGCCGATCTGGAAGCGAGACCGTGTTAAATACGCGAGTGTCAGAAAAAATTCAAACGCAAACCTGAACAAGAACGGCAGGCAGACCCTCATGTGTAGAGGAAGATTGTAAAACAAGGCCAGATTGTAGGCCATGCATGTCGCGTATGACTTCATGGGAATAATCTTGTCCGACCAGGACCGCGTAGTCGCCACACACCGTGGACCAGTCATTGCGCCACGAGTTGGGCTGGCGCGGATTGGTAAACGTGACTTTGTCGAGAACCAGATTAAATGCGTGTGTTAGACCTCGCACTGCGACGAAGGCTACCCCACCGATAGTCACGCGGACATCTGTAGTGACGGTCATTCCGGAATAGCCGCGACCGGCCATCCCGATTTCCTTAGGGAGATAATCAAGGCAAGTCGCCAGATTGTCCGGTATGTCCGAAGTCCACAGTGGGGCGCCAGTGAAGGAAAAGGCACCGGGGCTGGCGAGGAAACCTGGTAAGGCACCGAGAAGCCGGTCCGGAAGCGACGGCTCTAAGCGAGCAAACCTAGGCGCCAAGGTTGGCTCAGGTTGCAGCACGGCGGTCCAACGAGGAGTTGATCTCAAAACAGGGTCTCCATCAATGGGCATGCATGTGGGGATGGTATAGTCAATAAATTGGGACCAAGGTTTGGAGATGTTGCCTTCGTTCCAATTTTCGGGGGTGACAGCAGGGAGAGGGATACTAGCCATGGTATTCGCCGCGTTATGAGATGCCTCAGTGAGGAGGGAGAAAATGAGGAGTGAGGCGAGTGAGCCACGAGCTCTGATATGTACCGTCGCGGTGGTCCAAATCCCAAACGTGAAGGTATATCGTCATTAGTAAATTTTCATACGTTCCGTATCCGCCTTTCCAAACGTTGTCGCTTTGGTTGCCGCCTTGTCGAAAGTCCGAGTCATCTGTCCCGTGACTCGAATACAAACGAGACCGCCATGACGTCTTGCTTCTAAGTGTCAATTGACCTGTACGTAGGTTGAACAGACGAAAGACGAGGAAGGACGCCGGACTGAGCACGGATCCGAGGGAACGGTTGCCGTCATAGGGGCTCGGGATCAGATCATCTAGAAGTGGCAGTATGCCGCTTGAAATTGCAGAAATTTTGGGATTTCCGACTGCCGCCACGCCATTGTATTGGTGTTTAGATGTCCTCGATGCTGTTCAATACAGCACAGACCGGACGGTGGTGGCGCCGACCCTACTTCTCCCTCAATTCGAAGTTCGGGTAAGAGTTCGGGTACAGTTCCCTGATTATTTCCCGCAAATGGACGCGAAAAGTTGCTGTTGCTTTTGATAACCTCGTTGACTATCACGACAAATAGGAAGTTAGGACAGTGGTTCTGCGTGCAGGGTTGCCCCGGAATATCCCTCCACAGATGGTGTTGGTGACTTACTGTAGGTCTTGAAGCTTAATGCCTTCAAGTTAGCGCTCAGCTGACCATGGACTGCGTCGTCTCTTGTGCTCTACTAGTTGACTCCCAACCACTTCCCAACCCCGAGCCCCATGTCATCCGAATCTAAACCCCCTATCGAGCCCAAGTATGTGTTGGATGATAATAATTCGGAGGTCTCTCGGTGCGTACCAGACTCGTGCCACCTTGCGAACATCCTGACATAAACACTTTCTGCATTAGGTTGAATACCCAGTATTTGTTTTTCAAGACGTCGTTCGACTATATCGTACCGCCTGTGGTCAGCGTCGCTCATCTCAGCAAAGTAATCGACGTGGCAGCAGGGACAGGCGCGTGGGCCCTCGACTTTGTATCACGACCCGACGTTCGCGATCGTGATGTTCAGGTCTTTGCTTGTGATATCTCCACCGCAAAGTTCCCTCAGGCAGACAAACCAGACGTCAACAAGATAACTTTCTTCCAACACGATGTCACCAAACCGTTCCCTCAGGCTGATGAGATGTTCGGGACGTTCGATCTCGTCAACATGAACTACTTGGGATTCGGGCTGACAGTACAGGGGTGGCCTTTAGCACTGCAGAACTTGCGTGACTTGCTGAGTTGAGAAACTTTTTTCAACGGCCCCAGAGCTCTGACAGTCGAACATGATAGAACCTGGCGGGCACCTCATTCTGCGAGACGGTGACCCCTTTTTGTTCACGCACGAGAGTCCCCCGCCACTCGAAGGTCAAGAGCATGATATCGCGGCATACACGCAAGGTAAATCCGCGCTGGCCACGATCAATCGGCTCTACTCGGGTTGGGCGCTCCAACAGGGTTTCGTCCTCGGGTACATGCGCGTATCTACCTCTACGTTCCGCGCTGGTGCTCATCGGTCCACAGCCTTTCGTATCATATGCAGAAGATGCTCCAAGACGCGTCTCTTCCGGTCTTGTCATCTTTGCGGGTCCTCGTCCCCCATGGGAATTATTGTATGTCCCACAAGGGGCTACACGGGTCATCCCTTTCGGAGTACACGGTGTTTTCCCTCCAGAGCTTTTCTCAGGTCATCAACGTTCTGTCGTTGGCTTTGATGGAGGCGGGATGTCTAGAGTTGGGTGACGGTACCCTAATCGCTGACGAAGAGGAGCGGCAGGCGCTGATGAAGGAGCTGCAGGATTTTGCGGAAGGCGGTATTTTATTCCTCTTGTCCGAATGGGTCGTCGTGCGACCTCTAGGATCCTAGGAACCCTCAGGCTCACGGGGTATTTGCACAGAATTCGATATGCAATAGCAAACACGGTAGCACGGTAGCAATATGGTCTTGTCCCCTTCAGTGAGCCCATCCAAGAAAGCGGGTGGCTACTAGTACTTGATCGGGTGAAGGTTGAAACCAGTCGATTAAGTTCGTCAAGCAGGTCCGTAGAGACTGAAGGCATTCGGACAGTTCAGGCAAAGTATCAGTCGGTCCTATCAGTGAGGCCAATGTCGATCGCATTTAGATTCAGAATACACGCGTGCCAATTTTGGAAACCTTTGGTACACTACTGCCATTATGCAGTGCTTGTTCGAAAAATCTCTGACGCCGATATCGCTTCAGCCTGAGCCACTTCAGAGATGACCGTGACGTTGGCGACCTCAAATGCGCTCAGCTGACCAAGAACTACCACTCTTGCGTCCTAGTCTTCTACTAGTACTACTCAGGCTATTGCCAGTGCGCTCTACTGTACTCAAGACTGTACTACAATCAGCCGTGAGTCAAAACCCAATTTCGCTTCTTTTTTTTTTTTTTTTTTGAACCATATACCCAATTTCGCTTCGAACTTCTGGATGTCTGATGGTCCTGATTTCCCCGGTAGTTATCATGGTAACCAGTAACCAGGATTTTGGGATGGTGGTGTGGGGCAGGCCTTGCCAAGGGCCTGCTTAGACTCGGAGTATCGGGATCAAGATCGGGATCCCTCGACTTTACAGTAACGCTCAGTACTACAGTATGTGGTTGACTCCCAACATCACCATGTCACCACCCGAATCTAAAATTCCCATCAGCTCGGAGATTGGTGCGCACCGGTCGTGCCACTCGGTCATCCTGACATAGAGACGTTCTGAGAAAGGTGGAAAACCCGGTATTTCTTTTTCAAAGACGGTTCAAGCTCAGTCACGGAGCCCAGTCACAGCGCCTGGCCGAGAACCTGGCGCAAACGTTACCAGCCCTGCCAGTGTTCCTTCTCTCCCGCAAGCCGGCCCAAACTCGACCCAGTCGAACGACGAGACATCTGGGCGGACATATCAAGTCGAAACTGACAGCACATTCGCTAGCGCCTGTACTACTCCTTAATATAACTGACTGTGATCCCACCCACGCTGCAGTGACGCCGGGTTATCCCGAGCGAGGAGCATTGATAAATAATGCCGTCTCCATTATCTCCCACCTCAGATTCTACTTCTCTCGAAAATGGTCGCTGTTTCTCCTCCTGCTAAAGTCCTCGTCACAGGCGCGAATGGCTATCTCGCTGTTTGGATCGTGAAGAAATACCTCGAAGCCGGCTACTCTGTCCGCGGTACCGTCCGCTCTTTATCCAAGAGCGCGTTCCTCAAAGAACAGTTCGCGGAGTACGGTGGGCGACTCGAGCTGGTGGTGGTCGAGGATATCACCAAAGACGGCGCGTTTGACGAGGCCGTCAAAGGCATCGACGCGATCGCCCACGCCGCCTCTCCCTTCCACTACAATGCGGTCGATCCCGGTGGTACGTCTGATGGCAACAGAAACACGTTGAATGCACGTGCCGTGAGTGACGCTGCCTCGCAGAACTCATCATCCCCGCCGTACTGGGGACTACGTCAGTCTTGAACTCCGCGCTGAAGCGAGGCACAAGCGTGAGGCGGATCGTCCTTACCTCCTCTGTCGCCGCGGTGCGCGAGGAAGACCCGACGCCACGCGAGTACGACGAGACGAGCTGGAATAATGTCGCCATCACGACAGTGGCGAGTAATGGCTCCGCCGCAGGGCCCGTCGCGATCTATCTCGCCTCGAAGACGCTCGCCGAGCGCGCCGCGTGGAAGTTCGTTGCCGCGCACAAGGCTGAACTCGCATGGGACCTCGTCGTCATCAACCCGCCGTGGATCTTCGGGGTACGTCTCCAGTCTCCACCTTCCCTCCCGATGGTGCTTAATCTTTTTTTCCCCACCCGTAGCCGTCTCTTAGCCCTGCGAAGACGATTGATGAGATCAATACGTCCCAGCGGGAGATCTACGATACCCTGACGGGTGCGCGCACGAGCGCGCAATTGCGTGGCCAGGGGAACTGGGTTCACGTGTCCGTCGCCGCAGATGCGCATGTGCGCTCAACACAAGCGGTGGCGGCTGGCGGTGAGCGAATCATCGTTAGCTCTGGCTACTTCTTCTACCAAGATATCCGTAAGTCTTCTTTACCTGACTAATTACTTGGACTGAACACTCCGCTTGAAAAAAAAATAGTCGACGCGGCAGCGGAGCTTGGTATCCCGAATGTACCGCGTGGAGAGCCGTACTCGACGGGGAACATCCCGAAAACCACAAACCTGGTGACGACCAAGGCAGAGGACTTACTGGGCCTGAAGATGACTGTGCCTCTGAAGGAAGTCGTTGAGGAATCGGTCAAGGACTTCAAGGCGCGCGGCTATCCTGGCTTTACAGCCTGAATTTGCGTATGGGGTCGTGTCGTTTGTCCGATGAGTGTGTGCGCATAGAGGTATGCACACTGCATGCGTGTGGAGGCTTTATATCTTATTTGCACTTCGGTCACAATGTGTCTGGTTACTGGATGTTCCTTAGACAAACACCGAGCCACTCCTGGCGTGCTGCTGCCGCACATTAAATGCTACAACGACACGAATACAGAAACCATCAGACTCGCTGTCATTCACAGTCGTCCATTGTTGTAGCCTGTTCTTCAGAGCCTTTTCTCTATTCAAGTTGACGTCAATAAGATCGAAGGTCGTGGGTCCTCGCCTTCTCCGAGTCTCCTGTGTCCATCCGTTTCCACGCCCTCTAGGCCTCATGCATGGCCTCATGTGCTATCTTTTTTCTTTTGAATCAGTTCCGTCATGTGCTATCCCCTAAAGGGTGCCGGAGTTCAGTACGTTCAGTTCAGAACCATCAAACAACCGGCGGTACCCCTGAACCGAACTTAAGGCTCAGCGCTCAGGTTCGTCCTGTATTGATTCCGAGTCGGGAATGTCCAGACTTGGGTCAGAGAGTTATTTACTCACGAAATTGAGACGACCTACCTCTGTTCCATATCTCTGAATTCTAGCTAGGAAAATGATTGGAGTGCGTGTCAGTATTTGAGTCGAGCGCCTAGGCGGCATTCAAGTTCAAGTCGCTGCACAGGCACGGGCCCCTGCGGCATCTCGAACAGTCCCACGATGTTGTCTGATCGCCGGGAGCTGTGTACACCAACCAATAGTTATTCCCAACGAGAGCATTGATAAAGAAGGATGCCTCCACCGTCTCCTGCCTACTTCTCTTTCAAATGGTCGCTGTATCTCCCCCTGCCAAAGTTCTCGTCACAGGCGTGAATGGCTATCTCGCTGTTTGGGTCGTAAAGAAATACCTCGAAGCCGGCTACTCTGTCCGCGGTACCGTCCGCTCTTTGTCCAAGAGTGCGTTCCTCAAAGAACAGTTCACGGAGTACGGCGAGCGACTCGAGCTGGTGGTGGTCGAGGATATCACCAAGGACGGCGCGTTTGACGAGGCCGTCAAAGGCATCGACGCGATCGCCCACACCGCCTCTCCCTTCCACTACAATGCGATTGATCCAGATGGTGCGTCAGATAACAACAGAAATCCGCGCCGTCAATGACGGCGCCGCACAGAGCTCATCGTCCCCGCCGTGCAAGGGACCACATCGATCCTGAACTCCGCGCTGAAGCGAGGCACAAGCGTGAGGCGGGTCGTCCTCACCTCCTCTGTGGCCGCGGTGCGCGAGGACCACCCGACGCGGCGCGAGTACGACGAAACCAGCTGGAATGACGCCGCCGTCGCGGCGGTGGTGAGTAAGGGCTCCGCGGCGGGGCCCGTGAAGATCTAGCTCGCCTCGAAGACGCTTGCTGAGCGCGCCGCATGGGAGTTCGTCGCTGCGCACAAGGCCGAGCTTGCATGGGACCTCGTCGTCATCAACCCGCCGTTGATTTTCGGAGTACGTCGCCGACTCGGATCTTTCCCCACCACGCCTTCACACCCGATAATACTTAATCCTTGCTGCCTTTTCCACACAGCCGTCTCTCAGCCCTGCCCAGACGATCGACGAAATTAACACGTCCCAGAGGGAGATATACGACACGCTCACGGGTGTGCGGACGGGCGCGCAATTGCGTGGCCAAGGAAACTGGGTTCACGTGTCCATCGCCGCGGATGCACATGTGCGCGCGACACACTCGTCGGCCGCTGGCGGTGAGCGAATCATCGTTCGCTCTGGTTACTTCTTCTACCAAGACATCCGTAAGTCTCTTTTTAGTTTCCTTCACCCGACTAATTAGTCAGACTGAACGCTCTGTGTTGAAAAAGTCGATGCAGCGGCGGAGCTCGGGATCCCAAATGTGCCTCGCGGAGAGCCGTACTCGACGGGGAACATTCCGAAAACTAAAGTCCTCGCGACGACCAAGGCAGAGGACCTGCTGGGGCTGAAGGTGACTGTTCCTCTGAAGGATGTGATCGAGGAATCGGTCAAGGATTTCAAGGCACGTGGCTATCCGAGGTTTGCAGCCTGATTCTTCGTAGGTTAGTTGAGGGACGCAAAGATCATGTCGTTTGTCCAATGTGCTTGTATGCACTGTATGCGTACGCGACTCTAAACGACATATCCTGGTCGCGCTATAGTCTGGCTGTAGCACTTAATAAAACGGAGGATGGAAATGGACGACGCGGACGGAAATCGTTAACTCATTACAGCCATGTCCGTTTTCAGATTGTAATATTACTTATTACGGTAAGTTAGCTAATAAATGCACTTTGATTTCGCGGAGGCCTAGACTCCAGAGCGGCCGTGAGATCAGTAGTAGGACGGCCTGACCAGGGTTTCACTCCACGGACGGACTTGGTGACTTTAACTCCAAGAACTGCCATTGTCCATTGCGCTCCACTGGTTGACTCACAACCTCCAGCATCGTGTCATTCGAATCTAAAACCCCTGTCAAGCCGTATGTGTTGGATGACAATGACAATAGGTCGGAGATCTCTCGGTGCGCACCAGACTCGTATCACTAGATCATGACGTAAAGAGGGCGTTTCGCAAACAGGTTGAACATCCAGTATTTATATTTCAAGAAGATGTTCGACTATCCTAAAATTGCACCGCCTGTTGTCAACGTTGCTCATGTCAGAAAAGTAACTGATGTGGGCACGGGGACAGGCGCGTGGGCCCTCGACTTCATGTCGCAGCCTGAGGTTCGTGGTTGTGATGTTCAAGTCTTTGCTTGTGATATCTCCGCCGCGAAGTTCGCTCAGGCGGACGGGTCGGGCGTCAGCAAGATAACTTTCTTCCAACAAGACGTAACAGAGCCGTTCCCAGACGACATGCTCAGAACATTTGATCTATTGTAGTCCACATGACCTGCATGTGTTGGGCGCTAACAGTACAGGGATGGAAATCAGCGCTACAGAACTTGCGTGACCTGCTCAGTTGAGCCACCCTTTCCAACAGGCATGGCGTTCTGAGCTTACGGTCGAGCATGATAGGACCGGGCGGGCACCTAATTCTGCGAGATGGTGACCCCTTGGTGTTCACGCACGAGAGTCCTCCGCCACTCGAAGGTCATGAACATGATATCGCAACATGCACGCAAGGTAGAACCACGCTGGCCACAATCAATCGGATCTACTCGGGTTGGGCGCTCCGACACGGTCTCGTCGTTGGGTATGCGCATACGTCTATCTCTACGTTCCGCGCTGGGGCTCATCGGACCACAGCCTCTCGTATCATTTACGGAAGATGCTCCAAGATGCGTCTTTTCAGGTTTTATCATCTACACGAGTCCTTGTCCCTCATGGGGAATACTGTGCGTCCCACAAGGGGCTAAACGGGAAACCTCTTTCGGAGTTCACGGAGTTTTCCTTGCAGAGCTTTTCTCAGGTCACTAATGTTTTGACGTCGGCCATGATGGGGGGGGATGTCTAGAGTTGTGTGGCGACCCGAATCGCTGACGAAGATGGGCGGCAGGCGCTAATGAAGGAGCTGTGCGATTTTGCGGAAGGAGGTATTTTATTACTGATGTCTGAATGGGTCGTCATGCGACCTCTGGGATCCTAGAAAAACCCCCACCTTATGTGTCATCTTTCTCGCCCTAGGCCGTCCTTTATAGATTGTATTGACGTATCTCTCGCCTTAGATTCTACTACTCTTAAAAATGGTCACGGTCGCTGTATCTCCCCCTGCCAAAGTACTCGTCACTGGTGCAAATGGCTATCTCGCTGTCTGGATCGTGAAGAAATACCTCGAAGCCGGCTACTCTGTCCGTGGCACCGTCCGCTCTTTGTCCAAGAGTGCATTCCTCAAAGAACAGTTTGCGGAGTACGGCAAACGACTCGAGCTGGTCGTCGTAGATGACATCACCAAGGACGGCGCGTTTGACGAGGCCATCAAGGACGTCAACGTGATCGCCCACACTGCCTCTCCCTTCCACTGCAATGCGATCGAACCCGATGGTACGTCGTACAGCAACATAAATATGTGCCGTGAGTGACGGCGTCGAGCAGAATTCATCGTCCCCGCCGTGGGAGGAACCACCTCGATCCTGAACTCCGCGCTGAAGCACGGCACCAACGTGAAGCGGGTCATCCTTACCTCCTCTTTTGTCGCAGTGTGCGAAGACCATCCGACGCGGCGCGAGTACGACGAAACTAGTTGGAATAACGCCGCCGTTGCGGCGGTGGCGAGTAAGGGCTCCGCGGCGGGGGGCGTGACGATCTACTTCGCCTCGAAGACGCTCGCTGAGCGCGCGGCGTGGGAGTTCGTCGCTGCGCACGAGGCCGAGCTGGCATGGGACCTCGTCGTCATCAACCCGCCGTTGATCTTTGGGGTATGTCGCCGGTCCCTCCCTATTCTGCTTGATCTGTCACCGTGACTTCGCCCCACGCACAGCCGTCTCTCAGCCCCGCAAAGACGATTGACGATATCAATACGTCCCAGAGGGAGATGTATGATACACTCACGGGTGCGCGGACGGGCGCGCGGTTGCGTAGCCAGGGGAACTGGATTCACGTGTCCGTCGCCGCAGATGCGCATGTGCGCGCGACACAAGCAACGGCCGCTGGCGGTGAGCGCATCATCGTTAGCTCTGGTTACTTCTTCTACCAAGACATCCGTAAGTCTCATTTTATCCCTCCACCCGACTAACCACCTGGACTGAACGTTCCCTGTTGAAGTCGACGCCGCGGCGGAGCTTGGCGTCCCGAATGTACCGCGCGGAGATCCGTACTCAACGGGGAACATCCCGAGAACCACGAATATGGTGACGACCAAGGCGGAGGACCTGCTGGGCCTGAAGGCGACTATACCTCTGAAGAATGTCGTCGAGGAATCGGTCAAGGACTTCAAAGCGCGCGGGTATCCTGGGTTTGCATCCTGATTCTCTCTGGTTAGTTGAGGGACACTGTCCGGTGAGCGTGTGGGTGTGGGGGTATACACACTGCCACCAAATGACATATACTGGTTGCGCTGCATTCAGTTGCTTATGATGTATAATAGAGACAGATGGATATTTATGGAGACGCGCCGGACGCGGACTGACGCGAGATAGAAGACATGTCCATTTTCAGTAATCGGCCATGTTTGTGTTTTGTCATATTATTTATTAGCTAATAAATGCACTTTAATTTGCGGCGTAGGCCGGTCCAAGAGCGGCCCGGGCTGTGATTTCATATGCGATGCGTTACGCCGTTGACATTAGCTGTGGTGTTACCTTGGATGTTACGCCCTTGACCTTGAATCCGAGTTAGGACGGCGATGAGTAGGGCCTGCTCAGAGCCTATTCCACGGACGGAGTTGGTGACGTCTATTGGTTGACACAACATCCGGCATCATGTCGTTCGAGTCAAAGACTCTTGCCAAGCCGTATGTATTGGATGACATTGACAACGATTCGGAAGTCTCTCGGTGCGCACCAGACTCGTATCACCAGGTCATCATGGCGTAAAGGCGAATTTTTTTGTAAACAGGTTGAACACCCAGTATTTGTACCTCAAGACGATATTCGACTATCCCAAAATTGTACCGCCTGTGGTCAGCGTCGCTCATGTCAGAAAAGTAATCGACGTGGCTACGGGGACAGGTGCATGGGCCCTCGACTTCGTATCACAGCCTGAAGTTCGTGATCGCGGTGTTCAGGTCTTTGCTTGTGATATCTCCGTTGCGAAGTTCCCTCAGGCAGACAAACCAGACGTCGACAAGATAACTTTCTTTCAACACGATGTCACCAAGCCGTTCCCAGACGACATGCTCGGAACGTTTGATCTCGTCCACATGGCCTTCGTGTGTTGGGCGCTGACGGTACAGGGATGGAAATCAGCGCTACAGAACTTGCGTGACCTACTGAGTTGAGCTTTTCAACTGGTATGGAGCTCTGAACTTACAGTCGAGTATGATAGGACCTGGCGGGCACCTCATTCTGCGAGATACTGACCCTTTTTTGTTCACGCACGATAACCCCCCGCCACTAGAAGGTCAAGAGCCCGATATCGTTGCCTACACGCAAGGTACATCCACGCTGGCCACAATCAATCGGATCTGCTCGGGTTGGGCGATCCGACAAGGTCTCGTAGTCGGGTACGCGCCCATCTCTATCTATCTCTGCATTCCGCGCAGGGGCTCATCGGGCCACAGCCTGTCGTATCATTTACGGAAGATGCTCCAAAACGCATCTTTTCAGGTTTTATCGTCTACGCGGGCCCTCGCCCCTCACGGGGAATACTGTGCGTCCCACAAGGGGCTCAACGGGACATCTATTTCTGGGTACACGGCGTTTTCCCTCCAAAACTTTTCTCAGGTCATGAACGTCCTGACGTCGGCCCTGATGGAGGCGGGTGGCCTGGAGTTTGGTGACGGTACCCGAATCGCTGGCGAAGATGAGCGGCAGGTGCTGATGAAGGAGCTGCGTGATTTTGCGGAAGGAGGCGTTCTATTACTCATGTCTGAATGGGTCGTCATGCGGCCCCGGCCTCTGGGCTAACTTACTAGAAAACCCCCTCATCTTATTGAAATTCGTCGCGACCATTTCGAGTGTGGGAGCACCTCAATTTGGAAAGCGTCCAGGTGACACCCGACGGGGCACTATGTAGTGTTTGCTTGTTTCGTTGAAAGCAGATTGGACAACCACGCTCGCCGGGCTTGGCCGTAACTTGCTTTCTCACCAACACACAACACAGATACTCGGGCTCCTCAGGCGCACCTGGGAGATGGCGAAACCATTATCGTCCCGCGCCTTTTGCTCACTCTCCCTCTAGCATCTCATATTGATCCTGAACGAACGAAGCGAATGGAATGGAATACTCTACCCGACACCCCCAAGTTCTCCATCATTTTTCTATTCAAACCTTTGGACATCGTCGTCATCAATGCAATTCTCTTCTGCCGAATGAAGTTCTTACACTTGAATTCCTTGCAATACAAAGGACCTTCGAGGCCAGTTATGCAATTGCCAACTCAAATGCCGCAACCTAAGACACCTGGCAGCTCGACAGGGGGCACAGAAGCTCAGGCCTCAGGCCTCAGGAGTCAAAGGGTCTACCGACCAATACCTTGAGTCTGTGTCTTTTTTGCAGTGTTGGTGTATCGCCGAAGTAGACAGTAATTTGTGACTGCGGCCCAAGCTCGGTCAACGAAACACTTTACCACACGGACATAACTTACCACGAGAAGAGTTAAAATGACAATGTTCGTCAGCGACTGGATTACCTTAGTAATAATCAATAAGCACTGACCCCCGAGTGATACCGAGTGAGAACATTGATAAACCTATTAAGCAATGCCCTCTCCATTATCTCCCACCTCAGATTCTACTTCTCTCTAAAATGGTCGCTGTTTCTCCTCCTGCTAAAGTCCTCGTCACTGGCGCGAACGGCTATCTCGCTGTTTGGATCGTGAAGAAATACCTCGAAGCCGGCTACTCTGTCCGCGGCACCGTCCGCTCTTTGTCCAAGAGCGCATTTCTCAAGGAACAGTTCGCGGAGTACGGCGAGCGCTTTGAGCTGGTCGTCGTAGAAGACATCACCAAGGACGGCGCGTTTGACGAGGCCGTCAAAGGCGTCGACGCGATCGCCCACACTGCCTCTCCCTTCCACTACAACGCGATCGAACCCGATGGTACGTCGTAATACAACAAAATATATGCGCCGTGGGTTGACGCAGTCGCACAGAGCTTATCGTGCCCGCCGTGCGAGGGACCACGTCGATCCTGAACTCCGCACTGAAGCACGGCACCGGCGTGAGGCGGCTCGTCCTCACCTCCTCTGTGGCCGCGGTACGCGAGGCAGCCCCGACCCCGCGCGATTACGACGAGACGAACTGGAACAACGCCGCCGTCGCCACGGTGGAGAGCAAGGGCTCCGCGGCGGGGCCCGGGATGATCTACCTCGCCTCGAAGACGCTCGCCGAGCGCGCGGCGTGGGAGTTCGTGGCCGCGCACAAGGCCGAGCTCAAATGGGACCTCGTCGCCATCAACCCGCCGTTTATCTTCGGGGTACGTCGCCGGTCTCTCCCCCCCCTTCACCCTTAATCCTTATCGCTTTGCCACAGCCGTCTCTCAGCCCCGCACAGACGGCCAATGATATCAACACGTCCCAGAAGGAGATCTACGATACACTCACAGGCGCGCGCACGGGCGCACAGTTGCGGGGCGAGGGGAACTGGGTTCACGTGTCCATCGCTGCCGATGCGCATGTGCGCGCGACACACGCAGCGGCCGCTGGCGGTGAGCGGATCATCGTTCGCTCTGGTTACTTCTTCCACCAAGACTTCCGTAAGTCTCTCTCTCCCCAACTAGTTGCTCGGACTGAATGCTCCCATGGTTAAAGTCGACGCGGCGGCTGAGCTCGGCATCCCGAATGTGCCGCGTGGGGAGCCATACTCGACGAAGAACCTCCCTCGAGCCGCGACTCTGGTGACGACTAAGGCGGAGGACCTGCTGGGCCTGAAGACGGCTGCGACTCTAAAAGATGTAGTTGAAGAATCGGTCAAGGATTTCAAGGCTCGCGGCTATCCGGGCTTTGCGGCCTGATTTTGCGTAGGGGTTAGTCGAAGGACGTAGAGGTCATGTCTGTACGATACGATAAATGCGCGCACATGCGTGCGCAGGCTCTAAATGCCATACTTTGGTTGCATAACACTCAGGTGGCCACAATTACCACGGCCAATGGACCTTCCTTATAACTTACAAATCCTGATACTGCCTTACGTGCTGCACATTAAATGCCATAAGATGAATACAGAAATCACTTGGAGGGTATACCCTCCCCGCCATTGACAGTCGCCCGTTGTTGTAGTCTGTTATCCTCGAATGTCTTGATAAAGTGATCAAAGATCGTGGGGGTAACCGCACTTTTGATATGCTGTGGTCGTGGTACAAGGTCAGGTATGTCCGGTCTATGACTGAAAACCCGAGACGACGCACTTCGACGATAGATTGGTAGGTATACTGCAGCGGCGGCTTGGGCTCTGCGGTGGAGTCCAGTGCCGCGAGTACCCTGGGATCGTCCCAGTTGAGATCAAACTGCCCATATTCATCCTGGCTCTCCTCTTGATTCGCAGGCTGCAGTGGTTGCTCCCGGTCCCGATCCTCTTGTAGAGACAGGGCATAATTCAAGTGCGAATCGAGGACGCCCTGTAGCAGCGTCTGTACCGTTGGGATCTCACAGAGCTCCGCTTCCGAGAGAACGAGAAAAAGACACCCTGTGCTATACCGTGTCAGCAACCGAAAAATCTCCTCCTCGAACGCGTCCCTCAAGAAAAAAATTGCGTGCCTTTGTGAAGCACCTCCAGAGCCGTGCTGGGGTCTTTGTCTGTGCCAGCGGGAGGGGAAGTGGCCGCGCGGGACAGGTCGCCCAGCCCATACAACAGCAGCTGCACGCACTGCACGCGCTCCATCCTCCCCGCATCCGCCGCGTCGCTGAACTCAGCCAGCAGGACGCGCGCGATCTCCGCGGACCATTCGAGCGCCGGCGCGACCGGGAGCGCCATATCGAGCGCCTGCAGCGCGAGGAGCGTCGCCGCGCGTATGCACACTGCGCGCGTGGGGGCGGGGGCGCGCGCGACGTCGACGTAGCGGCGCGCGAGCGAGATGCGGTACTGTGCGTTTTCCGCGGACGGGTGCACGCGCATCGCGAGCGCGAGCGCGCCGAAGCGGTTGTAGAGCATCGAGAGCTGCGCGTCGTCGAGCGCCGAGCGCGCCGGCTGGGCCTGCACGGAGCCGACGGGGGTGATGAGCGAGAGCAGCTTTTTGATGCGGCCGAGGTATTCCTCCTCGCGCATGGCGGGGGGCCGCATCTGCTGCGCGGACGCGTATATGAGCTTGAGGAAGATGGCGAACGCGCTGTCCGTGCTGGCGTGCTGCGCGAGGAGGTGCGGGTCGTTCTCCTGCGCGAACGCAGGGAAGCCCGCGATCTCGCCGCGGAGGTCCGCGAACCGGCGGCTTTTGAAGATCTCGACGAGGCGTCGGAAAACCGCGGCGGACGCGTCGTCGTCGAGCCGCCAGTGCCAGCGTTGGTGCAAGAGGAAGCATCGCGATACGACCAGGCGGACGTAGGCGTCGCGCCGGCGGAGATTGCGTGCGGAGAGGCTGCCATCGACTTGCGGGTCGGCGACGAGACGGATCCGGTCGAGAGCGAGCAGGACGATCTCCCATGAGGTGCTCAAGCGGCTTGTGGAGGTCGATACACCGTGCGCAGAGAACTGAGAGAGGGCACATAAACCGAACAGCGTGGCCCAGATTTCCTCGCTGGCGTACAGGCTGCCCTGTGCGGATGATTCTGAGGCTGCTAAGCTCCGTTGGAGGATGTCTACCATCGAGGGAAGGCGACCCTGCCCAGGAGCCGCTGCTGTCGTCCCATGGACTGCCCCGAGGTGAATCAAGCATATCCATAATTCGGCTGCACAGGGGTGCAGCGAAAAGTCATCCAGAGACTCGTCATTGTCGATGACGGGGGAGAGCGCAGCCTGTACACCAATACGCAGCAGACGTGTCGCGAATCCTACCAATCGGGCGCTGACGGCAGTCGTAAGGTCCTCGTCACTGCTCATCGCGCTCCAACAGGTGCGAACGAGAAGCTCGATCGCGAACCATTGGAGACAGAGCATGCTCGGGCTCAGCGATGTTGCCTGCTCCTCAGAGTCCCCCAGGGCCGTGTCGATGCGCGCGATCAGGGACCCGGTGTACTCCAATGACGCGGTCCGGATGAGGTGGGTGTCATTTCCCTCCGCACACGAGGATATCCACGAGACGAGTGAGCAGACGGCGTGCATGTCAGTGTTCCATCTCACGAAGGCGTCATGAGACATGGACTGCGGGTCATCCAGGACCTTGGCAAATGAGTCGCATGCATACGGAAGGAAGACAGTGTAGTCAAGGGCGGTGGATATCGATGACAGTGCGTGGCCATCGACTTCAAAGCGTGGAGGTGGATGGAGGGGTGGGGTGCCAGAAAGGATGGACAGGAGCTCATGGAGCCACCCCCTGCCGAGATAACAGCTGGCGGTAAATACCTTTCCCGACGAGAGGAACGGTATGTCAAAGTCCACGACGATCCTTTGCCGCACTTCCCTGTCAGGTTCGGGGTCGGGTACTCTCGATGTCGACGGAGCCCTATCTTGTGTAGTGCGATCCTTCGATCGATGTCGTGGCGGACGTCTTACGTGAGAAAGCCTGGGTGGTGGGCGTATCGGTACTGAAGGAGGCTGGCGCGCGCGAATCGCCAATGGCTCTAGTGCTTTGCGGAAGGCGATGTCTTCCGCGTCAATGGTGACCGCATTTCTCCTCTGCCATCCAGACAAGACCCGCCTGCCTACGGCTGTGAATACGGAGAGGTCCACAGGTCGCTGCTGGCGCTCACGTCGTCGACTTGTGCGACCCTTTGATTTTCGCTGCTCCGCAGGCACTGAGTCCAATGGGGTCAATGGTCAGAACGAATATAAGGCACAACAGCGATAAGTATTACCAGTAGCACCAGTTCTTCGCGGGGTGCGCTTGGGCTGACCTCTCTTTTCACCCCTTGTCGTACTTCGTTTTCGCGAAGTCTTTTCACTGTCACGAGGCTGACGACCGAAGAAGTCTGTGATGACGGGATACTTTGATGGTTGTAGGCGTCGCTTCTGAGAAGCCTTTGGCGGAGAACGCTCGGGGTCAGGAGAAGGGGATAGAGTGTGAGTGTCGACAAGCATGACGAACGACCGTTCAGACAGAAGGGCTACGTCCCCCGATTCGGATCCCGACGAGCTTTCCTCGGTGCTCGTGTCTGAGGAAATCGTCCGTTCCGAGGGAGGCTTTGCACGTGGGGAAGGAGAACGCGATGAGGAGGGACGTGGGGAAGCAAGGGGTGACAGGTTTGGAAGATTGCGCGGAGCACGCTGAGGAACCGCTCGTTAGCCCCTGCACATGCTTTGTTGAAACTAAGTGATTACCCGTCTGCGCCTTGCTCGTGGTGGAGGTATATGGCTCACCCGCGGCGGTCGCTGTACCTCGTTCAAAGGCCCATCGTCACTACCCAACCCGCTAGACATGTCGTTGAATACGTCTGGATACCACGGCGCAGGTGGGTCTGCGACGTCGTCCCCGCCCTGATCAGGTAGCGATGCTGCCCGAGTAAAGACCTCGACCGCGGATGGTCCGTTTCTGACCCGACCCAGAGTTGCCGTAGCTAGCGATACTGTCTCCCGATGCCTGGGAAGGTGTTGTTCTGTACCTGTTCGACGGCGCTTCTTCCCTTTTGTATGCACATGATTAAAAGAATGCTCGCTGGCGGAGTTCCCCGCTACGCCATCTGTGCCGCTCTCACCGGCGTCTGATGGAGGAGCGGGCGACGGTGACGATTCAACGGGATTACGAAGCCCTGCGAATCGGACAATCGCGTCCGGGTGATGCTTTAGCTGGTGCTTATACTCTAACCGATCAACAGCGTAGGGCTTTAGTTGGCGGGGCTGGCGCGTGCGCATAGAATATCTTCCACCAGTAGCATTGGGACCACCACTATCGCTGGGGTAGACTTCGTCCTGGATCGCCTGGGTTGGTGCAGGGGCAGGGACAACAAAGGGATCCACCGAGGGCGAAGGTCGCATTGGCCTGATGGGCGGTGGGCTTAAAGCACCTGCCGACCCACCTAGCATGGCATCGTGAGGGTGACCTTCGCTGTTCGGACTAGAAGTTGGATCAAGCATCTCGTCGTCAGTAGGAAATGGCGCGTGCCACTCATCACGTTCCCTGAAAGGAGAGATGATTTGCAAAGGGTCAGGGGATGGTTCAGAATTCTGGGTTTTGTGGCGACGGATTAACGAAGAGACAGAAGGGGAATCGGGGATCAGCGGTGAGACAGGCGACGACGTTGGCGGTCCATGACCCGACCACCCTGGTGTTGTGGAGTCTTCAATCATGCTGAGAGAAACGCGTGTCGCCGGAGAGGATGATGAGGCATGCAAAGCAGGATGTGGAAGAAAGGCAAAAGCGTCTCGTGTGACGGCGGTAGACCTATGGTACACCTGAGACGTACACAACCCTGTCATCGAATGATTCTGATCAATGACACGTACCATAGGCTCGGCCGTAACGCCCTCCATATCATTTACATCGAAGTCGGACGACGCGCCAGGTGGCGGTAAATCGTTTGCAGTCAATAGTACACGTTCCCAATATTCCGAACTTGCGGATTCAATGAGCTCACGTTCGTTAACATCCGAGGTTGAGGCGGCATCGAGCAACGGATCCATGGACAAACAATTCAACGCTGTGGGCCCTCGAGTGAGGCAAGGCGCGCTGTGGCCTCTGTGCACGTGAAATACCAGTGTCACCTCACGTGATTTGTGACTAAATCCTTATCTAATCTAGTAGAAGGGCCTCGAGGTGAAGGAAGCGCCGACTTCAAACATGTTTCACGCATCGGCGGGTTTTACGTTTTTGCGAACATCGAAACTACTGTGAATGGGTATTTCTTTACCAAGAGCGTGCAACCCCGCTCGTATCTACTCTACAAGTTCCTAACTGGAAAAGACCACGTGGTTAGAACGAAAAGGGGCACGGCATTGCTCGTCTCATCGACCAATTTAAAACCACATCTACTCCCTTCCACTCCTTTTCTCTCTCCACTCAATTCAACTTTTCAGTCCCTCTTTCTTTCGTCCCTTGCTACTATCCCTGAGATCTCCTAGGTTACATGCCACCATCTCCCTCATACCCATTCGACGCAGAATCTGCAACAAACATGGAGTATAGGCAATTTTCCTTTGCTCCACAGACCATAAAAAGGGCTGACGTCTTCGTGTCCCTCTGCAGATCATCTAGCCCACTTCTCGAAACTTCTTTACAGAGATCGGCCGCATACGAGCACGAGCTCAAGGACCTCGAGGTGCGATGATCCTCAGCGCCACTGTTCATCTCACGACTCTGCAGCGCATCGCTGACGTTCAGTGCAGGAAAAACTTCTCGAGGGCCTCAGTAACTGCCGAGCACTAGAGGGTATCATCCGCGACTCCTTCACATCCATTAAGGTACGTGACTATCCGCCCCCCTTGCACGGGATCGGCCAGGTACATGCAGCACCTGCTGATCCCCGAGGAATCTCCAGCGGAAATACCGTCGTGCAGGCCAAGACACGCTACGCATGAGCGTCCCTCAGATCGACGACGAGCTCGCAGAGTCGCTGCGCATCTTAGCAGAGCTCGAGGCTCGTCTGCCCGCGATCCGCACACAGGCGGCGCAGCTCCAGCTCGTCTACGATTCCGGTCGCCAAAAGGTATCTGTCGCTTGTGCATATAGTGACAGCATTTTTGCTGACTCTTCTCGTGGCAGGCGGAAGCGGTCGTGCAGGACCTACGCTGGTTGAACCGTGGATGGTACGAGCGCTCGTATGAAGTCATCTTCACGTCCAAGAGTCCTGTTTCTTGGCGATGGCGTGCTACTTTGCGCACGCTCTTCGCCATCATGTTTATGGCCGTGGCATGGATGGTGTGGGTTGCACTCCGTGGCGTAACCCGCGCTCATCGGGAACGCCTCGTGTGGGGCGAACGGCTTCCATCGTAGTATTTTTTTTCTCCTCCCCCCGCTTCTCGCCTCCCACGCACTGTCACCCGTCCCTACCTTATCTACACTAAGCTATCGTCAATCTGCTGGATGGGCGATCCGGGCGATCCGACGTTCATTGGTCTCCGAGTTCCTCTTGATATTGAGGAAAACCAAGGCCGTCCGCCTCCGTGCGAATTGTGTTGGAGTCAGCCAGATAAGCAGGATTAAGATGAGGGGAATGTGGTATAACTTGGAGAACATGAGACATTCGCAGGCGGGTTCGAGTAGGCAGGTATTATTGTGTAAATATGACTAGCTGTTTGACTTATCTGGCTTCCTGGGCTCACTTTACCTCGAGACTCATGTACAACAACAGCAAGCGTGCTCTTGATCTCAATGCGTCGACATGTGCTGTTGCCTCTCGAGTCTCAGCGAAGAGCCATCGCGATTTCCGTATCTAGGTGCAGTCGGCGATAATGCATCGGGTTGGCGAGGGATTAACTATTACGTACAACTAGGCTGTCCTGCGAAATACCAAAACACCAGCACGGGCAACGGGGACAGCGCAATGTGTATCTCTCGAATAGCTTGTGACGAATGCCGACTGCAATCGACCCCAAGTGTCAAAGTAACATGTGTGGACTCCCCGTGCGCCTCGGTCCTCGCCATCAGAGCAATATCATCTGAGGTCAATGTCTGGCAACCCGCGGTGGACCATTATCGGTAGAAACATCAATACGCCACGAATTGCCGCTCTTAACTAGCTTGACTCACGCCGCCTGACAACGCTCACACTATAGCGCGTCGCACTGTCGCAGGTGCCCCACAAACACGCTGAATCGTCTTATAGCACCGTCTCTGTGGCCTCTTGTAGCTATGCATTACCTCCGGTTCTCTTTGCTCTGTGCCGTCGTCGTCATCACGAGGCCCCTCGATAGCGCCGCTACGCCCTTTGTACCAAATTGGAACAACATGCACACGAAACACAGATGGAATGCTATACCTGGCAAATGGGAGAGCATCGGCCAACCACCCGTTGGCATCACGATCGACCTCCGCATTGCGCTGAAGCCCCACCGCGAGCACGCCCTCGCAGACGCAATCTATGAGGTCAGCAATCCGAACCATCCAAAGCACGTTTCTCTTTTATCGTTCCTCCGTCAACACAAGTGACGGCTGCTGCGTTGTAGATACGGCGCATATCTCTCCAAGGAGCAGGTCGCCAAGCTCGTTGCGCCACACCCACATACGCTCGAGCTCGTCGAGACCTGGCTTCGGCACCACGGCGTGTCCCCCTCCAATGTCTCCACGACACACGGCGGCAACTGGCTGACGGTGACCGCAGTGCCCGTGTCGAAAGCCAACGAGCTTCTCGGCGCGTCATACCAACTCTACCGATACGCGGGGACGAACGATACTATTCTCCGCACGGTCGGCTACGCCCTCCCCGTTGCGTTGCACGCGCACGTGCAGACGGTCGCGCCGACGACGTATTTCGGCTCGCCGCTCACGCCGCGGGAAAGACCACGTGGACACCGTGGTAGGACAGTGCCGGCGCTGTCTACCCGTGATGATCACGTCACTCCGGCGGTCCTTCGCTCGCTGTACAACTCGGTAACCTACCAGCCTGCTGCGACAGAACAGAATATGATCGGGGTTACGGGCTTCCAAGGGCAGTACGTAAGCGATGACGACCTAGAGTTGTTCATGACCCTATTCCGCTCCGACGCGAACGACCCGACTTTCCTAGTCATCGATATCAACGACAGTGGATACGACCCGAGCAAGCCTGGCTCGGAGGCAAACCTCGACATGCAATACACGCAGGGAATGGCGTGGCCAACCCCTCATGTCTTCTACAGCATGGGTGGTTTAGCGGAAGAATTCATCCCTGACAGCTTCATACCGGTGAACACCAACGAGCCGTTCCTCGGGTGGCTCGAGGTAATGACCAGGTTGGAAGACCTCCCGCAGACGATCAGCACGTCTTACGGTGGCGACGAGCAGACCTTCCCGCGTGACTATGCGACGAGCGTGTGCGAGCTCTTCGGGCAGCTTGGCGCGCGCGGCATCAGCGTACTCTTCGCGAGTGGCGACGAAGCTGTTGGCGGCGGGGACTGCAAGAAAAATGACGGCTCCGGGGTTGTCCAATTCCAGCCCGGCTTCCCTGCGACATGTACGTTTGGCTTCGAGTTTTCCCCGCGCCACAACGCAGTACACAGGCTCACCACTTGCGCGAACGCGATTTTCAGGTCCTTGGATCACCAGCGTCGGCGGGACAATGAACCGCCCCGAGGTTGCCGCGCCTTTCTCCTCCGGGGGCTTCTCGAATGTCTTTAAACGCCCGGCGTACCAGACCGACGCCGTGCTCGGTTTCTTCGGGCAACTCGGAAACCAGCATTCCGGCCTTTACAAGTGTGCTCTCGCCCGCGTCGTGACCGAACCTGAACTCGTTCTTACTTGCGATTTGTGCAGCGCTTCGAGCCGTGGCTTCCCCGACGTTTCTGCCCAGGCGAGACGCTTCACGGTCATCCACGACAACGACGTTATGTACTTACGTGGCACGAGCTGTTCGACGCCGGTGCGCCTTTCCCCCCTCCCATCGTCTTTTCCTCGAGTACTCAGCTAGCCGCCAACTTACAGGTCGTGGCGGGGTTGATCTCTCTGTTGAATGACTATCAGCTTTCGAAGAACAGGCCAGTGCTCGGCTTTCTCAACCCCTGGCTATACGGCACCGCCCACCAGGGCTTCAACGACATCACGTCTGGCTCGAATCCGGGCTGCGGCACTGCCGGATTCTCCGCCGTCCCTGGATGGGATCCTGTGCGCCTCTCCAGGCTCATGTTCTCTCATTTCCGAAGTTGACACTGGACTCCATAGGTGACGGGCGTCGGGACGCCTGATTTTCAGAGACTGCTGGACTTGCTTCCCGTCCCCATCCCCATCCCCATCCCCTCCCCCACCCCTACTACCTAATCACGCTGGTCAGTAAGTTGGCCGAATGGTTCTTCCGCCTCTAGTCGTCGGGTGACTCGAGACTAGAATTTATCGAGGACTCCGACCAGTGGGAGTCAAGAGAACTCGGACCCGAACATGGTCCTTTTCCCTTTTCAACGTCTCCAATTAGGAGGTCCAACAAACGTCCTCTCTGCGAGTCGCATATTCGTCACAATGAGGCCGTGTCCGTGTTCAGAGCGTAGACGGGCTGCATATTTATTCTTTACCTACTCGTCCTGCCACAGACCGCGGTTGGGTTAAATACGATGTTGTGACTCGTTATATCTACTTTGACAAACGGTTCTGATCAACCTCGTACAGCCTCTTGCATACTCCTTGCGACATAATGAGTCTACGAATAACAGAGGCCCGATGCGTGCAATGTCGTACGGTTCGCGGCAAGGTTCGCGGTGTTCCTGCGTCACAACCACGCCGCCTTGACTTGCCAGTGGAAAGTCTTGGTTTTCGACCTTCGCTTGCTAGCAGTTCTCCCCTAGTATATAGACTATTGTGGACACCTTCATATGTATCTGAAGGCTCGCAAAATCTCGAGCCTGGGTCATAGGGCTTAGGCTTGCTCAGGCTTTCAGGTCACTGGCAACGGCTGTTAGTGGCTCGGGTTATAGTTCACCACATGTATTTATGGTAGCGACTGACATCTAGTGATTGAATGTCGAAGTATGGATTGCCTATGAATCGTAGGGTCTGCGCACCCAAAACAAATAGTTTACCTGCGACGACCACGGCGTCGTCGCACGCGGCGCCAGCACCCAATCCCCACGCCAGGGGACATACACGATGCCGCGCACCTCGGCCTCCGTGCGCGTAGGGAGCCCATGCGCATACGTCCGGGATATCCAGGGACGCGCGCCCGGCACGAGCGGCTTTGCGAAAAAGCCGACGAGCTCGTCGGGGTTGATGAATTTGGAGAAGGTGTGCGTGCCGCGCTCGACGAGGCCGAGGAGCTTCTCGGCGGCGACGATCGTGAGGAGGTACGCCAACGGCGTGCGCGCCACCGTCGACAGGAACAGATGTCCGCCGGGCTATGCAGTGGGTCTGAGATGGAGGGTAAACACAGGGGCGACACGCGCGCACCTTGACGAGCTCCGCGCACGAGCGCACAAACGCAGCCGGGTTGTCCACGTGCTCGACGACCTCCATCGAACAGACGACGTCGAAGCGCCGCGGCTCCCGCACGAGCTCCTCGACGGACGAGTGCCGGAACGCGAGGGCGTCCGCGAGGCGCGGGTCCGCGGCGGCGTGGCGCGACGCGACGTGGACGTTCTCTGCGGATGCGTCGACCGCGAGCGTGTTGGCGCCGAGGCGCGCGAGGCTCTGCTCTGCGTCTCAGCTAGGGGGTTCTGCTCGATACGTGGGACTCGCCTCGGATAGGATCCCCCCGCCACAGCCGACGTCCAGCGCGTCCAGCCCCGCGAGCGCGCGGCTTGGCTCGTCGCGGGGTCGGTCGGGCAGCAGTTTTTCGCGGAGGAAGCGCAGCCGGTGTGCGTTCATCTTGTGGAGGAGGGCAAACTCGCCGCGCTCGTCCCACCAGAGCGCTGAGAGGCGCGAGAAGTGGGCGATCTCTGCATCATTGACGGTTGAAAAGGGCGGCTGCTCTGCCAGGCGTCGCGGTGAGGTGTGAAGGGCGCAGACGTGTTGTCGTAGGCTGGGTCGTGCTAGAGTCGAAGTGAGCAGGCGTGCACGGCTTGGTGGTAGCATTGCACTGGCTTGTTTGCATCTGTTGGCTCAGCTTTCTCACTTATACCGGATCACCCATGTCAATTCTCGCATCTATTTCGGTTCAGTGCTTGAGCCATACTCTCTATGTCGAAGGCCGGGAACGAGAGATGGCATCTTCCCCCTTACTGTGCATGTTGACCATCACCGTAGTATTAACCGCGAGTGAAGAAGTTCGTTGAGCCGTACCGCAACCTCGGTGGAAGTTAGGAGGACGATGCAAGTTGCAGTACACCGGTGTGGCCCATCACCATCTAATTCGTAACACAACAATTGTCTGTACAAAACCTGAGAGCCGTAGCGAAAGAAGAGAGTGTACATCTATGCCAATGTACAAACGACAACAAGCAAAGCGAAATTGCAGGAGAACCAACTACGTGAATGAAAGAAGGACGGAGGTAATGTCTGAGGAAAAATGGAATGCAGTGCTGTCTGCGGCGAGCTATGTTGGGAGGAAGCGCGCTGGTAAAAGTAAAGGCAGGGATTAGTGTCATCCGGCCAGCGTGGCATGCATGCAACGTACCAGCTTCGACGTACATTTGGTCCGGCGTGAGTTTGAATGACGCGATGCCGATCAGTACGAATCCCACCAGCCAGCCCAGCTGGAACGTGATCCAGAACACCGCCCACACTGTCCCCGTACGTTGAGCTTTCGTTCACCTCGTGATAAGATGGACGCACCGTGAGGGGGGATGGACTTGTAGAGGTAGGAGAATTGCGTGCAGTCCGAGTCACTCGGTTTCCGGAAGAATTTCTCGTCGGTGATGTCCCCTTCGACGGCACGTGAACGCATGAAGGGGCAGAAGGAACGGACGTGGACGTACAGATGACGTACAGTATGCTGAGATGAAAACAAAGTTGTAGCGCGGGTGGGGGTGGGGAGGTGGGATGGGGTGACTTACTGGAGCATGCCAAGGAAAAGCATATACCACCTTAGCGCCTGGCTGTGATATTTTCACGTAAGTCCAGCGCACATGCAACGAGGGTTTAGCCGACAGGTTGCGCACGCGTGGTCAATGAACCAAAAACCTATCAACAGCCCCTCGTAGCACAGAGTAAGCAAGATCGTCCTGTGCATGCGTCAAAGTCTGCGCGTCAAGCGAACATTCGAAGAGTACGTGCAACTTATCGCGGACGAGAGACAGCGGTGCTATGAGCCCGACGCCCGCTACGAAGCTGAGGATCTTGGCGACGAGCGTGTCGAAGCCGCCAAGGATGAACAGGCCGCCAAGGATCGAGGAACCAATGTAACCACTGCAGAGGATCGTGGGTGGGTGGCCGCCCTGCACGACGGTATGACCGCCCGTCGTGGGATCTATGGACATGCGCGTTATGGTGCCCCCAGTCAGTATTGCCTATATGGAAGGTCAGGTGCGCAACGTGGGCTCCGCAGAGGTATGTGGCGCACTAAGGCGGCATGGCAGAGCTCGTGCCAGCCGATGGCGAAAAGCTTGAGTGGGTTGATGATCACTCGCGCGCCGGGGATGTTCCACAGGCCGAACAGGACGACCGCATACACAACTATCTGACCTCCGTGTCAGCACGCGTGGAGAGTGGAGGTAGAGGGGAAGCGACCTACGACGTAGAGGACCGACCACTGGACGGGTGTGTAAGAGGGGAGGAGGAGCATGTGGCGCCACGCACCTGGTCGTGTGTAGGGATGAGGGGGTTACCGTGGTCTTTTGGTGCGATGGGTGGGCGCCAGGGATCCGACATGGGGACGGGGCCTGGTTGCTGTACCGTTGGAGTACGAGAAGATGAGCGGGCAAGAAAAGGACGCCACTGAAGGTGTTGCGGAGAAGTAGCGTGGTCGTGCAGCGTTAGGGCGACTCGGCGGTAAAGGGCTTGTCCTCGTTGGATGGGATTACTTATAAGAGTCTTCCGCCGTTCACATCTCCCTCGTGGCCAATGCAAGGCACTTCACTTGGTTCCCCTGATTTCATCTCGCATCACGTGGCCGCGTCGTACTGTCGCTGTACCCAGTCGCAGCACGACCATCGCAGAGCGAAACCCTCTTCCCGACAATAAGCCGACGTTATTCGTATCTCTATCCTTTGAATGTCATCTCGTTTGCTTCTGCGTAACCCTTTAGAACCATCTTCTGCCGCCTGCGTTGCCGCCATATCTGGGAATTCTTCCGCCCGCTCTTGCCCCAAGTGTCACAGCCGCCAGCACACAATTCCTTATTGGTTTCTGAGTTCGCGGGGGATACCGCTAGCGTGCCAAAAAATTTCAAAGTTCTGCGAAACAGCAGGACAGTACCCTAGGTTTGCATTCGGCTCCACTTATCAATGCACCACGTACAGATCTTTGGCGTCACTACTCGGCTGCAGGAATGGATCTGATCATACGTTCAATTTGAGCGAGTCGCTACAGTAAGCCGCAGATCCTATATAGCGATCATAGCGGTATGGTTGGATAAGGAGATACCAAACAAGTTCGTTGCAGGTTTCATAACAGTTGTCATGTTACGACCACTTTAGGTGTACAGGTGGTGTTTGAATGGGCACCTTGGTGACCATGCCGAGTTTCTTTCCCACAAACACTAATCATAGTAATTAATAAATGAATTTATATATTCTACTTACTATATCGGTTTTGAAAATCATTTGTGGAAGATGTAAATTGCGCTGCGCATGTCCACTCTGGGTCTACGAGGCGTACCCCGGGGTATAAATCGATTCAAACCAAAAAAAGACAGTCAGGCACTACAGTACAAGACTAGTACAAGTGTCAACAAGAGGGACCAGTTTGGAAACTGGCGAGCACGGCTTGCGTGTGCAGCGCCACTGTGTGAAACTCAAAGGACTTGCTCGAGCTGTTGGGCTGTTGAGGCCATTGAGGGGTCGTGCATAAATCCTGGACAGGGTATTCAGTCAGCATTGGAATATATGTCGGCTTGAAAACACAGGAAGTGGACTCATCGTGATACAACAGGACCGGGCTGAGCGTGACATCAGCAGGGGAGATACTCCACATGGCACCAGATGCTGTCCAAAATGCCACATGTAGCACATCTTAGCCACAATCTCACGCACCATCTTGCGAAACTCTCTTCATCCCTCTTGGTTGGGTGGAGACGGGGGACAACGACGCGGAGGAGAGGGCATTGACATTGCAGGACCTGGGAGAGAGAGCCCTAAGGCCACTTGGGGAAGTTCATACAGATAAGGTAGCAGCGTGATCAATGTTTCCGAGTTGGACAAGAATACAGTGGTGAATTGGGCCGAGTCGGACGGTGGTGGCTAGGGCAACGTCGTAAAGAAAGACAACCAAAGACGAACTGTGAGGCAGCTTTGTCAGCTATCCCACACCCCAACCAACCGTACATGGTGATGTTGTCGAACGCAGTTGATAGCTTTCCCTCAACTGGGGTTTGATGCACCCATAATACAGTACATAGGCCATCCTTTCAATTCAGTGTTTTTTTTTGTTCTCCCAGTCTGAGTGACCGCCCGCAGTCATATGTTTGCGCGTGCACAAGCATAAAAAAACTATGGAGGGACTTGGTACCCATGGTGGTTGCACCCCAGCCCGTGCGTCGTCCACCGTGACAGAGTGGATGGCTCTCAGAATGCGTCGTAGATGTTGCATGTCCGGACTCAAGATCCGCATTGATGCACACCGCACACTGACTTCAGAGATAGCACAGTGCCGAGCATCGCAACGAAGATAACTATTCCACAACCTCATTTTTTCAAGATACCTATTCCAACCCTAATTCTGTATGATAACCCAATTTCCCGAGAATTTCCTCGTCCACTTAACTATGAACCCCGCTCTTGGGTTCGGAAGTCCGTATGGTCGCGGGCATGACAACTGTTATGAAACCTGCTGTAAGGGTTATGCTGGGTGACTGGTGACCGGTGATCGAGGTGATCCCCCGATCGCTCGACCGGAGGTTTGGCTAACAGCTTTCAACTTATAAGCCACCTCTCAGGCTCCTGTTTGTCGTATCGTCCCTTACCGTTCTGCTCAACTGCAGTGGCACTGACAAGGGCACTGCAAGGGGCACTGAACACCTTGTTGAACACATCACATTGTTCGACGCCAGAAATGGACTCGCCCAACGCATATATGGTCGACGAGAAGACCCTTAATTCACAACCTGAACATCACACAGAGCCTCCAGGGGTCTGTTGACTCACTTTCTGTCTGGTGATCGTATTCTCATCC
>JAKELK010000277.1:0-80292 GCA_021525775.1 Lactarius deliciosus
CCAAAGATCTGGCGATAAAATTGAGTCAGTTGCAAATTAACCCGGCCAAAAAATGGTATATATAACCGGGGATGTGGTAGCGTTCTACCCTAATATTCCTTTACAGAAGTGCTTAGAAATCGTCTATCAGCAATACTTCGATCACTATTGGAATATACCTAACCACGACGACCTCCCTAACAGGAAACAGCAGGAATTCTTCCGTCGCTGTCTTAAAGTCGGCAATGAGCAATTGATTACACAATTTCAAGGACAAGTCTATGAACAATTAAACGGACTTGCCATGGGAGTTAGTGACTCCCCTGACCTAGCGAACTTATTCGGGTATTACTTTGAAGATAAGGCTCGCGTTCTTGAACATCCCGATATTTTTACTACGGGAGATACATCGATGATTGTTTAGCGATCGTGTATGCTGATGATAGTCAGTCGGCACACGAATTAATCTCTAATCTTATAAAATTCGACAATTGTGTAATAGAATGGAACACCCCGGGGGATTCACAGCCCTTCCTGGACATGCTTCTGTATCGAGACAGATGGAATAAACTCCAATACATGCCCTATCGCAAAGCCGGGAACCATCAGGAACGTATTCCTTGGATATCCGCCCACCCCTACGATGTAAAAAGAGGGACATTTCTGGGCGAGATGTCACGGTTAGCAGTACTCAGTAGTCTATTCGAAAGCTATCTTGAGGCACTGAAAGGTTTAGTTAGCCTTTATATCCATAGAGGATATCCAGCCGACGACGTTCGTAAGTGGCTACACAGTAATATCAAGGTTCGATGGGAAAATAAGCACCGGGTTAATCACCCAGCGACAGCCACGGACACCCTTGTACTGAAAAGCGAATATAATGTTGCATGGAATTATTTCAATGCGCAAGAATTTGGACAGGTTATATTTAACTATTGGCGTGAATGGCTCGATAGAGCTGACACGGGGAACTTTAACTTCTAGGTACCCGCCTCCCCCTGAAAAGGACTCCGGTTCGGATTGGGATCTGAGGAAAACCAATATGTTTAATTCAAGAGTCTTAGTAAGTCGGAAACGAACCCGCAATATGTTAGACTTAACAAATCTTTGGAAGAAAACCGTCCTAGAAACTTTGGAGGATCAAGTTCTCGATGAGCTAGTGGATACAGCGGCCCGCGCGACCGCCCACCCTAAGAGAACTCATGACTACGATATTAATACTGCATGTGACAGGTCCAGTGCCGAATAAAAGGCTCAGGGAAGACAACGACACAACAGAGTATATTAATATTCGTGATTCTCCACCAGCACCAACTCCATGGGCTCTAGGCTCCTCTGGTACTTGGGGAAAAGGTTCACGCCCATAATGGGTTGGGCCGCTCTCCTTGGATGTTCCATCAAGCAGTGTATTGTCTATGATTGGCTAATGCGACTCGACGGACCCTAAGGACTCCTTGCGAAAAGATCTTGCCTGGATGGGCAGATAAACCTGAGTAGCTGGATGTTCCGGACGAGCAACCGTTCTGGCCTCGCCTCTTAGTCATGGCTCCAGTATGCACTCCACTGGCCGAAAACAACCCCCTTAACTGGGGCTCTGTTAGTAATCCGTGGTCCCATTCTGGACCGGCCGAAATGGCACTCTAGTGCGAAAGGCTTCCTCCCTGTGATTACCCCACCAGTGGGTCCCCTAACCGGTTTTGGAGGTCTGGTCAAGTAACATTAGAGGTGACTTCCTGATTAGGACCCTTAGCTTACACTTGGACTCCTCGCGATGAAGTTCAACTCGGGCCTCTGTGCTCGATCCAGCTGGTGTTTCTACACAATTATTAAATTATAAAAACCTAAAACGCATCCGATTTTGTCGGTACGTACTTACGCTCCTAGTGGTTCTTAGCGGACTTACTAACCATGGAGTCTCGGGAGATGAACCCTTAACCCGTTAAAACCGTAAGTATCCTAGTAACTTAATCGTGAAAGGACCTGCGCTTACATAAGCACGCATAGCTCAACCTTACCAACCCTAACCCTAGGCCCTCAACCTTAAACCCTAAACCATAAGTTAACCGGGATACAGCGCCTAGGGGTTACGTAATAGTTCTAGAACATTCTAGAACATTCCATTACGTAACGTCACGTGACCTTTTCTTCAGAGATTTGGACGTACTGATTACATAAGCAATCACGTGATAGAAGGTTCCAGAAGGTTCTATGTGAGTCATTCTTAATGCTAAAAGAGGACATGGAGTACTCGGAATAGTAACTTCCCTACGGGCGGTGAAAGGCCTTGGCACATGATCCATATTGATCAAGACGCTAACTGGAGTCGTCTGGCTTTGCGTAATCTTTTCAGCACGTGACTGATCACGCCATTCTCTTGGCATGGTCTGTGCGCAGGCACCGGCAATTATAAGTACCCCGACCCAATCAGGGCGCGGGAAAAAGGAACCATAAGCGGACTTTGAATGAGACCTGAAGAGCATATAAGCGAAAGGTTTTGGGATTGGGATCTCCATCCCCCTTGTCTCATACCGCCTCGGCACCTTCGGCGCCTCGTCTGTTGTTTTGCTACGCTACCCTAAACCCTAACTCCACAAAGCAATTTCACTGGTAAGAGATAAAGACACAATCTAACCCCAATGTACAATCAATCAATTGCACTGCAGGAGGTCAGATAATGAGACCAGAGAGACCCAGATATAACCACGCTTTAAATAACAGCCCGCGTTTATCCATGATGGATAAACGCGGGACCATTACTTGACCCGCGTTTGTCCATGATGGATAAACGCGGGCCTCCAAAGTTGGTCAGAATGAGGAGATGGGTCATGTTTGTACTTGAAATATATGTTTTATTGACTTTCGAGTTGAATGGTATGTTCGGGGTGCCCGTACGGGCCCGCGTTTGTCCATCGTGGATAAACGCGGGACACTGTAACACATCCTGTATAATAGACATTCTGGATAAACATGGAGCCATGACCTATCCCGCGTTTATCCACGATGGACAAACGCGGGCCCGTACGGGCACCCCGAACATACCATTCAACTCGAAAGTCAATAAAACATATATTTCAAGTACAAACATGACCCATCTCCTCATTCTGACCAACTTTGGAGGCCCGCGTTTATCCATCATGGACAAACGCGGGTCAAGTAATGGTCCCGCGTTTATCCATCATGGATAAACGCGGGCTGTTATTTGACCCACGTTTGTCCATCATGGATAAACGCGGGACCATTACTTGACCCGCATTTGTCCATCATGGATAAACGCGGGTTGTTATTTGGATATATGCAGTAACCCTAAGTCAAAAGCCATACTGAACCCATACTAAACCATGAACCTAGTTATCATTAGCCTATATATAATTCTAGAACATTCTATTACGTAACGTCACGTGACCTTTCTTCGTGGATTTGGACACACTGATTACATAAGCAATCACGTGATAGAAGGTTCGAGAAGGTTCTGTGTGAGTCATTCTTAATGCTAAAAGAGGACATGGAGTACTCGGAATAGTAACTTCCCTACGGGCGGTGAAAGGCCTTGGCACATGATCCATATTGAACATACGCTAACATGGAGTCGTCTGGCTTTGCGTTTCTTTTTAGCACGTGACTGATCACGCCATTCTCTTGGCATGGTCTGTGCGCAGGCACCGGTAATTATAAGTACCCCGACCCAATCAGGGCGCGGGAAAAAGGCACCATAAGCGGACTTTGAATGAGACCTGAAGAGCATATAAGCGAAAGGTTTTGGGATTGGGATCTCCATCCCCCTTGTCTCATACCACCTCGGCACCTTCGGCGCCTCGTCTGTTGTTTTGCTACTCTACCCCAGTTTGCTGCAAGGAGCATGCGGGCACTTTACAAGCGACTTGGAATAGACGCAGGTCTCACCACAGCCTATCACCCTCAGGCTAATGGACAGGTAGAGCGCAAAAACCAAGAAGTAGAGATCTACTTGCACTTGTTCATTAGCAAAAGACAGGATGATTGGGCAGACCTGCTCCCTACAGCGGAATTCGTAGTCAATAGTAGACTCAACTCAGCCACGGGTCACACACCCTTCGAGCTACTATACGGCTATACGCCTGACTTCACAATTCCCGCCGGTAGGCCAACCGGTATTCCAACGCTCGATAAACGTCTTCAACACTTAGTTTCCTCAAGAAAGGATGCAGAGGCAGCTCTACGCCTAAGTAAACGGCGAATGCAGACAGACGTTGAACAAAGACATAAGCCATACGTCTTCAACGTCGGGGATAAAGTCTGGTTGCAAGCCAAACAGATAAAGATACATCAGCAGTCGTCCAAACTGGGACCTAAGCAATTAGGCCCATTTGAAGTCACTAAAGTCTTAAGTGACGTCGACTATAAGCTTGCACTCCCCCCTGCATTACGGATCCATGATGTATTTCATGTAGATCGCCTCTCCCCTTACAAAGGAAACGAAGTTAACGGGCTTCTGCCACCTCCACCTGAACCCGTCACAGTCGAAGGGGAAGAAGAGTACAAAGTTGACCATATAAGAGACAGCAAACTCTTTGGTCGTACTCTTAAGTACCTAGTTCGCTGGAAAGGTTACGGTGAAGGCGAGGATACTTGGGAACCGGCTAAAAATCTAGCGCATGCCCCGGATAAAGTACAGGAGTTCCACTCCTCTAACCCGGGCGCACCTAGAAAAATAGCGGCTCTCATTTACGCGTCCTTGCCTTGGCAGCCTTCTCATATGTACACAGAGGCCAACGCGGACGTCGACCCTTAAGGAGGGGGGTGATGTCATGGACGCGTATTATTTTCCTTATTTTTCTGTATTTATACGGATTTATACAAAGGAGATATAAAGGGCCGAAGTACAGAGACTTCGAGTTAGTCACAAGGGTTTGCCACCCAGGTGCACGTGATCGTGGGACTTAGGTCCCTTATACGTATGATAGTTCTGATTGGCAGATAAGGATGGAAGGTTATGGAAGGTTCTGGAAGGATCCAGAACACACTTAGTAGTTTACGCTTACTCGCTGTATTAGGTTTTACTCAGCAAAGTGGAGCCGCTCGTAAGCGCTATGACAAGTGCATCAGTCAGCACAATAGATAGCGCTATTAATAGACACGACGCGTCAGCTCCTGAGTCATGGAGTCTTACTATACACTTAGTAATAGTGTTCAGACTCAGTTCGTACTCAGCCGCAGTAGTGTATATAAGCTTCCCTGTAGCGTCCTGAGTGGAACCAACTTGTCCTCTTGGTTCTCCACTCAGGTGCGCATTTCATTGTACTTCCTTACCTCAGTCCAATCTAACTTGTCCTCTTGGTTCTCCACTCAGCGTGCCACTGTGTGATATCTGACATCTTTGATCTTGCATAAAGATCGCAAGTTGATTGTCCCTCCACAGTGACTGTACGTTTGGCGCGTGACTTGTCTCCGCGTTAGGTTGAGTGTGTTACCTTACAGTTCACATCATCTTCACACTTGACTTGGCGTAGCGCGGCAGTCGCACCACTACATCCTGCCTCCTGTGGTATGCCAGTGATACAAGGGCTAGGCCCAGGTTGGAAGATCCCTTTGCCATACTAGGAGCCAGCTGCCAGCCAGGATGTGTCTAAGACACGGCTCACTAGTTTGCGTCAGGGGGATATGGAATGATATCTTTCAGAGCCCAAGGCTGTCTACCTCAGCCTTCTCGGCCTGTTGGTTGCCTCATCGCCACAAGTGGCTTCACTGAATCCTTTCCCATTGCCGCTACAAGGCAGGAGTCTGGTTGCAGAACACCATAAGGTGAACACCCCCCAGAGTCTGAACCAGGTTTTACACTCCCATGGTGAGGAGATCCTGCGCCCAGTGTGGAGCACCAGAGACAGCTGGCGCTAAGCTCCACAATACACAGCCCAGTGGGCCATGCACACCTGGATATGGATTAAGGGGCTACCAGATCCAATCTCCTTGCGCATAGCGCAGGGGCTAGGAAAACAGTGGGGGTGAAAGTAGGACTACTGGGCAGTACATGTACAGGAGGTTCCTCAGCAGTGACAACTGACGCCTCAGTGTCCACTGCCTTGGGCAAGGCTGGTGAGGCCCCAGACAGACCTTGACCTGGTGTGTGATCCTAAGGACACAGTGACCAGCCAAGTGGAGTGGCTTGGGCACCAGGGCCCATAACCTGATGAACAGTACACACGTAGGACATACTCACAGTGACAAGGTGGACTGTGGTGAGATATGAGGGTGGTACTTGAAGCAGCAACAGAGAGATCTATGCAAGTGAAGCAGATGTGGAGTCTGGCACACAACAGATGAGGAACTGGTGTGGTGCCAGAGCGTACAGAGTACTCTACTTATACTATACAGGGGAGTGACACTAGTACAACAGAAGTAACACAGAGTCACACAATACAAGGAGCGTTGTTCTACAGAGGGACACAAAGGAGTGTACAGAAGGAGAACAAAAGCGCAAAGAACAATAAAGTGTCTAGACTGATGATATCATAGTGACATCACAATAAGGATAGAACAAAAGGAATGAGTACAAGGACGAAATATAATAGGAGTCCAGAGGAGTCCATGATGTCATTGTACAGTGATGTCATAGATAAGAAAGTCCGAGATTGTAAAGATCATAATAATCTAATCTACATAAGTCCAATATATCTTATCTAGAGCAGTCCGTTATCTGCGTGTCCATACGAGCCACTAAGTGCGTGCGGGTCACTTATCAACACCGCACTCGCGCGCGGCCTTAGCGACTCGAACCAGACGCGTTTCCGACCCTAGCGGCCATCCTTACGAAGTTTCGCGCCGCGCCGAAGCGTGCGCAACCGTTTCCGACCATCTGCGACCACCAGACCCCGTTCCCCTTCCTGACGTCGCCACACTTGCGCGCGGCTCTAGCCTTTCGACACCGACGTGTCCGCGATCGCCGCGGACACATATACGACAGCTCGCGTCCCGCGGAGGCCTGCGCGACCGCTCACGACGCTTCACACCCCCTAGACCCTGCGCTCATCTTAGACTGTTTCCTAGCGTTCAGGGACAGTTTAGGGTATCATTTCTGGTGACCACCGCAGGGGGTGGAAGCAACTTTCGACCTTTGGCCTCAAGAATTCCTTCCTGACCGCGTTTTTGCGCGTTTTGCGCAGTTTCACCTACCACCCACTTAGCGACATCGCCCGGAAGCGTTCCTGGCTATTCCCTCATTCCCAGCATTCTCTCGCGTTTTCTGACCCTTCAGCGACGTTTTCCGTACATTCACAGTTATTCTCAGTATTCGTATTCGTTCCCCTTCGTTCACCTGCGTTTTCTGACCCCCAAGCGAACTCTGCGACACATTCAACTGCGCGTTACCCCTAGCACCCTGAAACTCCATTCTCTGCGTTTCCCCTTGCGACCAGCGGCGTCTCCTGTCAGTCTTAGCACCTCACGACTAGCGCGCGACTAGCGACCAAAACCGTACGACTTTTCAGCCTCAAGCGCCCACCGCGGAAGCAACCCGATCCAGCAAGACCCTCAGCGAGACTCAGCGATGCCATTCCGCGACTTGCCGCACCGACGCGAGGACAGCGCGCCCGTCCTCGACCTCACAGATCCATGCGAGATCTGGCGCTATTTCGACGACCTAGAGTTCTTGTTTCTGAAGCACCGCGTCTCAGACGACCAGGAGAAGAAGCGAGCTGCAGTCAACTACCCAAGCATAGCAGTTGAACGACTGTGGAGGACAGCGCGCGCATTCGGCGATTCCGCGCGCTCATATGAAGACTTCAAGGCGGAAGTCATTGCGCTGTACCCAGAAGCGATAGCGGCGCAAGAGCACACCCTCACGGACCTTGACAAACTCGTTACACATCAGGCGCGCACGCCGATTAGCTCTGAGACTGAGCTTGGAGCATACTACCGCGAGTTCCTCATCGTCTCGCGTTCCCTCATCGCGAGGGGCCGCATTTCCGTACAGATGCAAGCGTGCCACCTTCTAGCGAGCTTCGAGCCTCGCCTCGCCACCGCCGTTCGCGCCCGACTTGAGCGCAAGTTCCCAGACCATTTCCCAGATGACCCGTACGACACAGAAGCCATTTACGACGCCGCTTTATATGCTCTCGCGTGGCAGCGCGCCGCGCCCCTCGTAGAACCACCGCGCGATGTTTCAACACTTTCCACATCATCACTAGCATCGCCCGCACCACTTACGTCCCCGTCGCCAGCGATCCACGCCTTCTCGTTCGCTGCAGAGTCCACTGCACCCGTACTACCTGACCCAGCCATTGTGACATGTGCGCTCACACAGGAGTGCACCGCGTCTCCAGTACCGGCGCGGCGCGATGCGCCGCAGCTTCTCACCATGTCTCCAGCGACCCCTTCACGAATTCCGACACCGCCGCCACCAGCTCAAGCGTTCCCACCTGCGTTACGATTCATACAAGCAGACGCACCTGCTCCCGCTCTCACATTCGCCCCCCATACCCCCGCGCCTCTTGTATCGGCGCCGCGCGACGTACCACCGCCCTCCACGCCGACTTCAGCGACTCCCGCACCAGTTCCATCCCCGCCGATGCCAGCTCACATATTTCCGCTCGCCCCAGAACCCATCCAAACCACGCAACCAGATCCGACCGCCGCGACGCTTGATGCACTTGCCGAAGCGATTGCGAGCCTCAAGAGCGGTATAGAGGCAATCCTCGCAGACCAGATGAGCGCACAGTCACGCACTCCAGAACCCGAAGCCGCACGAATCCAAGAAGAGCGATGCAAGTTCTGCGCAAGCGCCGCACACCTTGAGGAGGAATGCAAAGAAGCAGACAAGTACATCCTCGCCGGGATGTGCAAGCGCAACGTATTCGGGAGGCTAACCCTTCCCTCAGGAGCAGAGGTGCCCTGGCGCATCAAGGGCAGGAACCTTCAAGAGCGGTTTGAGGAGTATCACAGGCAGTTCCCAGGCCAGCGAGCAGCGCCGGCCTACTTAGAGGATCTAGCGAGACCGTGGAGACCCGCGCCGCAAGACATGACAATGGCGACACTCTCAGCAATGCAAGCGACGTCCCCAGGCATAGAAGTCTCAAGGCAGCTGCGTAGCCCCGAGCGCACGCTATATGACCCGCAAGCAGCTAGCGATCAGCGGCGAGTTACAGAAGCATCCAGCAACGTCAGGAAGGGCCCAGTGCGATTCAGCGATGCCCTAGGAGCGCAACAGAGTACAGCGCGACCAGTTCCCAGCCAGAGCGAGCCAGAGCGCGATGAAGCGACGTCAAGAGCGCAATCACGGATGCGCGAATCCAACTTTGCTGCGACAGCAGCCGGCGACGACGGAGGAGAAGCCCCGCTCATGGTCTCACAGAGGGGACTATTTGCCTTCGTCCCAGGCATCCGATCAGAGGCAGCTGCAAGCTCCCCAGCGCCCCCCAAAGATCACGCAATGTACTTCGTCCAGGAAGCAGCGCCGCAGCCCACGCGCGACTGCGTTTCAGCAAAAGCGAGGCCAGCGAAGCATCGTCAAGCCCCAGCGCCATCCAGAGAAGCCCGCGCGTCCACGACGCCTTCGGAAATTGCGCAGAAAGCGTCTAGCTCCGCTAGCGTAGCCCTAACCAGCGCCCGCGACACAGTCTGCATCCCTAGCATCCACGTACCCGCCAGCCCCCGTGTACCATCCTGCTCTTCTAGCGTCTCCGTCAGCGCCCCCCCTCGTCTCCCACCTGTCCATCTCAGCATTCCCGAGCGTCTCCAGTCAGTACCGCGCGACTCCCGAAACCCATTTGTGATCCACAGTCGGCCGCGATGGCCGCGAAGTCGTCTCTCCCACCACGCGTCAGCCTGCGAGCATCAGCGTTTGCAGCACCCTCCATCAGCCTTATTCAGTACCCCCTCACATCCGTCGTCTTTCGTAGGCCCGCGCGTTGAGCCGCGAAGCATCGAGCCCTGCGACAAACCAAGCGACAAACAGCCCGCGACGCGCCACCATCCAATGGCACCGCGATTACCATTCTACGCGCACAAGCCCCCAGACGCGATGCGCCCAGCATCGGCAATTCCAGTGCGATCCATAGGCAGCGATACGCCCACCAATGTTGACTGGGGACAGTCAATTTTTCAGTGAGGAGGAGAACTAGGCCCTGCCCCTGCACGCGGATCGACGCTCTCGCCCCCGCTTTTCACCTTTCCGTTTGTTTATACAGTTCGCGCCTCTGACACTTTTACTTCAAGTATATCCGTTAACTTTCGACTTCACGCGTTCGCCTTCCGGCCCTTTCCAACCAGCAGCGATACGTCAGACCCTCGCCCACCTATCGCGCCTCCATATTCACCTTTCCGACGCTCCCGACAGTGAAGCCATCTGCGCGCGGACGCAGACAGCGTTCAGCAAGAGTCTCAGCGATCTCAGTCCTGCACACAAGCGTTCTCAACTTGCGCAGCGACGTGCGCAGATGCCACCAGTCAACCGCGACGACTATGCGATCTGTAGAGGCAGACCCCTCATGCAACGACGTTAGCGAGCGAGCCACATTTGTGCGGGGCTCCCGCGTCGGCATACACCCTCGCGACTACGTCCTGAGTTATTGACAGCGTTTACCAGTTCCGCGGAGACATGCGCGGCAGCAGCAGCGCAAGAACAGCGCAAGCATAGCAGGAGCAGCGTCCAACAAATAGCCTCAAGCGCAGACCAGACCGCGAGCGTGCCACATTTGCGCGGCGGCTCATACGTCGAGTACAGACCTAGGACGAGCCTGCGCATTGACTGTAGCATTTATAGGTCCCGCGAGGAACGCGACGCAGTTCTCCCAAGAGCGACACCCAGTGCGGCCAGGAGCTCAAGTGCAAGACTTCAGCGGCGACAACGGCAGCACCATGTACGCGCGGACGTTCGCGTCGTGTTCGGAGCAACGTGTGCGACACCGGCGGATCGGCGGTGAGGTACAACGAGGAGCATTGCAAGTCCGGCAGCAGCGACAGCGCCAGCACCGCGCGGACCTTCGCGGCTCGCGCAAAGGTCCAGTACCATTCCCAGTGTCAGTAGCAGTGTTCTCAAGTCCTGCGAACGCGTGCGCAACAAGAGCGACTTAGCGTTAGGAGAAGAGGTCTCACTCGGCGACACACCTCGAGCGCAGGTATACCAGCAACCACGATGCAACCGCGCAGCATTCTGCGACTCTGCTAGGCGTCAAGGGCGACACCGCATACCAGCAAATGCGTTTCCGACTCCCGCAGCAGTGCGTCCAGCGGATGCGACTCGGTCGAAGACATCGGCACCACCGCGTAAGCCAGCCTCAAGCGTACAAGACATTGCGACTCAGCCACGCCCGCGTGAACTCCCGCGCCTCCCCGCAAGGACTGTAGACGTCCAAGGAGTATCCTAGGCACCCGACGCGAACCCGCAGCAACGTGCGCAACAGCCACGCCTTGACGCCGAAGCCGTCACCCTTTAGCAGACAGCGCCGCGAAGTACATCGCATCAGCCACTGACTCACGAAGCCGCAGACCGCCGCCTTTGGCTAGGAGGACGACCACGACCATCAGCAACTGCAATCGACAACGCGCCGAACGCGGCGACAGCAAGACTCGCGCCGTGCACGCTGAAGACACCCGCGATCGGCACGCGCACCGCATCCAAACGATCGCGACGCACGCGGATGACTGAGGACAGTCAAGATCTCAGTGAGGAGGAGATGATACGCCTGGTCTCTCCCTGAGCCCTGAAAAGGCACTTTTCGCAGTTTCTACTTACTTCCCAGACTCACTCGCACTCTCCCATACTCTCTCGCGTCTGCTTGCGCTTTTGCGCGCTTTCTAAGCGCCGCATTCCCGCGCTTCCGCACTTTCCCGCGCTCTCTGTGCGCTCGGCTTTCCTCTCATCCCGGACTCTTCCCTTCGCGTTTTAGCTTCCCCTTTCCCCTCCTTATCTAATGTACCCTCTTTCCTTAGCTTACATTCCCTAGTATATAGGCCATGTAACTACAACTTTACACCAGAGACTTCTAATAGCAGACTTCTCCCCTCGGACTTTTGAGCTCAGTGAAGCTCCTCCCTTGCGTTCCCCAGCACGCCGCACTCGTGCGCGGCCTTAGCGACTCGAACCAGACGCGTTTCCGACCCTAGCGGCCATCCTTACGAAGTTTCGCGCCGCGCCGAAGCGTGCGCAACCGTTTCCGACCATCTGCGACCACCAGACCCCGTTCCCCTTCCTGACGTCGCCGCACTTGCGCGCGGCTCTAGCCTTTCGACACCGACGTGTCCGCGATCGCCATGGACACATATACGACAGCTCGCGTCCCGCGGAGGCCTGCGCGACCGCTCACGACGCTTCACACCCCCTAGACCCTGCGCTCATCTTAGACTGTTTCCTAGCGTTCAGGGACAGTTTAGGGTATCACCGTACAAGTCAGCAGTCACATCAGTCACGTATCACACTCTGATCCGGGTGCAAGCTCATCCAGACCCTTCTGGACCAGCTCTAGGCAGGTCACATGCCAGGTCACATGACGGCCAGCTCTCATTCCTCTAAGTCGACAGGAAACTCGCCTCGATGTGCCTCCAAGCCTCATAATGCTCCTGAGTCATCGCGCCGAACGCGCGGGTATCGTCCTCTTGAAGGAACCCCTCGGGCATCTCGGGTACAAACGCAACAAGAAGGGCCACATATCGTGCAAGTGCACCATGTACACCACAAATCACTCCCGAAGCTACCAGACTCAAAACTATGAGCGAGGAAATAAGTCATCAGCACAAGCCACGCACGACGAACCAAGTCCAGTACCCACTATGATTGCAGAAACCGCCGACAGTTTCCTCACCAAAATCTGTGCCATGAAGGACAAGGAGAAAGAACAAATCTTGGAAGAACTATTTGGTGGCGCTCACGAGGGTTTTTAGACAGCTTGAACCTGGTAGCCTGGGTCCAAGCTCTCAATGTAAGGAGAATGTACCGATATCACAGAAACAGCCTGCAAATATCAGTTAAATTCAGTACAAACTCTCAAACGGCTGAAGAAAACGCGCTCGTCGACAGCGGTGCGACAGAAAACTTTATTGACCATTGTGTGGTTGCATGACTAAACCTCCCAACGCACCGACTAGACTCACCTCAGACACTTCGTAACGTCGATGGGACATCCAACAAAGATGGGAGAATAACGAACTACATCACCTTGAAAGTGTGACTTGGTAACTGCGCGACAATGCAAATGTTCTACATTGCCAGTCTAGGCAGCAACAATATCATCCTTGGCTACCCATGGCTCCAGAAGTTTGACCCAACAATCGACTGGAAACGAGGAGCAGTCATCCCCGAGCCACTTTACCTGTCCACGCTCCTCGTACCTACAACTCGACGCACGAAAAGTGAAGCCCTCAAAGAGGGGAATGCACCTTCCTCCCTGTAGTGGTGTGACTGCCGTGCTACGCCAAGTCAAGTGTAAAGTTAGAGTGAACTGTAAGGTGTGCACACTCAACTTAGCGCGGAGACAAGTCACGCGCTAGATGTACAGTCACAGCGGAGAACGCAGAACTTGGGGGTCTTTATGCAAAACCCTAACTGCAAAGGTATCACGCTGTGGCACACTGAGTGGAGAACCAAGAGGACAAGTTCAGATTGAGACAGAGTAAGGAAGTACAATGGAATACGCACCTGAGTGGAGAACCAAGAGGACAAGTTGGTTCCACTCAGGATGTTACAAGGAAGCTTATATACACTACTGTGGCTGAGTACGAACTGAGTCTGAACACTATTACTAAGTGTGTAGTAAGACTCCTTGACTCAGGAGCTGACGTGTCATGTCTAATAATAGCGCTATCTATTGTGCTGACTGATGCACTTGTCATAGCTGTTGCGTTAGGCCCGCCCTAACGATGCTCGACTTGAGCAAGGACAGAGTGGCGAGGTATACGGAGGGCGACTTAGCGAATACGAGTACACGACCTCAGGAGGAACGTGACCGCTACTAGCACTGGGGCAAAGTCCACCAGGCGCACGTGTTGCTGAGCAATCTGCCTGATCAAGGCCAGACGCGATAGTAGGCTGAGAGCGAGGAAGAGGCAGACAAGGATAGAGGAGATCAGGATCGGATAAGGATTCAAGAAGACCAAGCTAAGGAGCTTGGTCTTCGCACTACCTACTAGATATACAGTTGACGAGGAGCTTTGAAGCTCCTCTGGAATGTAAGATACCCAGTAGCCATAATAGCTCGAACCCTACTACGACTGTCCTAGGTATGAGTCAAGTCCGTACCACGAGACATGTGATAACCACAACAAGCTGACTGAGACAACTGTCCCTGACTAATACTAGGGTAGTCAGAACCCCGTGAGACTGCAGTCCGTACCAATGAGTCCGATCATAACATCACCCCCTTTTCAGGTGCGACGCCCCGACGCTCCAAAGCTCTCCTCCTTGTAGCGAACCCGCGTGCACGGTGGCTGCTGGGCGCCCCTCCTGCCCCTGCGGGTCTTCTTCTTCGTCAGCTCGTAATCCACCATGGTGCCTGCCTCATCCTCTATGCGCTCCAATGCGTTGGCCATCTCCAGCCGGTGCCGACTACCTGCCACCTTACCTTGGACCTCCCCTAGGGCGGCGATGAGGTCGTCGATGCACTGGTTGAGGCGCTGCTGCTCCTGGTCGGCGAGGCGGTAGCGGTGGATCTCTGCCGTGAGGGAGAGGTCGTGGATGGAGTCGAGGCAGCGGTCGACGCGCGCCCGATCTTCGAAGGCCTCGGTGAAGAGGACCATGTCCGCAGCGGGGTACATGGGTTTGCCGCCATACATGTAGTGGGGGGCGGCATAGAGGGGGCGAGCGTAGACCTTGTCCGACTTGTCGATGATGCCCACCACCAGGGGGTCCGGCCCCATGATTACCTGGTGGTAGCGGGCCTCGCGCTCAACCCCGTCGGGTGTTACGATCCTAGCGGATCGTTCGCGCTTAAAGCTAAATCGAGTCGGGCACCAGCTCAAAGACTGTCAGGCAACTCTGATAGAGTTATCCTGGAGTTTCCGAGTTGGAGAGGGTTGGGACTTTGCTGCAAAGCAAAGGAGAGGAAAACAGAACAAGTTGCTAGGAATTTATCAAAGACTAGCTAAGGTCTACAAGCTAGTCTACAACGCTTTATATACCTGTATGGTCTAAGGGTTTTCGTACTATTTTCTATAAGACACGTATGTGCCAGCGAGCATACAAGGTGCTGGCTTGCTGAGCTGGCAGCCAGCGCAACCATGTCGAGTCACTATCCGAAAACGGAAATGCTTACGCACCATGTCACGTGATCGTGACATACGCCCCCTTCTTGCTTCGTTCGTCCCGAACGTTTGCTTGTTGCTTCTACTCTTTATGACTCGTCCGCGTTCCCGTGCCTTCGTGGGCAATTGTTGTGAGGTGTCGATGTTGAAACCAGGCGGCGCGGGTCTGGATGTACTCGCTGATCGGTACCGGGTCGGTGCCGTGAATGATCTGGGGAATCGTGGGTAAGGTCGTTGACGTGTGTTGAAGCTGGGCTTCGTCCTGGGCGGTCGAGCTGGTAGTGTATGTCGTGGCGTGGATGAGCTGAGATGAGTGGGTCCGTTTGTCGGTAGTAGAGTGTTGTGCAAGACGTCTGCTGCGACATCGAGGGTGGAATCGTTACTGTCGTCGACTTCGAGGTCAAGGTGGTTCTGGTTGGGTTGTCTCTGAGGTCTTGAATGACATGGTGTGCTGCTGTGAGGCATCTTCGCGGACTCGTCTTCACTCGTGGTTACTGATCCGTGCATCGGGTCGGAGGTGCAGTTGTCGACGTGAATCAAATCAGTTTGGGCTGGGGCGTCTTCAAGCGGGTTCGAGTGACTTGAGTCCGAGTTGGTGGTCGTGATTCCGGGAGAAGGGAAAACTGCGTTGGGTATTTCCTGTGCGAAGGGCTGTTGCGCGAGAATATTGTGCGTGTCGATGGGCCGAGCGAAGCAAATCGGGATCGTTGTACTTCCCGTGGTGACGGTTCGCCTTTGTCGTTTTGGTTGGCGTGGGAAAGTCCGTGAGGCCTCCATTGGCCTAGTAAGGGCGTGGTGGCGTCGACATCTGTCGGCGTGGGTCCGCAATCGTCGTCGCCATCCGTTATTCGTCTGCCAGACGTCAACCTCGTCGTTCGGGGTCGTGAGAGTTGTTGTCGGCGAATCGAGCGGGGTAAGAGGGGTCGAAGTCTCGACGTGAGTCTCGAGGTCTACGGCAGGTGCTCGTGGGGACTGTGAATTCCTGTCATTCGTAACCTGCTGTTTTTCGAGCAAGTCCGTGCTGCGCATGCCTGCCGAGGTGGCTATGGAGGAGTTTGGAGAGGTCAGCGATATGGCATATGGGTTGTTTGTTCGGCGGTGCGGGTGGAACGTGTTCTCGCGGGTCAGCTGAGCTGGGAAGAGGGTTGCATTCTGTCGGGTGCGGGGGCTGGTACCAGTATGGCCAGGGAATGTGAAAGCCTTCGCGGTTGTGCGCTGCTGGACTTGCCCATAGGCAAAATGGGCGAAGTTCTTCGGCGTCCACAGGGAGAATGTAGCTACCCTCCCCTCGTGGTTCCACGCAGGCGAGTTACTGTCGTATGGTGCCGTGACGATCTGCCCAGGGGCTATACCTGCGCCTACTTGTGCTGATAGCATGTTTTGTCTCGGTAGTCTGTAGTTGACAATGGCACTCTTCAACGCGTTTATATCGGGCGTGGCATCGAAGGATCTTGTGCCCATCGGAGCCACCTGACCGAGCATGACATTGTCTGCAGTACCGTGGTCGTCGTTCCTCTCTTCTACAGCGATGACTTTAATGATGCCTTCTACACCGATCTGGGTCGGAAACCGCTCTCGCGGACGGGATATGTACGTGGCATCGGTGCGTAGCGGGTTGTTGTCACGCCAGATTTTCGCGTTGCGTCTCCCGTTTTCACGAGACGTTAGCGTGTAGGGTGCGAGCATCAGATCGAGGCTCGTGTCAACCTTCTTGACGCATTCCTTCTTGAGGATCAAGGGCATTGAACTGTACAGCTCGAACGCTTGCGTTGCGTCCTCGAGAATGTGTTTCCGCGGGATTTGGGCCTTTTGTCGCCGTAGCTGGTCACGGCCATCGACGCCGTCGTCTCGTTGCGAGTCGTCCTGTCTGGCCATGTCAATCCCTCTCATACGATGGGACATCGCAAAGCCGTTGTAAGCCGGGGTGGTGTCCGTATCATCGTCACTCGCGCTGACCACGGCACTAGTTGCTTGACTTTGGGTGTAGGGCGTTAGCATGGTCCGTATCGCGATATTCACGTTCTTGACCTGATGCATCCTGCGTCTCATCGGGTCGGTGGGCCTCTCCTCGGTGGGCGTGTAGTTCCATAGGCGTCGTCTATCCCCCCAGTTGCGCACGACTTTGTACTCCATTGGCTGTGTAACTTGTAGATAGCTTCGCAACACCGTCGTCTCAGCAGTGTTTGCATTGGCGCGGCCGGGTGAAACCGATGGACTCTGTGAAAATACCCCCCCCCTCAGGCGGTCAGCTTCCATGATGACTAAGCGAGGTAGGACGTGGGTGAGGTTGGTCGTGGGATGCGGTCCACAGCCGTCGGGAGATTGGGTCCTCGAGTAACGGACCTCCGAAGTCCGGGACAGGATGTTGAGGCGGGTCGCGGGGCGTGGCGCGTGCATCACCCGGGTCCGCGGTCCTCCGTGGTTCGCTGGTCTGTACACGGGTCTACTTGTCCTGGCGTCGTCGCGTTTGCGAGTGACCGAGTCGTTCGCGTCAGGCACGTGTAGCGTGCCGGGGTAGAATCGTAGGGAGAACCACTGCAGGGTAGGCGCGTACGGCGTCGCACGACCAGGATCGGTGAGGGTGGTGGTGGACAATGCCGAAAGAGACGAGTCAACTCTACTGCTCCTACGGGCGAGTCGGAGGTGTATGCGACGGTGCGTCGCCACGTGAGGGTCCCGACGTCTGGTTGCACCCTTCGCTCGTCTACTGCGACGCGGCGTCTCCCAGGTGTGTTTGAGTCGGTGCCTGGTCCGGCGCGAGCATCGGATGCTCCCGAGGGGTATCGCCGTGGTGGGCCCGCTGTCACTGGTCCGCGTTGAGCGGTCCTGATGTCCGTCGTCGATTTGCGTGACTGATCTGTCGTCGCCTGCGATCCATGAGGCGATCGGGTCGAGGTTAGGGACTAGCGAAGTTCGTAAGCAAAGGGCCAGGTTATCGCCCTCGTTTTCCCTCGCGAAGGTCGGTGTAGGTGAGTATACAGACGTGGAGGTCTCCGGTGTCAGCATCCGCGAGCCTGGCATACGTGCAGGTGTAGTGTTAAGGCTGAAGGGTGAAGATGTCACAGTCTTCAACGACAAGGCATCATCAGGAAGCGAGTGGTGGCGTCGCACCATGCCGGTGACGGTCGAGAGAGCGTCCTCTGAGGCACGGTTGCCGTACGGGTCACCCGCGCTTTGACTACGCTGGGAGCTGCTGGCCGAGTTGCCTTTGAGATTGTGCGATGTCTTACTACGTCCTGTCATGGAGGGGTTGTTGTCGCCCCTTCGCCGTACGTCTGTGGCGTCGTCCGTCGCGGGGTTCACGGAATCTGTTGAAGTTTTGCCCTCGTTGGCGTAGTCGTCCCCTCGTGTGTCGGCTAGGGGTAAGACTGAGGTTGGTGCGGGTCTGGCATCGTTGCCGCGCGAGTCCTCTCGTTGCTCATCCCGGCGAACGGGTGTTGATGTGATGCCTTTTCGAGTTGATTCGAGGTTGCTCAGTCGTGAGCTCGAGCGATATGCGTCTCCTCTTGCGGGTTTGACTAAGGTAGTGACGTTTTCACTGGTCGGTATCCGGGGTATCCGTCCTCGAGCCATTCCGAGATCGTGTGACAGCGAGTCTATACGATTCGTGCCTGGTGCCTTCCCGTGATCGTGCAGCGGGAGTGGTGGTACTGCTGTGGATGTGGCTGTGAAACAGTGAGCGCGTCCTAGACCGTGCAACTTCAGCTCCGAGTCGATTTCTTCTCTGGAGTCGCCCTCGTCGTCGTTGCCGTCCTTTCTGTCACTGGAGAATCGGTCGTCCTCGTCTTCGGATTTGTGTGTCCAGTAGGCGAGCCCGTTGCCAGTGTGTAAGTCGGGGGGGGTATCCTCCGCGCTGTCTGGGTCTTCGAGTTTCCTCGTCTTGCATGCGAACTCGTACCGCGGGTCGCATTCGTTATTGCTATTATGATCGTGTGTTGAAGCGACCGTAGGGGTTGCCTTTCCTTCGCGCGTTTTTGGCCCGTCCTCCTCATCGTCGAAGGACTTGTCGTCATTATGCTGCGGATAGACGGTGGGGTTGTCCGGGTACGCGTGCTGTAACAACACCCCGTACTTATTGCGTTTGTCGTCTCCGAGGGGTTGAGCGTCGTCTCGTTCCCTCTCACCGACATCCGATGCTTCATCGTCGTCCTCCAGGAGTTGGCTTAGCATCGCTTCCCGGTCGTCTCGCGTGAAGATATCCCACAGCTCCTCGTCCTCGAGAGTGTCACCCGGTGTGAGTTGTCCAGCGTCGGTGGGAGTTTCTGTCATGGCGTGATTATCTTCCCCCGACATGCCCGTCGAGGATCGTATTTGATCAGCCCTGGACGTAAGTGGGATGGTTGTGGGGTTTGTCTCTTCCCTACGCGTTTCGGGTTTGCTAGTGTCGCCGTATTGGCTTCGTGACTGGCGGCCTCTGATCTGTGTCAGTATGCCCCATAGGCCTGTTTTTGTCAGAGGGGCGTTGTCTGTGGAAAGGACCTCTCGTAGCTCCTCTCGCTCTTCGTCCGTAAGCGCGTCGATAGCTGCGATGGGGTCGTCTTCCTCTAGGTTGTCCGGTGTGGGTCGTCCCTTGTCTGGGCGTCCGTAGTTTGCGTCCGCGGCCTTTCTGGGACTTTCCCATGCCTCCGTCTGTTCGCGGTTCGCTATGTCGACCCTTGTGACTCCCCGCGTTTTATGTGCGGGTTCAACCGGGAAGTCCTCCTCCCCTTCTTCGTCAGTCCATCGTTCCTCCATCAGGCATCGTGAGATGGCGTCACGCTTCTCTTCGTCCGTGAGAGGTCCGAGAGTTTCGTGGTAACGTTCAGCGGCGCGGACGGGAGCCATCGTGCGTCGTGGGCGTCCCTGTCCCCCTGCGTGTCGCGCTGTTGTTTGATCTCCTTCGACCGAATCGTGATCGAGGTCGTGATCCGACCTGATCAGGGCGAGATCGGCGGTTGTCGTGGGGGTTGATGGATGGACTCCCTCGGTCTGCAAGGCCTCGGTGGTCGTTGACGTGACCGCTCGTACCCTCCTACGCATTTCTAGTATTCTGGACGATCGTGCCTGCAGCTCCGTGGTGTGCTCGCTGGGCTTATTGTGGTCGCTTGTGTTGTCATGGTCGCGGGTTCGCTCGTTGATCGTCCCGTCATGGTGCGAGGGAGGTATCCGCTCGTCGTCCGATTCTTTGTCGTCTTCCAATGGTGCCACCCCGATGTTGCATACTGAGGATGATGGACGTGCGTCTCCTCCCGTAGGTTCGTCTGCGGAGACTTTGACTTCGGTGGTCCATGGTCGCGGCTGCTGCCCGTTGGGCGGTGCGTCGGGATTCGAGGACGTACGTGGGGTTGTCCCGACGTCTGTTACCTCTCGTATTCTCCTAAGCAGCTGTTGCATCCTAGGCGATCGTACACGAGCCACCCCGGGAACGTCAGACTGCGCGTCGAGACGTTTCGTCAGTGGTGTCGCCCCGGGATCGGGTGACGGGATGGGGGGTGGACGTGCGTCTCCGCGCGTAGACTGGTCTACGTGGGCTTCGTCTTTAACGAGTGCGTCTCCACGCATAGGTCTGTCTACGCGGGCTTCGACTTTAACAGTTCCTGCTTGTCGTTCCACCACCCGCGCGTTCCTCGTACGTGGGGTCGCTGCGATTTCTCTTTGGGTGCTAGTGTTTCGTTTTTGTCCATGGGTCACGACTGTCCAGCCGTCCGTCGATGCGGTCCCTATGGTGTCGTCACAGGTTGCGCCGGGGTTGAGTACCGCGTACCTGTTATCGTTTGTGCCGATGCTGTCTCTCTTGTCGTATGCGCGAAGTATCGGTGACGTCGTAGAGGCGACGTTCTGGTGCTGCCTGGTGGCGTGCTGCCGAGTCGTGGCCTTGTGTCTGTTGCAACCGTCGGGGGTGCCCGCTCGCTGCGATAGTGCTTGGTCGCGTGCGGGTCGTGTCGGAAGTCGCATTGATAGCGTCACTATGAGCCGTAGCTCGCGCCAGCGTTCCGCGTCTTCGTTGTCGGTTGTGGGTTCCCGCGCCATACGTTCTGCGGGAATTCGTGTGTCGTTTTCGGGGATGGTTAGTCGTTGGCTAGCCATTGTATCGTTGGGCTACGCGGGAATCCAATCCACTGTCCGTGCCGTAACCGCGTTTTTCGTCGGGTCGTTCGTTCGTTCGTTGGGGTCCGCGTGCGATGCGTATCACGCGGGGTCGTTGAGGAGAGCTAGTCTTGTGTTACGATCCTAGCGGATCGTTCGCGCTTAAAGCTAAATCGAGTCGGGCACCAGCTCAAAGACTGTCAGGCAACTCTGATAGAGTTATCCTGGAGTTTCCGAGTTGGAGAGGGTTGGGACTTTGCTGCAAAGCAAAGGAGAGGAAAACAGAACAAGTTGCTAGGAATTTATCAAAGACTAGCTAAGGTCTACAAGCTAGTCTACAACGCTTTATATACCTGTATGGTCTAAGGGTTTTCGTACTATTTTCTATAAGACACGTATGTGCCAGCGAGCATACAAGGTGCTGGCTTGCTGAGCTGGCAGCCAGCGCAACCATGTCGAGTCACTATCCGAAAACGGAAATGCTTACGCACCATGTCACGTGATCGTGACATCGGGGGAGACAATGCGGAAGGGGAGATAGTCCGCGCCAGTGTTGGCTTTGAAGCCACTGGGGACTCGTGTGTTGATGACGGCGAGGGGTTGGTGAGTGGGACCACCCAGCACTCCGAGGTCCCGCTTGTACATGGGGGATCCGTCGGTGTTGAGCGAGTAGGGGGTCTCGCGTGGGTTGTCAGTGTCTGTGGTGGAGGAAATGAGGGGGTGCATAGCTGGGTAGTCGTCGGGAGTGTCCTCGTCCAGACCCCAGTCTGCTGTATCAGGCGCCGATGCTTCAGCTGCTGCTGCTTCAGCTGTGCTCTTCGTAGCTGCTCGTCCCTCCACTCCTTCACTACTTCCTTCCACGGCCGCATGGGCCCGAACTCGGTGTGGTACTTGGACAGGTTCACAGTCACCGTGTCCGTCAAGGTGTGGAACGAGGCTATCTGCGGCCTGGCCCTGGAGTAGGGCACGCTCTTCTTCTTCTGGGACCACCTCGTAGGCAAGAGGCTGCGCACCGGGGGAGTCGGTGTCTCCTCCAGCGGTGGGGTCCGGGAAGGCTCGGAGGACGGCGAGGGCGTCCTCGCGGGTGGCGGGCCCATGGGTGGTGGATAGGGCCTGGGTGACGGTGTCGATGGTGGACTGCGACGGGAGCGAGCAGGAGGACATGGTGCGAAGGTAGACAGGATGATGGATTGTAGCAGGAGTTGCTGGGGGACTTAGCTCGTAGTGGACCTTTCTTATATGCGTTTCCCTGGCGGGGTTTAATGCTTTGAAGTCCTGGATGGCCTGGTTGGCAAATACTTCGCTCCGGTCGACCCACTGATTCTCCGAGTCGGGGTACCCCTTCCATTTCACGAGATACTGCAATTTCCGCGTTCTTCCGAATCTTCGCGAGTCTAGAATCTTCTCGACCTCATACTCTTCTTCGCCTTCTACCAGATCCAGTGGTGGGCGCTGGTAGTTAGGCCCATGTGTTGCGGTCTCGTGGTATCTGGTGAGAAGATTGGTGTGGAACACCGGGTGGATACTCCACTGTGTGGGAAGTTCGAGGCAATAGTTGACAGAGGACATCACCTGTGTGACCCTGAAGGGGCCATGTCTTTTGGGCGCAAGCTTGGTGGTTGGCTGGTTGGTGCGCAGGTGGCGTCCTTCTAGCCACACGAGGTCTCCTTCTTTGTACTTGGGCGTATCTTTGTGTTTGACCCATGACTTCTGTGCTTTGATAAGGAGGGCCTTGGCCTGCGCTCTGGCCTCCTGGAATTGGTTGATTCTCAGCGCCACTTGGGGTATGGGCGATGGCCTATCAATCCAATCAGCGCGTGGATTGTACCCCATTAGGAGGTAGAAAGGGGACTTCCTGGTGGTCTCATGGGGCCAGTTGTTGTGCGTGAATTCCGCTATAGGGAGATAAGTTGCCCAATTGTCTTGCCTTTCATTTGCCCAGAAGCGGAGATACTGTTCGAGCCACTGGTTAGTCTGTTCTGACTGTCCGTCTGTTCGGGGGTGGTAGGCGGTGGAGACGTTCTGTGAAATCCCTAGGATCTTGCACAGTTCTCGCGTAAACTTGGACGCGAAGCGTGGGTCTCTGTCACTGATAACCTTGGAGGGGAGCCCAAATCGTAGGAAGATGTGCTTAGTGTATAGAGCGGCGGTTCCCTCTGCGGTGATTTCTTCTTGACAGGGGATGAAGACAGCTGCCTTGGTACAATCGTGATCTGTGATGGTGAGGATTGAGTCAAACCCCTGCGACTGGGGTAACTTGGTGATGAAGTCAAGGGCGATAGTTTCGAAGGGGAGCGCCTCGGGGTTCGGATAGATTGGGGACAGTGGTGCTCGGGTTGGTCGGTTGTTGGCCTTGTGCCTCTGACACTTGGCGCATCCCTAGACGTAGTCTGTTACGTCTTGGGCGAGGTTTGGCCACCAGTAGGAGCGTCCCACCAATTGTGAGGTCTTGTTAATGCCTGGGTGTCCATAGACCGGTGGTGTATGGTGAGCAGAGATGATACTTCTCTTGTCGTACAGTCCACCAGTCACCACTCGTCTTCCATCTTTGTACCAAGTGCCTTCGATCTTCTTCAGCCGGTGTGCATCTATCCATGGGCGTAGGTAGTCCTCGTCTTGGCAGTATGTTGCGTCCAGTCGCTCCATCTCTCCGGGTTCTATCGTCAGGGTGTTCGGCATGACAGTTTCGACTTGTGTGGCTCGCACGAAGAGCGCGTCAGGGAGGACCACTACATCCTTGTTGTCGTTATCCCCCTGGTCATAGTCCAGTCTTCAGGAGAGCGTGTCTGCTCTTCCATTGGCTGTGCCTTTGATGTGGTGAATCTCAAAGTCGTATTCGGATAGTTCTAGTACTTCCCTTGCGATGTGTCTGCTTATCCTTTGTGGTGACCTCCAGTATTGCAGGTTGAGGTGGTCGGAGAATACCTTGGTTTTGTGTGGAGAGCCTGCGAGTAGGGGTCTCCAGTGGCGGAAGGCTTTGACGATAGCTAGTAGTTCCAGGTTGTAGATGTCGTAGTTGTGTTCTGCTTCATTGAGTGTCGCGGAGTAATAGCCTATGGGGTGTCGTTTACCATCCTCTTTGCGTTGTAGGAGTACGGCACCCACCGCAAAGCCTGATGCGTCCACCTCCATCTCGAATTGTTCTGTGAGGTCCGGGTGTGCCAGCACTGGTTCGCTTGTGACCAGTGTCTTTGTCATGGACGCGTATTATTTCCTTATTTTTCTGTATTTATTACGGATTTATATGAGGAGATATAAAGGGCCGAAGTACAGAGACTTCGAGTAAGCCACAAGGGTTTGCCACCCATGTGCACATGATCGTGGGACTTAGGTCCCTTATACGTATATTAGTTCTGATTGGTAGATAAGGACGGAAGCTCATGGAAGGTTCTGGAAGGATCCAGAACACGCTTAGTAGTTTACGCTTACTCGCTGTATTAGGTTTTACTCAGCAAAGTGGAGCCGCTCGTAAGCGCTATGACAAGTGCATCAGTCAGCACAATAGATAGCGCTATTAATAGACACGACGCGTCAGCTCCTGAGTCATGGAGTCTTACTATACACTTAGTAACAGTGTTCAGACTCAGTTCGTACTCAGCCGCAGTAGTGTATATAAGCTCCCCTGTAGCGTCCTGAGTGGAACCAACTTGTCCTCTTGGTTCTCCACTCAGGTGCGTATCCCTCTGTACTACCTTACATCTTCCAATCTAACTTGTCCTCTTGGTTCTCCACTCAGCGTGCCACAGTGTGATCTTAGCAGTTAGGGCCTTGAATAAAGACCCACACGTTCTGCGTTCTCCACTGTGACTGTACGTCTAGCGCGTGACTTGTCTCCGCGCTAAGTTGAGTGTGCCCCCTCAACAGTTCATCCTACTTTACACTTGACTTGGCGTAGCGCGGCAGTCGCACCGCTACATTAGGACAAGTTCCTTCTACACTCCTGAGCCCCGCGCTCACCAGCTTTTATTACTATCCCTCTAGGTGGTTGACGACCATCAGTCCTTTGTGTTACCCACCTCACTCTTTGCCTGGGGAAGTCCGTAAGCAGAATCTGTGCATTCGTGGTACAACTCTAGTGTCCGTAAAATCGGCATAGATTGTGCTTGCCTTTATTTGTCGTATCTGGTCACAGTTCGACATCTGGGTACTGGCTGCAGAACTGGTCACCACGCCAGATAAGCTGCAGTTAGACGTTGAGCCAGCCAGGCCTAGCCTGCGACAGCTGTACGCGTACCAACCAGAAAAGTTTGAGAGCGCTTCGGCGTGAGAGGCAGCCAACAGGTCGAGAAGACTGAGGCAGACAGCCTTGTGGCTCTACACATATCCCCTCCCCATTCCTGAGTGTCCCTTTATCGCCGCAGCCTCGCGCAGTGTGAAACAATCACTGTGTATTGGTCTCGCTTGATAGGGCATTCCATTCATCTTCGAGTTAGCGTTTCACGCTCGTCGTAACACGTCGTCTAAAGCTCCACCTATCCCACTTTCCAAACTGCCTCGCGCATTCGCAAACCTTCGGGCCCATCTTCGTAGTGTCTTCAGGAGGAGACAAGCATCCATATCACCCATCCACACCCCCGAAATTCAAGCCTCTGCTTCGGCATCGCTTCACGTACTCCGGGACCACCAGTCTGAAGAAGACCGGGTCCCCTCACCTATCTTTGCCTCACCATCCTCCACCGTCTCTGCGGAATCCTTTCACTCCGCACACTCCTCCTCCCAAGAAACACTCGCCCAGTCAGGCGAAGACATTCTCGACGAGAACAACGTTGTCATCCGGATCCCTCACTTCCAATTGGAAGAAGCACCACGAAACCTTGCTGAACAATACGTTCAGGCAATCTACTTTGATCCGGCATACAGCAGACCTCTCCTCGAGCTCTACGGCCTCTACGGTATAGTCGAAGACACAGGGTACACGACCCCACAGTTAGTTAGCTTCGCAGCCAACCTAGTCCCTCACCTCCCCTCTCCTCCCCCATCCGAACGTGGCTCCTCGCAAGGGGAAGCAAGCGGCTCATCTAGCTCAGGCTCAGTATCCACAAGGAGCTCGCTCGAAGTTCGCCCTTCCTCCCCCAACTAAAGCAGAGAAGGAGTTCATCTCTCGTATCCAAGACTGGGACGAGATCTCGCCAGACGAACAGCTCACTCTATTAGAGGACTTTCGAAAGGCACAAGAAGAGGCTGAGAGAAAAGAGAGACAGAGAAAGCTAGACGAAATGGCTAGCAACCCAGGCAGTTCCACATTACCCCCCACAGTCCCTCCAGTTCCTGCTCCCCCACCCACCATCGATGATTGCCTAGCACTCATCAACCAATTGGGCCTCGCCATGGGTCAACTTGCGCAACAGGTTGCCGACCTAACCACGCAAGTGACCATAGGTGCGAGTCGCCCCTCGTCAGGAAAGCAGAAGGAAGTAGTGGCCCGTCCCAAAGCCTGGGATGGGAAAGGCGACTCTACAGACGCCCGTCACTTCCTGGCCGCTTTCCGTAACTGGGCAGGATCATCTGGAGACGCCATGAATACCTGGCATGCTGCAGACAGCAAATGGTATATCGACGAGCACCGCTGGATCGCGGCAGCTCTCAACTTGATGGAAGGAGACGCAAAAACCTGGGCCCTCCCATTTTTGGAGCAGGCCAATAAGGGAGGAACTCCATTCGGAGGAACCTTTGATGGGTTCACCGAACAGTTCAACCGCAGGTTCAGCCCTCTGGATGTCACAGAGACAGCTCGTGAAGAGCTAAAGAAAGTCAGACAAGGAAAGAAGCCAGTCGCCGACTACACGTCGGTATTCGAACAGTACTCAGGGCAGACTGGGTGGTCTGAGGCAGACCTACACACAAGATTTTACGATGGACTCAACGAGGACATCAAGGACGTCTTGTCATGGTCCAACCTCCCCCAGAAAACCTACGACGAATTGAAGAAAGCTGTACAAACCATAGATCTGCGCATATGTCAGCGCAAAAGCGAAAAGAGCGGGAAACCCTCTACATCTCACAGCGTACACACCCCGGACCCTAACGCCATGCAAGTAGACGCAACACGTCAGCAAGGCACCCAGAAGAAAGGGGAAATCTTCAAATCGATCGCAGAGTACCAGAAATGGATGAAAGGCAAGTGTTACGGTTGTGGATCAACCGAACACGTCAAGAAGGATGGAAACCACAAGAGAGACGTGTGCAACCACTGTCAAAGGGTTGGACACCGGAGCACCGTCTGTCAAGTGAAGAAGATGGGGAAACCAGCTAAGGCGAAAGCTGCAGCAACAACGGATTCCCCTAGCCCACCTTCATCATCCTCGAATACCGCGGCAACAGCCGCTTCCACAAGTACAACTCCAGCCAAGACGCCACAGGTAGACGTAGCTAAGTTATTGGAGTTGATGAAAAGCCAACAAGAACAACTGGACGCTATTCGGGCGGCTTTTTAGTTAAGGGGTCGCGTATAGCTGCGACCGGCCCCTCTACAGTAGATGACTCGGCTTCATGTAGTTGTAAAATATGTTTACGTTCTTCTCGCCTCGTTTCGGACTCATCTCCTGTAATTCATACAAATTCTTCCTCTACCTGTAAGTTAGATAGTAGTGATGTTTCTCTTTCTGGACTTTCTGAAACCATATCTACATCTGCCTCGGAGATGAACAATATTAGTAGGTTCCTGTTGCTCCACTTTCTTCCGAAGCAGCGCCGCACGTGATGATTTCTGATGCAGCACTGTCTTCAACTATTATTCCCGAAACAAAAGATAAAAAATCACACTTTCATATTTCTGTGTATTTAAAAGGACGTCATCGTACTGTAAAAGTAGCAGCAATGGTAGACTCCGGAGCAACTTCGTTGTTCCTGGACAAAAAGTACGCTGACCGCCACAAAATGTTGCAGGTTCCTCTTGAGCATCCCATCACCCTATACAATATAGACGGGACACTCAACGAAGCCGGTAGTATCACCCATAAAGTTAGACTCACTCTGCAAGTAGGCCCTAGTGAAGATAGTCATGACTTCTTAGTCACTTCGCTAGGCCCAGAGAATGTCATATTGGGACTACCTTGGCTCAGACTACGGAACCCCAACATAGATTGGCAGGAAGGCACGATGCGTCTCAACTCCACCGCTGAAATAGCGCAACCGGAGCATTGAGATAGAGGTGACGCGCATCATGGCGAACCGTATGGAACGTCGCCGTCTCCTTGCGGAGAAAGTGTTAGACACGGCCCAAGACGAAGTTTTCTGCCTGGCAGGCTTCACATACTCTCAACAGATTGCAGAAAAAGCAACAGCCGCCAAGCCAAAGAAAACCTTCGAAGAAATGGTGCCCAGACACTATAGAGACTTCGCAAAAGTATTCTCTGAGGAGGAATCCCAGAGGCTCCCCGAGCATCAACCGTGGGATCACGCCATAGACCTAGAACCAGATGCAGTCAAGCACTGGAAAGTCAAATCGTATCCCATGTCACCAAACGAGCAGACGGAACTAGATAAGTTCCTGGAAGAGCACATCTCTAAAGGATACCTGGTCCCATCAAAGTCACCGATGGCCTCACCAGTATTCTTTATAAAGAAGAAAGACGGAAAGTTACGTCTAGTGCAGGATTATAGGCGGCTTAATAAAATCACCATTAAAAACCGCTATCCACTTCCGCTCGCCGCCGACATTATCAACCGGTTGAAGGGAGCCAAATACTTCACAAAGTTCGACGTCAGATGGGGCTATCACAATATTCGAATCCGAGCCGGAGACGAATGGAAGGGTGCTATTGTCACCAACCGTGGGTTGTACGAGCCAAAAGTAATGTACTTTGGCATGACAAACAGCCCAGCCACCTTCCAAGCCCTCATGAACGCCGTATTCGCCGATCTCATCGCACAAGGAGAAGTCGCAGTCTACATGGATGACATCCTCATCTATAGCCAAAACTTAGAGCACCACCGTCGCATAGTTCGCGAGGTGCTCAGACGTCTCCAAGACTACGACTTATATCTCAAACCAGAGAAATGCGACTTTGAGAAACGCGAAATGGAGTATTTAGGAATGATTATCCGTCCCGGAGAAGTGCAGATGGACCCTGGCAAGGTCTCTGCAGTAAGGGAGTGGCCAACCCCCACGACGCTCAAAGAAGTTAGAGCTTTCGTAGGGTTCGCCAACTTCTATTGTAGGTTCATTAAGGACTTCGCGGCTATCGCCCGACCCCTACATGACCTTACGAAGAAGGACACTCCATGGCATTGGCATTCTGAACAGCAGGAGGCCTTCAACAAGCTAAAGGAGCGTTTCGTACAAGAACCTATTCTAAAGGTGTACGACCCAAACCTCCCCACGCGAGTTGAGACTGATGCTTCAGGATTTGCTACTGGCGGGATACTTACTCAAAAGTACCCAGATGGTCTTTGGCATCCAGTTGCGTATCGCTCAGAGTCAATGAGCAAAGAAGAACGCAACTACGAGATCTACGACAGAGAAATGCTCGGCTTAATCCGTGCCCTAGAGGACTGGAGACATTTCCTCGAAGGCATCTCCTTTGAAGCGATCACCGACCATAAGAACATGGAATGGTGGGCAAGCATGAAAGACTTAAATCGCCGGCAAGCACGCTGGGCGTTATATTTAAGTCGCTTCGCCTTTAAGATCACTTACAAGAAAGGAGATTCCATGCAAGCCGACGCACTCAGTCGATTCTCCAAAGACCACGTCAGGGACAATGAGGATAACCGCCAGGTTCAGGTTTTACAACCTAAGCACTTCCTCAATGCCGCCAAAGCACACTTCCGCCCAGAAGTGGACTCCCTAGCCAGCTGCATCAAACTCGCATCTATTAAAGAAGCCGAAGTTATAGAGGGTCTTAAAAACTTACAAAAGACCGCTCCTAAGGCTCTTACAGATGGAGTTGCGCTGTGGGAAGAAGAAGACGGTTTCGTTTACCATAGAGGAAAGCTCTATGTACCCAACGACCGTGCCCTACGTAGGGACGTGGTAAAGTCATGCCACGATAGCACTACAACAGGACACCCGGGTAAAAACGGAACGATCGAGCTAGTCAGTCGCTATTACTGGTGGCCACGCATGGCAGGCTTCATCAGCTCATATGTAGAAGGATGCGATCGATGCCAACGTTATCGCAAAGACCTGCACCCCAAAGCTATCATTCAGCCGCAAGAAGTACCTGAGGGTCCATGGCAGTTAGTCGGAATCGATCTAATCGGTCCACTGCCCATGTCACGAGGAAAGGATATGATCCTTAACATAGTGGATCATTACACAAAGCAGATCCATCTGTTTCCTGTGACCTCTCAAATTACGGCTGATGGGGTAGCATCCATCTACTTTGAGCAAGTCTTCCCCTTGCACGGGATCCCTCGCAAAGTTATCAGCGATAGGGGACCCCAGTTTGCTGCAAGGAGCATGCGGGCACTTTATAAGCGACTTGGAATAGACGCAGGTCTCACCACAGCCTATCACCCTCAGGCCAATGGACAGGTAGAGCGCAAAAACCAAGAAGTAGAAGTCTATTTGCGCTTGTTCATTAGCAAGAGACAGGATGATTGGGCAGACCTGCTCCCTACAGCGGAATTCGTAGTCAACAGTAGACTCAACTCAGCCACAGGGCACACACCCTTTGAGCTACTATACGGCTACACGCCTGACTTCACAATTCCCGCCGGTAGGCCAACTGGTATTCCAACGCTCGATAAGCGTCTTCAACACCTAGTTTCCTCAAGAAAGGATGCAGAGGCAGCTCTACGCCTAAGTAAACGGCGAATGCAGACGGACGTTGAACAAAGACACAAGCCATACGTCTTCAACGTCGGGGATAAAGTTTGGTTGCAAGCCAAGCAAATAAAGATACACCAACAGTCGTCCAAACTGGGACCAAAGCAATTAGGCCCATTTGAAGTCACTAAAGTCTTAAGTGACGTCGACTACAAGCTTGCACTCCCCCCTGCATTACGGATCCATGATGTATTTCATGTAGACCGCCTCTCCCCTTATAAAGGAAACGAAGTCAACGGGCTTCTGCCACCTCCACCCGAACCCGTCACAGTCGAAGGGGAAGAAGAGTACAAAGTTGGCCATATAAGAGACAGCAAACTCTTTGGTCGTACTCTCAAGTACCTAGTTCGCTGGAAAGGCTACGGTGAAGGCGAGGATACTTGGGAACCCGCTAAAAATCTAGCGCATGCCCCGGATAAAGTACAGGAGTTCCACTCCTCTAACCCGGGCGCACCTAGAAAAATAGCGGCTCTCATTTACGCGTCCTTGCCTTGGCAACCTTCTCATATGTACACAGAGGCCAACGCGGACGTCGACCCTTAAGGAGGGGGGTGATGTCATGGACGCGTATTATTTCCTTATTTTTCTGTATTTATTACGGATTTATATGAGGAGATATAAAGGGCCGAAGTACAGAGACTTCGAGTAAGCCACAAGGGTTTGCCACCCATGTGCACATGATCGTGGGACTTAGGTCCCTTATACGTATATTAGTTCTGATTGGTAGATAAGGACGGAAGCTCATGGAAGGTTCTGGAAGGATCCAGAACACGCTTAGTAGTTTACGCTTACTCGCTGTATTAGGTTTTACTCAGCAAAGTGGAGCCGCTCGTAAGCGCTATGACAAGTGCATCAGTCAGCACAATAGATAGCGCTATTAATAGACACGACGCGTCAGCTCCTGAGTCATGGAGTCTTACTATACACTTAGTAACAGTGTTCAGACTCAGTTCGTACTCAGCCGCAGTAGTGTATATAAGCTCCCCTGTAGCGTCCTGAGTGGAACCAACTTGTCCTCTTGGTTCTCCACTCAGGTGCGTATCCCTCTGTACTACCTTACATCTTCCAATCTAACTTGTCCTCTTGGTTCTCCACTCAGCGTGCCACAGTGTGATCTTAGCAGTTAGGGCCTTGAATAAAGACCCACACGTTCTGCGTTCTCCACTGTGACTGTACGTCTAGCGCGTGACTTGTCTCCGCGCTAAGTTGAGTGTGCCCCCTCAACAGTTCATCCTACTTTACACTTGACTTGGCGTAGCGCGGCAGTCGCACCGCTACAGTCTTGAGCTTTATGAAGGCGTCTTCCTCTGCTTGTCCCCATTGCCACTCTGTGTCTTTCTGCGTCAATCAGTTCAGTGGTCGTGCGTGTGTGGCGAATCCTCTGATGAAGAGGCGGTAAAAGTTGCAGAACCCGAGAAAAGAGCGGACCTGTTTGACCGTGGTTGGTGTTGGCCAGTTGCGGATGCCGGCAACTTTAACAGGGTCCATGCGTGTCACCCCCTTTTCAAGGATTACCCCCAGGTAATCGATTGCCGGCGTGTGGAAGACGCATTTCTCTGGTTTGAAATACAAGTCATTGTCCTTTGCGATTTGGAGTATGTCACGTACAGCTGCAATGTGGCCTGCTCGGCCATTTCGGGAGGTGATGCCAATGTCGTCCATGTTGACGCAAATGGTGGTGCCCAGCAACTCGTGTTTGTTGATGGTGGGGCCACAGAGGGAGTCCATCATGTCCTGGAAGGTGGCCGGCGAGTTGGTGAGGCCAAAGTACATGACGAGTGGTTCAAAGAACCCATGGCACGTTTTGAAGGCAGCTTTTTCTTCGTCGCCTTGCTTGATGCGGATGTTGTTGTACCCCCAGTGGACGTCGAGCTTAGTGTAGATGTCCGCATTACCCAAGTCCGTGATGAGCTCTTGTATGAGCGGCAGGGGGTACTGATTACGCACGGTGAATGAGTTAATCTTTCGATAGTCCTGGACCGGTCGCAATTTCCCATCCTTCTTCTTGACGAAGAAGAAGGACGATGCGTAAGGGGATTTCGATGGTCGGATGTACCCCTTCTCCAGTTGCTTGTCAAGGAATTTGCGGAGGGCGATGTCTTCGTTGCGTGACATGGGATAGATCTTGCAGTCGATGGAGGTCGGGGCGTCCTTCCTGAATTCGATGGCATGATCCCAAGGTCGCAAGGGTGGAAAGCGATGTGATTCTTCTTCGCTGAACACCTTGGCAAAGTCCGCATACTCTTCTGGGATTTCTGTTGTGCCAGTGAATTGCTGTGCTTCGATGGCCGGTTCCGTGGCGGTGGTGCGTGCTTTGACTGCCTCCCATTCGTCGTAGAGTTGTTGCACGGCATGGTGTTTCTCCTCTTTGGTGAACTCGGTAGGGGCGAATGCGATCGTTACCCCCCGCTCCTCTGGGTGTGTGGTTCGAAGGACCACTGGATAGGCGTCTTCTTTGATGACGGCATGTTGCCAGCTGATTTGTGGTTCATAGGTGGCTAGCCATGGGTAGCCAAGGACGATGTCCTCATTTCCTGTGTCAGTGAGTAGGAACCTCATCGTTTTGTGGGTTCCTTTGGTTTGTATGTCAAGATCTGCGCAGTGTGTGATTAGTCCTGCTTTGTTCTCTGAGTTGTCAATATTCCATATCTTTTTGGGGGTCTCTAGCTCTTTGAGACCAATCCCCATTCGTTTCGCAAACGCGGGTTTAATGAAGCTGTCTGTGGCTCCTGAGTCCACCAATGCTTTTACTTCGGCCATGTTGTAATTTGTTCGAACGGAAACTGGAATTCTCAATGATCGGTAGCATGTGATTATTACAGAATTACAACGGAGCGCCCTCACCCAGGCCGACGGGTTCAGGCATTTGGAAAACCCTCTTTCCCCCACAATTCTTGAAGGACCAGGTCTTTTACTTCATCTGGCGCTCCGGCCACTCCTTGGAGCCAATCCTGGGCTTGTTGCTGCAGGGTCACCGCTGCGCGTGCTTGTACTCTTGGTTCTTGGGTGTAGTAGTCTGCTTCCGACCTCCTACTGTTGCTGCTTTGCGCGTTGTTGCGATGCTGTGGGCAGTTGCAACTGAAGTGTCCCTTCTGATTACAGGTGTAGCAGATTACTTCCCTTGCATCTCGGGGTGGTCCCCTCCCCCTTCCTCGCCCCCTCAGTCCTCCTCTGGGCGGGTAGGGTGGCCTCTGTCAGTTGAGTATGAACTCTGCTCCAGCAAGCCTTCCCTGGATGTCTTCTGCTTCTGCACCTTGTGCTCGCGTCCTATCTGCGGAGGTGTCCATCGCGTTGGGGTTCTGGTGATGGGGGAGGTTCCTTGGTGCCCATCCGCTCTGGGGGTTCCCCCATGGGCTAGGGTGTGGAGTAGTTCACGGAGTGGGTGTTTTTAGTGAGTTGAGACGTGCCTGTAGATGCATGTACTGTTGTTGCTTCTTCATCGTGGCTTGTTTCCATGCCTCAAATGTTGCAGGTTCGTACTGCTCGTAGACCTTGGTGAACAGCGCCTTCGGTAGTCCTGCCATGAATAGGTCCAACGTTTGAGGGGCGTCGAGGTTGTAGTCAGCTTGTCAGGCTAAGCATTCAAAGGTAGCCACATAGCTGTCAATGTCTCCTTCCTTCATGTGGATGCCTTTGCGCAGCTCCGCCTGTGCCTGTTCTTTCTCCATGGTGTTGGCGAATCATCTGGTGAAGGCGCGAAGGGTCTCTTCCCAGAGACGCCGAGTGTGTTTGGGGAATCCAGCCTCTGTCTGGCGCATCGGCCAGTCGGTCATATACATCACCCATTCGTTAACTGTCTCCCCCTGGATGTAGCCGAGGAAGAGGAGTGATCGGCAGTAGTAGTTGCGCATGATGTCGCTCGTACTGTTGACCCCTTGGTAGAGGTTCCACTGTGCTCTGAACTGCAGGGCTTTGGTGCGGTCTCTGTTGAAGATCATAGGCGGGTTGCCTTGGAGTCTATCTGACGATCGAGGTGGGTTACCTATGGGAGCCACCCCTGGGAATCCGCCTTCTCCAGGTGGTCCTCCTCCGCCTCCATGTCCTCTGCCTCCTCCGTGCAGGTGGCCTCCACCTGGACTTCTTCCAGGTGGTCCTCCTCCTTCGGGAGGGTCTGGTTCGTCGGGTCCGATGGCCCTCATGAGAGCCGCATCGTCTGCGGTCATTCGATGTCCTGTGCTGGGGTCGATGGGGAGTAGGTCTTCTGGTACTCCGTCTTGTGGTAGTTGTACAGGGTCCACTTGGAGTGCGTACATTGGTTCTAACTGTGTGGTTGTCATCTCGTCTGGTGGGTGAACGATGATCTGCTCAGCTTGGGACATCTCATTAAGCGTAATCCCTCCTGCTAGGTTTGCTAGTTCCTCCTCTTCTTCTGCGTTTACCTGGGAGAGGTGGTCTTCTTCTGACTCCTCGCTACTTTGGTCTGATCCGGAGCCTTCCTCTGTGGTACTTGTGGTTGCTGCTCCGTCGATGGGTCCCACTCTTGCTTGGGGAACTACTCCGCTTTGTAGGATATCGCACCAATAGTCTCATGTGGTTGGTCTGACCACTGTTCGCACTCCTGCGTCGTTTGTTGCAAGTATACACCAACAGGTATGTTCAAAGTTGAACTCAACTGGGTAGAACCGACTCGGTCGGTTAGGGAAATCAACGAAGTATCCGGTTTCTCCTCTATGTGTCCTCCACCTAGCAGCTTTTAAATAGCGCGTGGGGACGTTCCGTTCTCCTCTGCTGGGGATAATATACAATTGGACTTGGTTCCGGTCCCACCGATCTCTTGTTGTGAATGCCACTGTGTCATTGGTGAGGGTTAGCTTGGTCTTAATGTTGCGTTAGGCCCACCCTAACGATGCTCGACTTGAGCGAGGACAGAGTGGCGAGGTATACGGAGGGCGACTTAGTGAATACGAGTACACAACCTCAGGAGGAACGTGACCGCTACTAGCACTGGGGCAAAGTCCACCAGGCGCACGTGTTGCTGAGCAATCTGCCTGATCAAGGCCAGACGCGATAGTAGGCTGAGAGCGAGGAAGAGGCAGACAAGGATAGAGGAGATCAGGATCGGATAAGGATTCAAGAAGACCAAGCTAAGGAGCTCGGTCTTTGCACTACCTACTAGATATACAGTTGACGAGGAGCTTTGAAGCTCCTCCAGAATGTGAGATACCCAGTAGCCATAATAGCTCGAACCCTACTACGACTGTCCTAGGTATGAGTCAAGTCCGTACCACGAGACATGTGATAACCACAACAAGCTGACTGAGACGACTGTCCCTGACTAATACTAGGGTAGTCAGAACCCCGTGAGACTGCAGTCCGTACCAATGAGTCCGATCGTAACACATCACCCATCCCTCCCCCTTCTAGTACCATGATGCCAGACCCGACTACTGCCATAGTCACCTCCCCGACCATAACACTTGCAGACACTTCAGAGACCCCAACCCCTATTCCAGCCCAAGCTTCTGTCATCCCATCAGCCACATCAACCACCGCCTTTGCCAGCGTGACAAGCGCCACAGCTACACCACCTCCCACCGCAACTATACCGACGGCCCCCGTGAGCACCCAAGCTCGCACCCCAGAGCCGACCCCGAACATGGACACAGCACCACCCCCAGTGCTGTTTGCTGGCACGAGCACCTCCCAAGGCGGGCCCAGTGGTTCAGCGCTTGGAGGCACAGTTGGGACGCGACAGCATCGGGTCAGGAAGGCGTATGTTCTGCAGCTCAACACGTGTACATGTGGGATCACAATCACGGACCTCGAGATTCAAAAGGGCAAGAACGTGATGAAATGCCATGCGCCAGGATGCGAGACCGTTTGGGTGAGTGCCGAGTTGACGCAGAGGGTTCTGGTGTTTCTGACGCTTAGATACCCTCTTCAGTTTCATCAGACATGTATGGGGTATGGTTTCACATCACAGAAATGGTCCTGCGAGAGCTGTAGGGCAGGAACTGGGCATCGTCGCCGTGCATAGGGGTTGAATTGCAACCGCATAGTATTTTATTAGTCATAATGTCATTTTATTTTCGAAAAAACAAACACACATGAGAGTAACATACCATAAAAGGAAGGTTGAGGTGGGGGGGGGTAGCTCACATGACCAAAATCAAAAAGATGGACCCCCGGTATCTTATTTCAATCCCGCCACCCCCTTGGAACCCTAGTACAGCTATCCTAGTATGAGTCACATCAAGTCATGATCCGATCCGTTATCGTACACAATCACATGTGCCGGAGCTTACCCGGCTGACTGATCCAACAAGTCCATGACGATATACTGCTGACGCGGTGCCATACCCTTGACGTCAGTGTCCACTTCCGGGCCGAACGTAACACACTGCCTGCATTGAGGTTCACATATCATAGCTGATGCACAAGGTTATATTGATTCATGGACATGAGTTGAAGATGCAAGTATGACAAGTCATTGACACACGCCATTGTTCTGGTGCTTGCTTTGTAATTATCTAGCACTAGATTTTTTTCTCTTGTCTATGGGGGCACAGGTGTGTAGTAGATAATTTATTTTCGGGATTAAAAATTTCGGGTACAGCCATGCAAATAATTATCTAGACCTGCCAGATTCCTACGGGAAGTCACCCAGTGTGGTCAAAAAAAAAAGAGAGACAGCAGTGTTGTCTTGAGTGTTGTAGTTACTGCCCAATTAAGAAGAGATAAAAATTCATAAGGAATTCGGATCAGCGGGATCTCCGAAGGGTTCACGTGACGTCATAACGCGATATAAGCCAGATCTTCTGGATTTCGGGAATGACCGAATAGAAAGTGCAACTGGGAAGGAATCTGCGAGGGATGTGATCCGAAGCAGGACCGCGGTGTCAGGATACCAATTCTACCACTTTCAATTCAATTGGACAAGATTCCCCCGCCGCGCCGCGTCCGCCAATCTCGTGGTCATGAAAAGCTCCCACTCTCGCTCCTCCCACTCGAACAGTCCTGGCTTTGGCACTGTGGCTGGGAACGAGCACTGGACCCCAATTTCCACTTCCTCTCTTTCCCGGAAAGGAAGGGAAGAGCGTGATGGGAAAAACTCTAAGTCGGTCACTAGCTGGTTCGAGTTTTCCTCCTCAACAGGTTTCAAACTGCGGTACGCGCTCGGGGCTTCTTTCTGATCCTTCCGCGGTTTCTGCGGGCGGCGCCCTTTCTTGCTTTGCTGGGTTGGCTTCCCTCCATCACTATCAAAGCTACCTCAACGATGCGGTAAGTCCTTATAACCTCCATGTCTGATCTCTGCCACCTTCTTCAGTCCAGTTCTGTCCTCATCCCTCCCTTCACCTTTCCATCTTCCGCAGTCACACTTCACTCTCGGAACCGTCACCGACCTTATCACCTCGTCGGCCACTACTCCCACCTGACGCTTGTCACTCTCCATCACCCCCTCCTATTCTACCCGATCTCGGATCTGGTGATCGAACTCACATATCTCGCCCATTTCATCACGATCCCCTCCCCACGTACTCAAAGGTATTTTTCCTTCGCTATTTCGTTTCCTGGCAGCGGTGAGTAATAAGTCTTCTTTTCATACCACAGCCCCCTTTGCTAGCCATCGCATCAAAAACTCCGTGTGACTTTTCAACCGCACGCAGTCCCTCCGTTCCTCTAGAACAATTCAAAAAAATTGACGACATGACCCATCGTATCGAATCTCCTTATGCCACGTTAGCGCCAACTAATATCCATCGTAACATTCATCTAAACCACTTTATCCTTGCAGTGATGCCCGTCTTGGCAGGATTGCCCACCCACATCCGTCCCCTCCCCCGCCCATTGCGACGTTGCCACAATCTCCTTCTCTTTCCTCTTCTTCCCTAGACCGTTCCTCAGTATCGTCGCCAGCACCGACCAGACGTGGCTCCACTCAAAGCGTGCACCTCACCACCTCATACAATGGCGATGTCTGCTATCCAGGCACCGATACTGATCGCCCGCGTGCTTTTTACCAGCCACCTACGGAGCCTCCCTATCGTGTTCAACCACGGACCGAACCACGCTATGTTTCCGCACATGACGGGAATCCACGTGTTGCAGCGTACCCCCCGGCAGTACACGTCGTCCCGTCCCAGATCTCTGGCGGGGCCCACGATCTCGCTTATCACTATCCGGGACAACATCAGTTCAATGCTATCTATACAGATGACGCGACGACGAAGCTAAACGACAGGATACGTAGACGGTGTTTCAACTGCTGTACTACAGACACATCCACCTGGAGAAGATCTAGCCTAAACCCAGGAAAAGTGGTCAGTGCACACATATCTACATACGATCCCGTCAATCTGATGCAGGAACAGTTATGCAATAAGTGCGGACTTTTCGAGCGCACACACAACCGTGCGCGGCCAGAGCAGTTTCCTCACAAGCGTGGCCCACTTGCTACTTCGTCGCTTAAAGTACGCACATCACCACCCCAGCACGGCGCAGTCCCCCCCGTCAGCGCCCTACCCCCTCACCAATATAATCATCCTTCTATCGCCCCTCTCCTTTCGCGGAGTGAAAATACACATGCAACCTCCCGCGGTGACGTTCTTCCCCAAATACAGTCTTGGCTCCCCCATTCCACAACTCCGGCTGGTGAGTTTTTACTCTCTACTGAGATACTCTCGCCCTTGTCAGACCCACTCACCGTTCCGCAGCGCCCATCTCGTACCGTTCTCGCAGCCCGTGATTTCCGAATACACCACCTGTCACCCACCTTGGCGTCCCCCCAACCCTCTCGCCGTCAGTCAGTCCCGTGAGATTGTACAGTTCTGAATGATTTCCCGCGCTCTATACATGGATTACTCGCTACATCTCTGGTGTCATACGTTACCATGCCTCTGATCGCACTGACCCCCCACTCCCCCTAAGGTTCCGGAACTGCGTCTCCTCCCACCCTTCCTTTCGTACCATTTCGTAGACTTCCCTCATACTGCTCAGCTCTCAGCCCGCAACGGTGTTCAGAACCACCAACTCTGTGATATACATATCTTGTGACTCGCTTTTCTGCTTGCTCTCCGTCGAACTGCTGTATCGTTTCATGTATCTAACTCTGTTTTCGGCAGAGGCGTGTTCCTTTGTCTCTATATCGTGCTGGCCATGGCGATTTCATTATCGCCAGCATCCTATTCAAAGAGAAATTGTGAGGACGAACCATATCGTCGTTGTCTCGGATCCGAAGCGTTTCCAATTCCCACCCTATTTTTGTACTGCTCGCATGCTGACGAACATTTGATCGACTGGGTACTGTCCCACGGAAATGACGGGCATGGGGCATGGCTGTGTGCCGACTGACACCGACACTCATTCAACGATCCTCCTTGAAAGATACCGAACCGGGTCAACGGAACGAGACGGCCGCAGGTCGCCGGACAGTTGTTGAGCGCTACAATACAACCTCAAATCCATATATGGTGCAGACCTCTGTGGGACAGCACGCCGGCGCTTCTAATTCGACCTTTTGGTTCGTGAGCTCATCGGCTAGGGAGAGCATATTCATCCTGACATCGAGCGAAGAGACTGTCCGGCGTCAGAGCCAGGACAATCGGTCCGGTGTGGTGAAAAGGATCGAGCGCAACGATACTTGCTCGTTGGGCTGGCACTATTTTACTTTTTTAAAACCGTTTTTATTTGGGCTGGCGCTACCTACAGCAGCTCTACGCGAGCGAAATGGACCCTGAAACACTTGGCGAAAATGAAAAGTGCCAGAGAGAATTGCAGTCGCACTGGTAATCATTACAGTAGCCGTTGCCCAAACTTGAATGAAATTTGGGTTATTATCCAAGTTATTACCAAGGCTGTTATAGATAGAAGGGACGCTGTCCGGACTGCCTTCTAATCATACTACACCATTACCGTTCGTATCATGGTTCTCAATTCATTTATTTGGGCAAAAGCCCACGCCCTTGCCAAGGCCCTTGCGCACACCTGCCAGCGCCAGCAGTTGGTGATCTGGTGATCCGCATCGGGCCGAGTAACCGGCCGTGGGTGAAGTCAGACTGGCAGCTTGGGCCTGAAGTGAGCCTCTGGGACTCCGAGTGTCCAAATCCGTTCATGGAGGTCCCGCAGCTTCCCCAGGTTCCTGAGGAGTCGCACAGTGCATCAAACAGAAACACACGTAGCTGGGCGCCGGTGACCTGGACGGCGTATGCGCAACGCAACGAGCGAGCCCTGCGTGACTCTGTTCTTGCGTACTAGTACCTTTGCGTGTACATGGGAAAAAGGACACCAATACGACTGGCATGACCCACCCGCAAGGGCCACCTCCGAGTCTACAGTACCGCTGCGACGACCAACCCGCCGCGGCGGCACCTCCTACCCGAGATGGGCGCTTCCAAAAGCGAGTCAAGCGACGGCGATATAGCACCTCCGTGCCTTCAGGGCCTCAAGCTACTCGTTGAGGCCCTCTCCCCACTGACACGATGCGCACTCACCCCCACCCCGAACCCCCACTCCCCATCCCCGTTGATAGACTCAGTCAGCCCCCTTGGCAACCCAAAGCATCCCACCCCACCGCCACCACCAGAGCTAGTCGGTCCCCTCACTCGACTCCGCATTGCCCACTGTTCTATCATTTCTCTTTGCTCCCTCTCGACGCGGCCCGGAGTATGCACTGGCACCGACAGCTTGAATCTGGGGAACGATCATACAATTGTAATACTCGTTGTTGGCGTGGAGCGAAGCCCAGCCCTGCCATTTAGGCTCATCAGCATCACCATAATCAGCCTCGCTATCATTGTCTTGCTGTGGGACAAAGATCGCAGCGAAAGGGGGGGGAGGGGTCACGCCAAAACACCCTCTTTTTTTCTGCCTCTACGGGCTGGAGAGGTGCCCCACCAGCGCACATTTTGATTTATCTGAGTCTAGCGTCTAAAATTCCCTGCCTGCTCCGGGGACGCTTTATTTCCTGGTCTGTCGTACTCTGCAGTCTTTGAAGCCTTCTGTCCATAATGTCATCCTCCTACGGAAACGCATGCTTATGTACTAGTTCTTCACGCGAGCTCCATGCCGGCACGACATCGCGGCCGCTCAATTTGGTGGCGTCGCTTTAAAGACTGGACTAAGAATGAGGGTGGGGCCATACGCAGTGTTCCGACAAAAGGAAAGTTGGAATCACAGAACCAGCACTCCATGCGTACAACAGAACCCCGAAGCCGTCACCCGCAATGGTACGACGTATGCTTCCAGGCTATCATGAAACCTAGCGCCTACAGCAGAAGACATACTAGTAGTGCTGGCTTAGCACTATACACAATTGGTAGTGTGGTGTTCAAACATAAGTGCAGTGCCTTCCACCGCTATGATAGCTAAATCGCGCCGCATAAAGCACATGAGCCCTAATTAACGGCGAAGCGGCCAGCGGCAGATGCTCATGATGCGATCAGGGAGAAGGACGCCTGCCTGATGGAGTGATGGCACTGGGAATTAGCATTGCTCTACGGATTGGGGAGGAGGGCACTATCGGCTTTAGATAATCGGCCGTCCTGTTTAAAGTGCCTTCTCAGCAAGGGGGAGAAGGAGCGCCGCGTGGGGAGGTAATAGACCGCCCGGAGAACCCCCTTGGAAAGAAGCGAGCGCTACTACTCTTTATGTACATACAGCACGGAAGCAGATACAACGACTTGTGCATTTGGCCTTAGGGCGTGTACCCAGGGCCGTATCCGTGCCATGGTGCGAGCAACCACCGAGTCTCTTCTTTTTTCTTTCTGGTACTGTCAACGGATCCATGCATATGCATGCAAGCGAAAATCGTGGCATCAATAGTAGGCCTCTGGTAGCGGTATTAGTACGTAACCACCGAGGTTGCGCCGTTCTAGTACTAGTGTCGGGAAGCACATGCTGAACGAACAGCGGTGCGCACAGCGCACTGGCGAACACCGGCGTCCCCGAATACACGTTTTCAAGGTGGCTCGCTGTCATGTTTTCCATCACCCCAATGGAGTATAGCCTAGCTTGGGAATGCCGTTACACTGGAGGTATGGAATCCTCAGGCTGTGCCTCGCACGAAATGTGAATAGCATTAGTACAGTAAGCTTACGGAGTCCCTGTGTTCCGTCAAGGAGACCAACTAGACACACGCCTTCTCCCCTGGGAAAGTGGCTAAAGCACTAGCCGGTCTTACATGCGGGGCCCACTGGTACTGTAAACATGATGACGGCGAAGGAAGCCAGTGTACAGTATACTACGCCAGGTACTCCAACGACTCCTTACGGTACCTCACTGGTGATCGGAGATCCGGCGGTTATACGGCCAAAGGTGATTGACCGCCGCCGATGTATCTGTTGGAGGTGAATATGATTTACTACTTACATGATCTCTTTGATCCTCCTTTCAGGAATCATTGATAAGGTCGGCGGTTTTGTTGCGAACATGTAAATCCAAAGTAGTAGAACAACCTGGGGACAACAGGGTGCCGCAAGTGTAGATATTACTGTGGTGTATGCATATGCAAGTGCCAAGGGGCGGCGCTGGACGTATCAAATGGCCTAAATTTGCTCGCAATCTTTTGACAAGGTGAGATATCTGGGTCCAGAAACTCGGACAGAACATCGGCATCTGTACATACTTGCCAACTCCGAGTATGAGCATGTATGGTGATAGAAGGTGTATTACCCACATAGCTCGTTCTTAGACGCACTGAGTTCAGTTCACTGTTTGCGTTCCGAGGAAAAGAAACCGAGGAGAGAAAGAAAGGGAGAGCTAATATGGCGCCAGGCTCGCGGAGCCCCGAGCGGAGTGCGATATCGGGGTCTTTTGTTCTGATAAGGTGGCATTCATCGAAAATCACATGACGTTCTGAAGCGCCGAATTCCCGCTTTCAATTCACTACCTGCATCTTCACTTCGAGCAATACGGTGATAGGCTGCAACTAGCTAGAGGCGCGATTTCTCCTTCTTGCATTTGGTCCGCGCTTCTGCACGCTGAAACAACGAAACATTTGCATTTGTGCATTGGCGCACCAAAATATAGAAAAACGCCTTCGATACGACCCAAGCTAAGTCCTGAATACGGTCTATTTCGGCATCTGGACGTGGTACTTGACCTTATCACAACCAGGACGAAGTGTTCTGGTGGCCCACTGCGGGGGCGCGTCTTCGAATATTACTTCTACGTATCATCATTAGGGCTATCACTGACCCGAGTAGTAAATGGGGCCGCGCAAAAAAGAAGCATTTGTCTTGGAACTCAAGGCAGAGTCTGGAATTCCCACTCCGCTGGAAATAACCGAGGGTCGCCAGTAAGCGGGGAACCAATCTTGTGCTCATCTCCGAGAACATCTGGGAGCGCGATGCGTATACCGCGCAGAATCCACGTGGTCGCTTGTAGGATTGTCCAGTTGAGTACTATTCAATCTTTAAATACTCGAGACCCGTTTGGCCAAGGATGACTGCGTGTTACATTGAAATGGGGCGTGTGGTTGGAAAGTTGTAGTCCCATCATTTTCACCGACGATGAGGATCAAACTTTCTCATCCAGTCATTTCATTGTATCGCTGAGCCGTTGCAAAACAGGCACCGTAACCTCGTAGTAAGTTAGTTGGAATTAGGACTGCCCATAACGCATCTTTCCGTGGATGATCGAATGCCCGAGGCGTGGCAAACCCGTGGCTCGTGAGGTAGATATGACAGCTCAGAGGTGATACAGATGAAAAGGTATTGCTCCTATCGTATCACTTGTGTGCAGCGTATTGATACTGTCACGGTCACTGCACCGGTCATCATCTTCGATTTCCACTGGCACTTATGCTTGCTCCCCTCGTTTCCTTGGCTTGAAGACCGCCGCGGGGACTCTGCATCTCGACCTCCGTTCCTTCGCTCCCCGATTCCTCACTCTCCTCTCATTTTCTACCTGGACTTCTAACGTTGCCCCAGCAACAAGCCGGCGCGGCCGGTTGACGCGGTTATGTCCTGGGAGCGAGGCGGCTTTGTCTAACACCCCTTCACTGGCGTTGGGTTCTCACTGACCTATCCCCTATCGTGAGCCAAATGTGGGGGTGAGAGTGCCTCTTTTCTAGATCTGTACTGCTCGATACCCCGTTCGGAAGGCAGTTCTATGTCACGAGTTCTGGCGGTTTTGTGGTCGTGTTCCCTTTGCTCTGCGACATTGTCTAGATATGGTCGCATTCGCCTCGGGTTCATTTTGTCAACTTGTTGTATTATGGTGTGGGATTGGACACGTTTCCAGCTGCCGTCTGTTTCAGACTGCTCAGCCCTGCGGAGGTCTTCTTTTGTTGATGCCTGATTTTGATTAGCGTGGGAAGATCTGGAAATTTCCGAGGACCTGTTGTGATTCGGTCGCCCGTCTCAGCTTGTTCGCGTTTCCTTAGTCCAATTTGAGGGCCCACTAGCTCTGCGCCATCATTTCAGTGATGACCGCGAGGAACATCTGATCCTTAGAAGTAGAGGCAGTACCTCACGCCAATGACTCGTACGTACGACGGAAATAGCAACCATAGGCTTCTATCTCAGTGATACGACGAGGTCTGAAACATCAAGCAGCCATCAGGATTCGTACGTTCTATATATCTGCTGGTTGATTTTACATTGCTACATCACCCAACCGACTCCCGCGGGGATATTGCCACATCACCCACCCGACTCCCGCGGGAAGTGATGAGGCGCCATACAGGTATGTCGTCTTGTTCAAGTCTATTCTGGACATACTAAGAGTGACCCTATTCTTACAAGTGATGGGGTCTACTCGCGCGCCGAGAGCCTCCAAAGCAGTGGGGCGCTGTTGCCGTCCTCCAGACCGGACATGCAGTGCTCTGTTACACACCACCCCTCCATTGCTGGAGTGTGGGCCGCTCTGGACCAGTCCTCGACACTTCCCGGTACGAAATAGGTGCAGCTGCGGGCACCGCGTGCGGAGCGCTGTAAATAGAATAGAGAAAGAAAATGCAAGCTCGACATCCGACAATACACTGTCTGTGAGGGTGTCAGCACTATGGTCAGCCCTGGATCTCACCATTGGTGGTATGATACAACAGGGACGAGAGTGAAGAGTTTGCAACCCGCAGTAAGGCCAGTTATAACTCGTTTTTGTGATCCACTCCGAGTCATACTCGTGAACGATGTGCTTCGGGTTGCCCATAGGACCGTATTAATGGGAGACTTCCATTAACCACTCGGACTCGCTCCCACTAGCCGCTGGCTTTCCCCCGTCGGGTTGATTTAGGCCCTAGGAATCCACTGTAAAATGGGCAGAAGCTGCGTCTGCACCAGACAGGAGAAATGATGTTGCAGCGTACGCAGAGTCTGCAATCTGGCAGCCAGCCACAGCCACGCTTAAAGCTCGAATCCTTGAGACGTGCCTATCAAGCACACAGCTAGGAGATACGCATCTCGTTCTACCCGCGACTCGGGGCAGAAACCAACTATGGGAAGCATAGGTACCACTAGGCCAAGTATCGTGTCTTCGTCGAAATACTGCATGGGGGAGTACCAACACTTGTACTTCCCAAAACCTCACACGGTCTCTTGATGGCTAACCGGTACTTGACACTAACTTGAAACCGGTGGACAGTTGATACCGTGACCGTACCTCTGTGACTCGGGGTATCATGGGGATCTACCTGCGCACCTTGAGCCAGGCTCAAAGGACTGTGCATGTGGAGGATGACCCCCGCCTAGAGGAAATGATATCGGGGTCTGCAGCGCCAGTCATCTGGCGTGTTGATGAAGGGAAGGTTAGTACTTAGGTTACTGACTGAATGAAGCTTTTCCGAGAACAGCAGTTTGATCACCAATGTGCTTTGAGACAAACAAACTTTGGAGAGCGATGTGGAAGAGCAATTTCTCCCACCATAGCGACTAGTTTCTCCCCTCTGCTGGAAAATGAGTATGAACATCGAGGATCCTTTGAAAAACTCGCAACTGTCTGCGTGTATAGAATTCCTGAGCCAGAGCCTTCAAGCCACACAACTAGTAGTACTCGGCTTCGTGACTTTCACTGAGTGGCGCAAATTGAAACTCGACATTATCCGAGGAAATAACTGAAAGAGAAATATTGTGCACAGAACAATCTTCTCTGGCGTGTGGAGCTTCAACTCTTGATGACCGGGAAAAATATTTATGAAACGAAAAGTGGAGCCGCCCTCTATATGTACACAGTGGGTGAAACGGTGTGTGAAACATGGTGCAGCGGAGATGCATGGTGACATACTAGTATGAGCCTGGGCAGCCGCTGAGGTCACGGTGGCACCGGGGCCTGGGGTGAGGCAAATCCGACTTTTTTTTTTTGGATCACTGGCAGTTGGCAAATCCGACATTCAAGTTGGAACTTTGCTACAAGTGAATCAGTGATCATCATGATGCATCATGCACCATCATGTCATGCATGTCTCGCGTTCAATTTCATACACATAAATATCGTCGAGTAACATAACTTGAACATCAGTAAAAAGTGTCGCCCTATACATGGGCCACGGAATCGGTTATATAATATCAGAATTGATTACAATGTTCCGAAAGCCCACGTAAGGGTGGGAATAATTGTGTCAGCAATATATTGACCATACAACCGACGCGATCCATATATTGTTCTGCAAGAATTGCTGGACTTGCATTGGATTGTGGCCAGATAATTCCATGTAATGCCTTTTAATGATATAACGTAATATAATGATCCTAGATTACGACCAAGAAAAAAATATTATTATTCCTCACTTACATTATGTAGATTATCTTATCATTGCACACATCTTATCATATTTACCAATCACCCATTCTGGGCTTACTCGCCTGGTTCCGGATTCGAACTCACAACCCGTGGGCCGGGGGCGTCAATGATGTTACTACTGCACCACCAGTGCTAATACTAGTCTCGCTAATCTATCCCTCTTATTTAGGAAGGAAGGAACAGTACCTAGTCTAAAATACAACAAGGCTGACTCGGAGGACATGGTTTAATGCCGCGTCTGGGTCTGCGGGTCCGGGACACGCATCGTCGCGATCGTCACGGTCGTCGTCGCTGCTCAATGCCATCGTCGTATTTGTTGCGGTTGTCACGGTGTGGGCATCATGGACGTCGACGTCGGCGGCCGTGGTGGTGGGGGTGGTGTAGGGCTGGTGATGGGCAGCGGACGCTCCTCGGCAGTCTGCACTGTTAGCGTCGTCGTGCCAGGTTGCGGTCGTCATTGCCGCTGCTGCCATCACCCCGTGGTCGTCGTTGCTGCCTCCGCCGTCACTCCTCGGTGGTTACAGCTGTCCACTGTTGTGTCGTCCTCGCCGTCGCCACATTAGGGGTCGTCCTCACTATTGTCGTGGTCATCCTCGCTGTCACCGTTGTGGTTATTCTTGCTGTCGTTGCCATTGGAGTTGTCCTCAAGCCTCTGTTGCCAGTGGTATGCCTGCACACACACGCCCCGGGCCTAGGCCATGCCAGTCGGCGACTCGGCATCGAAGATCCTGCGCGGCTTGAGTAGCGCGGAGACGAGCGACAGGGTAAGAGCTTGAAGAACGGCTTCAAGTTTTCAGTGCACACGCGCTCCACGGGGTGCACAGCCTGAGGGTGTATGCGTCGCTTGCGGGAGCGGGAAGTCGTGGGAGGTCACCTGTCAGGAGGAACGTGTGGGCGGGGGAGGTCGTGTGCAGCGCATCCATAGTGGTGTGTCAGGTCAGGTTCGCAAGGGGGAAAGATGAAGACAGTACCTTGTCTGTACCGCCGCCCCATTGCCCATCCATGCCCACAGCTCCGCTCCCGAGCCCATGCCAGGTTCATCAGGGTGTCCAGCTGGCATAGTCTCATCTTCTGTTAATTGTCAGTTGGATATCGCGTGTTCTCACAGGATCTACCCGAGGGCCAGGGGAAAGAGCTGAGTGCCGGGCTGGAATGACCAAGGGAATGACAACCCCAATTGAGAAGGAAGAGGAGGCGTAGTGTCCGAGTCATCGGTCACCGTGACGGTGCCCAAACTCTTGCCCAAACTACTGTACGCACGGCGTTACAAAGCAAAAGCGGGCTCGGGGGCGGGCTGAAAATTTGCCATCGACTCGGACGAGAAATCTTGACGCCCTTGGTAGCGTGATTTTGTATGGGATTTAGTTCCGATAAATGGACAATATAATCCCATTATAATGGCTAACATAATCAGTTGTATTGGATTTCAATGATATGTACTACAACGGGAATACTTCTGAGGCTTATCTTAGATAGGAATAATGTCAGTCACATACATTGGTTATGGAAATATTCTATGGGCCATATGTGTGAATAAAATACAATATCATCTATTGCCGTATTGGAATGTATTACACTCCGCGGTCACTTTTACTGATGAAGTTCCCCCCTGGTGCCTCTCATAGTAAGTCACTCAGGCCAAGGCTGCTATACCCCACTGCAGTGTTAGAGGACAGAAGCCGAATGCTAGCCATCCGATTGCCTTTTTACATACCAATAGCGTCTCCAAATGTTATGTTCAAATTATTGTGCCGAACTCGTTCAAACGAGTCAGCGAGACTCATGCACTCATAGTCTCATAACCCGAGTCACCAAGTGCGTTTTGACCATCCTTCCCGACAAAAAGCTCACTATTACATCGCCATCAACACGATGGCCATAATACAAACGATTTATTCTTCGATGCAGCACGCCGCAAAGTGCATCGTAGCAACCTTCAAGTTACAAGACGCGGATAATTTACAATGCGTCTTTGTCTTCCAGGATCTGCTGGGCCCTCTCTTTAGCCTCTTCACTAACGTTCGGATCTGCAAGTCGGTACGAGAAAGATCGGACGTGTCATTGGCATCGCTCACTGCGGAATCGTAAAAGACTCACTCTTCAGAGCCGCCTTGTAGCCTCCTATAACGCGGCTCTCCTCTTTGTCGCCAGTAGCCAGAGAAGGTCTTGCAGAGTAGTCATCTTGGACGGCGCCAGATCCTTGAATCCCCTCGACAACCTGACGGGAATGCTCCTTTGCCTCGGCTGAGACGTTAGGATTGTGCATAGCAGCCTGACAATGCGTGCGTCAACGGTCGGAAAAGAGCGAGAGTGAATTTGATCGTGACGCACCTTATGGCCTCCGACGACGCGGTTCTGCGATTCTGACATGATAGTAGTATACAAATTGAGTGATGAGCTCGTCAGCGGAGATGCTGTCCCCAGGCCATTATATCAGATTTCGAGTGCCAAAGGAAGTGCCAAATGACCTCAACATGACGCAGATCCGCTTCGCGTGTGGAGCGTTTGACCGTCGGTCGGATAACTATAGTAAGTTAGCACCCGACAACTCCGTTCACAAAGCCTCGTGATCGATGTGCAGTGACGACGCCATGACACAATAAGACGTTGACAGACGGATTGAATGACTGATGATTGAATGACGACCAGCAGTCCAGGAGAGCGCTATTCTAGCAAAGGCCGGTTTCATTTTTGCCATATGGAGACATAGACATGGAGACATGGAGAAATCCATAGTATTATACCATCGCCATTGAACCTACTGTCTGTGAAGAAGTGGCAGCAGCGATAATGCTCGATCTCACAACGCTCGATCTCCTGCTCGATGGTGAAACCGCCATAGGAATGAAGTGAAGAAGGGGTAGAACCCCAAACCCAGCCACGCATGATGCCGTGATCTGAACGGAGAGCGGCTCCTCTATCCAAACGTAGATCAATATTTGCGTAACGAGACATGCAACCCCGGCAGTCAGCGAGAACAACCCTGTTAACACTTAGTCGTGAAAATAAATCGTGGCGAGGGATGTGCAACGTACAGTGCCACATTACCCAGCGCCATGAGCGGCGTGCCCCATACACCTCAAGAAGGCTTGCTGAGCTGCTGTCGAATAATCCCTGCTTGATTGGGTCCGACTTTCTTGACGCACGCACCGGAAGTTCGCCAAATTCGTCCGTGAGAACAAGGGAACTGATCGTAGCACTACAGTTGAAGAAGAGGGCGCAGTACGAAAACGCCAGCAACGCTTGCCGTGCGGCACGTGTGTGTGGATGTGTGTAGTGCACAGGGTTTTTCATGAAAGTCAGGAGTACAACCTCGACGACTGCAAGGAGCCCGGACTGGTCAAGTTTCAAATTTTCAGTTCAATTGTGAGGTCAACACACGAAGTTCAGATCAGATGACATACAGCTGCTGCCGCGGTTTGGCAAACAGAAAGCCACCCATCATTGAGGGATTTTACGGTAGATGGTAGCTCGTCTGCGAGATGGTCAACCAGTATCCCGCAGCTACGAAGAAAGGAACGTGCATGCGATGTTTGTTCTAGGGGGCGGCCGCAGGGACATCTGGGTTGGGAAGGGTCAGGTGGGACCAGTGGTAGTACAGCGCGAGTTTACCTGCTGCGTAGGTTATTTTCGGGTCTTATAGGCATCGATCTGGGTGGAAGTGTCATTATGTTCAGTAGTTGCGCGTGGCTCATGATTGCTTGATTACCGAACGTGCGACCCGAAAATGTGCGGCCTCGTGCAGTCGTTCTGTCAGTTCAGTCGTAACTTGTGAGACAGCTCATCACCATTTCTGTTACAGACGCAGGGAAAAAGCTAATTTCCCCTGAGTCAACGACTGAGGACGGCCCTCCTACAGCTACAGGAAAGCCGCAGGAACTTCCCTATGATAGAACCCAGCCGACCTGTACCAACACGTCACTAATGGTGCCAGGATGCCACATTTGGTCGGCGTATCGACGGCGTTAGACACTTTCTCAACACGGATAAACGATGGTGAGAACTGTGATCATTGGTCTCGATTTTAAAGCGTGGCCTTCATCATAATGCCGAACCCCAGCCCACGTCCGCGCGCATCGCGGAATGGAATGCTGTCTTGATCGTAAACCCGTAGGCGGCAGGCGTTACGTTTCGCATCTCGTGTACCGCCCTCACGTTCTGCAACGTAGGCTATTAGGCGACGCGCCACATTGAAGAATGTATCTGTTGGCCAACCAAGGGCGCAGCCAGCTTTGGTTCTCGGGGACAATAGGGTGCAACGTTGTTTGCGCGTGTTCGAAGAGGTACGTCATTTGTCTCCATTTGATTATGATAGTGGAACGTGTATTGGACATTGCCGATATTACAGTCAGCAGACCCCCACATGTTCAGAATGTTCAAATACTCCCAGAGCTATGTCCATACAGAATTTGTTCCCCTTTTCGTCAGACACGGCGACCATAGTGGCTGGCTACTATGAATGCGGTTTGCACATCGATGGTCCGAGTCGTGCCCGATCTGGACCGCTAGTTCAGACGACTCCCTACGTAGTGTACACGTACAAAATCTTGTGATAATGGTGGTAATTCTCGCTTATTTGTCCACGGGATGGATAAGTGAAGCCTGAGTGACTTGGAAATGGGCGCAGGCGTCCACAATTTGGGGGCCATTACTGTAAGCGCCGCGACTGTACTGACCCAACCGCATTGTAACCACGTGGGTGAACACGAAGGTGCAGAGTAACCGGTAACCCAGATGCCAGCTGACGATCGATGATCGCCGCAATGACCCAGTAGAAGATCCGGCGTTGCGACCCCGTAAGAGGAATGATGCCAGAAGGTGATAATAAAACACTTGCAGATTACATATGCTACACTTGACGATAAATTACATGAGCACCACACTGTGGTAACTGTGCTACAGTATCATAAGAAACATCGAGTATGGTAGAATAATTCACATGGAGACGAAACAAATCTGCGAGTGAGGAATTCATGAAGGCGCCAACCCCAGTTTCGTCTTGAAAGGATCTATCACGTTCCGTCTGAACCATGACCTTGGCTGGGCTTTCGTACCAAGAGAGGATACATTGGGGAAAGATGAAGCGGGTGTCACGAGTGTTACTTGTGTAGAGGTAGCTGCGGTCGTCGCGTGTGTCATAGAAGAAGGTGTTGAAGAGCGAGGCGGCGTAGAGTTTCCCGGGTAACTTGCCGCAGTTCCTTGAATCGTAATCTGGAACGATGCTTGCGGCTTCCGGGTGAGAAAGGCTCCACCCACGCGCCCAGGAGTACTGGCTGGAGAATCAGTTTGAGGTATTTCTGTGGTATTTGGCGCTGGCGGAGAAGAAGGTGGAGGGGCTATACCAGCAAGTGGCTCGGGAGACTTCGATACTTGCGACTCTTGGTGGGGTAGTGAGAGGTTGCTCCCCTCCTTGCCGTCGGCACTGTCAAGGATGGTAGGCAGTTTCTTCGGACGCATCGAGGCACCGGTGCCATCTGCAAGACCCTTGTTATCTCCATTTGCAGGGATGTTGGAACCTTTTTGGCGATCGCTTTTAGCTCTAAGAGGTCCACCGTAATCCCATAATTCTATACCACTGTCGATACGGTCCGGGTCAGGCTTGGCGGGAGTAGGTTGTGACATGTCCGACATGGGGGATTTCGACAAAGGGGTCCCAACGGACTGCGCAATAGAAGGCGGACGCACATCGCTCGCAATCTGCGACTTATGTCGATTGATGAGGTCCTTTGTCTTAATCCTCGAAGTGATGCGCTGCCCGCTACTCCGCAGTACCGGTTCTGGAACGACGTTTACACTACCGTAACCAACCTGCCGCCTTGGGAGTACCGTAGGAGTAGAATGAGGTTTAGGTTCGCCCCGAGGGATCTCCGCCCCTGACACCACGCCCGGAGTCTCCGTACGAGAACGGTAAGATGATGGCGCTGAAGTCGAGCCACGACGAGTTGTCGCCACAGGAGTGGTGTTCGATAGGGAGCTCGTCGCGGGCTCGGTCGGCTGTTTCCGGCTGACTACCGGCTGAGCCGGTAGTCGGACAGTCACCTGTGGGGTCGAAGGCTCTGGTGGGGCCGTCAGCGGTCGTGGTTCCCGCATGAGATCTTTGGCTTTGCTAGTTGGAGGCGTGGGAGAGGAGTCATTGGACGTCGCTGGAGTAGGGATAGGGAGGGTGGCGGCGTTACCAGCCGGCACAACCGCATTCGCCGCGTCAGACGCCGGTGCGGGTATTGTCGCGGTTGTAGTTTTCGTGGAACCTGCCTTGGATTCGCCCCAACCCCCCGGTATCGATACAGGGTCGGCTCGCTCTCGGGCGCTGGGAATAGAAAACACCGCGGCGGCTGCCCTGTCCTGGTGAGCGATAGGCGGAGGACTGCTTCTATTCGGAGGCGAGCTATTCGTCAACTGCTCGGCATGCATTGGGGACAAAGCCGATGGCCGCACAGCGGGCCGAGGGACCATCTGTTCTGGAATGACTGTCGGCTGTCGCAATCGCTCCGTAGGACCATCGGATACACGAGGACCACTCTCCGGTATTGTTGGAGTAGGTACACTTGTCATTTCACCCACACGTGTCGGTGGCGCTGCCGGATGCGCTGCCGGGACCCTAGGTACGGTTGCTGGTGCCGTACGTACTTTTGGCTTGTCCTGAGCTTCGGGTAAGGAGGAAACATATGACATTGACATCCCAATGGACATGTTTCGCGGGGGTAGAGAATTACCGTTCTGTGGTGCCAAGCGGGTCGTAGACTGCTGAACTGGTAATGACTTGGGCTGCGCTGGTGGTGGTGCAGGCGGTTGCGTCACCATTGGTGCTGGCGCGACTACTGACCGACGCTGTCCAACAGGTGTCACCATTTTCCTCGGGTGAGTCTTTATCCTGGGCCGTGAGACCTCCCTCGTATCGGGACCCGATGCACTGCCTGCTTGAGTCTTGGCAGTAGGCGCGACGCGAGACTCAGGCGGTGCAGGGACCAGAGTAGACGTACGACCAGTGCCAACATGGGGACGAACGCGCTCCGAAGGAAGGCGAACCATGTTGGGGGCAGGAACGCTACTTGCAGGAACCGGCCCCCTGCGAGCGGGTAACGCCGAGGATCTGTGAGTGGACTGCGTGACCTGGACAGGTCGAGGAACGGCGGCCGCCTGAGAATGAGTACCGCTTGGAGTGAGAGTGGTGTACCCTGCAGTTGACGCACTGCCCACGGGCGCTAGAGACTTGGGAACGGGACGCGTGTCTTGGACAGGAAGTGGGCAACTTCAGCAACTAGAGAACGAGCGCGGTTAGGAGCAGGAATAATCTTACTTGGAGTAGAGGCACTCCCTGCAGGTGCTAGCTTGCTTCCCGCAGGCGGCGGAAGATATTGAAGAGCAGGGACAAGCTGGACCGGACGGTGAACCATTTCGGCCCTGGGACGAGTACTTTCCGGGACAATAGCAACTCTGTCAGGTGCAGGTACTGGCTTACTTCTCGTAAGCGGCGGAAGAGACTGAGGAGTAGGTACGAGTTGGACCGGACGCTGAACCATTTCGACCCTGGGACGAGTGCTTTCCGGGATAGCAGTAACCCTGTCGGGAGCCGGTGTTGACTTGCTGCCCGTAGGCGCCGGAAGAGACTGAGGCGTAGGGACAAGTTGAACTGGACGGCTGGCCATTTCGACCCTGGGACGAGTACTTTCCGGAACGGTAGCAACCCTGTCGGGAGCCGGTGTTGGAGCCGGCGGACAAGACCGAGGAGTAGGGACGAACTGGACTGGGCGGTGAACCATTTTGACCTCGGGACAAGTACTTTCCGGGACAGTAGCAACCCTCTCGGGAACAGGTGTTGGCTTACTTCCTGCAGGCAGCGGAAGAGACGGAGGAGCAAGGACGGGCTGGACTGGATGGTGAACCATTTCGACCTTGGGAGGAGCACATTCCGTGATAGTGACAGGCCTGTCGAGTACAGGTATCGGCTTACTTGCCACAGGCGGTGGAAGAGACTGGGGAGCAGTGAGGAGTTGGACTGGACGGTGAACCATTTCGACCCTGGGAGGAGTACTTTCCAAGACAGTAGTAACCCTATTGGGAGCAGGTATTGGCCTGCTTGCCACGGGCGGCGGAAGAGGTTGAGGGGCGGGGACGAGTTGGACCGGAATGTGAACCGCTTCGACCCTGGGACGAGCGCTTTCCGAGACGGTAACGACCATGTCGGGAGCAGGCGCGTTGTTTGCAGTAGCCGGAATACGCGGAGTGGGAATTTCAGGAGTACAGGTAGGTGGAGAGTGGACAGGTTTGATCCGAGGGTGAGCGTGCTCCAGAGTACTAGGAACCGCCGCGTTGCTAACGGGAGCTGGCTCAATCGTGGGCAAAGCAGGAACATGTGGCTCAGGATCCTGCATGGGTTGGACTGGAGGGCGGACAGCCTCGTCTTGTTGGCGTGCGGGCTTCGAAGCGAGGGTAAGCTCGTATGAAGCGGCAACATCGCTCTTGGGAGCTATCTTGCTCTCAGTAGGTGGTGTGAGAGGGCGGGGAGGAGAGAGTACAGGTTGAGCCGGAATGTGAACTACTTCCACCTGACGACGAGCGTGCTCCAGAGGGGTGACAATGTCGGGGTTTGGCGCATCGCTTGCGTGCGGAGGAGGCGTAGGAGAGGGAGGGGTTTGTGACGAAGGGTGAACCAACTGCAGCTGAGGATGGGTATTCTCAGACAGTGGGGTGGTGCTGTCAAGGATGGGCTCGTTGTCGTTTGCAGTGGCTTCATCGTTGCTGATAGGTGGTGTTGGGGGCTCAGGGGAAGGTAGTGTAGGCTGAGGTGGAACGTGAACGGTTTCGACAAGAAGATGAGTCTTTTTGGGAGTAATTATCCTATCAGGGACAAACACGCTGCTTGCGGCGTCCGGTTCACTTCCAATAGGTGGGTCCAGAAGCTCAGGAAGAGCGTGCGGGGTTGAAACCGGAGATGGAATGGCCGTGTCGACCTGGACACTGCCATCCAAGGGAAAAGAAACCTCTGGTCCTGAAAAGTCTGCGTCCTCGACAGGCGGGGAATACTCCTCTACATTCTGTACTTCTTCCATGGAAGTATCGATAGTGTCATCGGAAGGCCCAGTATCGTCCCGGGAGTAGTACGATGACTCGCCAGAAGAATCAAGAGTCGGAACGTCTGAAACGAATCCAGAATCGAGACTCAGAGCGTCTTCGAGAGGTGTGAAAACATCCTCGCGCGACGACGCGGGTGAGACAGAATTGCCCTGCCCAAAGACAGGAGCAGGCTCGGGTTCCTTGATTGGAGAGCAGCGTTCCTACGAAAGCCCAGGTCAACAAAGATAGAAAGAATAAGAGGGAAAGCAAGTGTACCCAACCACCAGTGACCTCGATGTCGAATGCTTCGTCGGAAGAAGTCCCGGATCGTATGAGCCAATCCGCGTCCGGCGCGCTGAGCGCTTGACTCAACACTTCAGTCCACTCCGTTAAATCCTCGTCGGGCCGGTCACCACCCCTTTGCCAGATGCATACTTCGCCATTGATCTTGGGACTTATTCGATTCGCGGCTTCCAGTGTTCCCTGAAGGTCTGGTCACCAATAAGCGTCAGGATGACTGAGTGAGGTAAACGGTGGTTGCCTTTTAGAATGATAGCATCATGGGGCTTCCAAATATTTCCGTATGTCTTAGAAAACTTCTCGTAGTCGAAATAGATCTGACCATTCCTATCTGAAAGTATCAACACAACTAAGTCTTTCTCGGGTTTAAGGTCTTTGAGGGGTTTGAGTACGAATGTATCGTCATAGTTGTCTGGTCGATCGGAGAGATCCCTGCTCAAGTAGAAGTGAGGATTCTGTTTGAGAGTGACCCGTTGATCCTCAGGTAGCCGACTGAACGTCCATAACAACTCGGATACATTCACCTCAGGACCAAGCTCGCCTATAGATCGAACTAGGTCAATTGTCACCCGCGAAACAGGAGAGAAAGCACTCACAAGTAACGATCGGGGCCAAGTGACGGTCGGTAGGAGAGTGAAGGATCTGGAAACGAACTTTGACGAGAGAGCTTGAGCGAGGGGTATCCGCTTTCTTTAGGGGTGTTAGAAAAACAATTATGATAGTACGTGTCCACCACTTACACTTAAACCGAGTCGGGAGGATAATCTATTATAGGTTTTCATTATCTGGCTGTCCTTCTGAGCGGCATCTTCAATGATATCATGCACGTCCCCGAGAACACCTCTAAGAAGTGTGAGCTAATAGTGCGAGACGAGACGGAAGAGACTTACTGTTCCCTTGCATGATAGCGCAGGGTATATTGGTCTAATTGCTCCTCGGCTGTAGCAAAAGCATCATCGGCGAGTTCACTACGCCCTTTGCCAGCCTCGACTGCAGACCTGAGGGCATTCTCGACGGTGTCGAAGAGGCTATAAATGAGAACCGAAATATCAACATACGAAAGGCGCGACGGTGCAAACGGGTTGTTGACCTTCTCAGTGCGTCGGTCTGATCCGGTTTTCCGGAAGAGATCTCCACGAATAACCTGCAGAGCTGAATCATTGCAACGGAACGTTTTTGGTACGCCCGTCCGATGTTCTTGACATATTTGCGAAAAGTGGAGATATCGCCGACAGCGAGACCGACGGGCATGGACACGAAATGGCTGAACACGAGTCGACGGAAGATGGGGGGGTGGATAAGGGAAACGCTGCCTGACACATGGTAGCCCTGCACCTAGTGTTTTCATGACGTGACAAGTGCGCATCCCTCGAATTGTCAAAGCAAGTTGGGAATCGTTGCAACCCTTGTGACCCTTGTTGCAATCGTGACTATCGACTGTAATACTCACCGCACAGGCGTTGGGTGCACGCTGGCCGCGGAGTTTCAATATCCGGGTTTATCCATTGGCCTTGCACCCACGGCGTTGTGAGCTCGTGACTCTGATCATCAGCATCACAACGTACACACTGTTCTCTCCGACTCTTCTACGCGATATAAAGACGCCAACATGATCCCCTTTTTCGATCATCGTCGTGTGCTGCTATCCTGTTGCTTGGGCTGTGTTTCATCTGACTAGTGCCCAGTTGGAGCACTTACTGCTCTTGCCTTCCTCCCAGATATCTAGCACCACACATTTTGTCACTGAGTACCAAGGCGCTGATCCGACCTCTTTCCGAGGATTGGTTCGATGTCCGCCTGCCTCATGGCAGCGTCATTTACCATGCTGGAAACGCGCCGATAGTATAAGGCTGTCAAACCCTGTGCAATTCCCTCTTCTCGTTCTGTCCGCGTTGTCGTAGCCCCCTTTCCGTTCTGCCTTCTCTCCAGAGACATGTCTTACACTCTCTACCGTAGTCTTACCCATATTCCAGAACCCCATTTCCCCGCGACAGAGTCTATCAAACAACTCATAGAGACCATTGGTCGCGATGTAGTTCGATTCCGTCGCAATACCCAAATATCATACAATTTTGTCGATAAGGCCCGATCCTCCTGTCAGGCGATCAATTCTCTCATTAGAGAGGTTGACGAGAACGACGACTGGGATAGCTACGACAAATTTACAGAGGCTGTTGATCTGCTCGAAGAGTACGTAGACCCTGTATCTCGTTCCATAGACGCTGATGTTCCCGTAGACTCCTGCTTAATTCTGCAACAGTCACGCAGGATGAAGTGCAACGTCACTTCGGCGGGGATAAGGATGTTGAAACATGCATAGCGTCTACCTCGATTTGGGAGGCAAACAGAGAAAGGCTACGGAATTTTCTAAATTCCGTGCGTGCCAAATCAGAAATTGGGGTGAGTTAGTCGACTCTACTCTCTCGCTGCCAATTCACGCTCGACCAGAAACTGTTACATAACAGCGATGAAGAGACAGAGACTGCCGAGGCTGGGAGTCACGACACCGAGGAAGAGACCGAGATCGTCGAAGCAGGGAAGCACGACGACGCATCGTTTCTCTTGGAATTATACCAGTCTATCAAGAGTCATTCTTTCCGAGAACGTGCAGAAGGGTTCGTCCCCTCTCTTCCGTCAAGTTGATCCCTCTATGACGTTCGCCATCTATAGATCGGTTCCCCAACTGATCGAGCTCGTGAATGACCGGCTAGCAGATCTCTACACATTAGCCCAGAGTGAAGTACTCGATGACGTCCGTTTTCTCGCTTTTGAAATATGGATCACATATGACGAGACTCTCCCAGGTGCTGGCGATTTTCACTATCAAAGCGGCCATGCTTGTCTCTGGAGTCATGGACATTTCCGTCGACTCACGTGCAAACAAGGACCGTACTCATCACTTGAAACGGGAGTCTGTCTGGGATGCAATCCATAAGTCCGTTTGATAATAGCCTCAACTGTACTCGCATTGACCGGGCTCGTTTAGGCTTCTCAACTATTTCTACGACATTACTGAAGGCGCACATGCTTCCGTTCCCGAAATTGAAGAGAAATTCGACACTTTCCTACAGATTCTCCAAGTTAGTGCTTGTGATATTTGCCTCATCAACAACGAGTTTCGTTCTTATGGCGTCATCCTCAGACGATCCCAGAAGCACCACTTCCGGCAGCTTATACACAACTCATGAAGCAAGCTGGCAAGATTCGTCGACCATATCACGCCCAGGCCCTCGCACTCATCTCCTTATGTCGCTTCCTCGCGAGACATTATGAAGGCCTGACGGAAGTGGAGCACACCGCTACAAACATTGAGCCCTTCGAGGAGTACGTCCTTATCATTTGAGCGATGAGCAGATATCGCTAACCCAGTTTACAGCACCTGCAGGGAAACTCTTTCGGCACTCCAGGTCGCAGTAGCCTCGGAATCAGCACTTAGAGGCTTCGACTTTGATGCGCCGGAGAACGCACACGTGGCCAACGCATTCGCCGCTGCCCGTACGACGATCCGCAGCTGTTTCGAACACTTTGGGGTACGGATCCTGTCCCTCACGTACCTCGATTGGGCTAACCTTATCGGAACCCACAGCTGACGTCGCACTGGGCTCACTATGAGAGGATCTTCCTGCAAGCCGCGGAGAAGGATAGATCTCGCACGGTTCAGCTGAACGAGCTTCTTGCAGCTGTAAGTTATTCGCTGCCGAATCCCTGTGAATACCCTCACCGACTTTTCCCGTTCGCAGCGACCATCCCGAACTCCTGACGACACCTCGGATCTTGTGCGGGTGAATGTTCAAGTTCGTGACGGCAGCGCTACTGGCAACGTCATCAGGGAGTTCGCTGGTAAGTTATCCTCCCTCCTGCTCTAAACTTGATTATGTACCCACAACCGTTGCAGTTGGTGTCGAAGCGGAAACGCGCCTCCGTGCCTTGAGATGGCATATCTCGAAGGCCCTTGAACCACAAGACTCGGCACGCGTCCTACGCGACTCCACCTTCTTCGTGAGGAGAGGTACCGCCCAGGAGAGCCTCGAACCTTGCCGTGTGCACATGGCGATCGAGGAGATCACCCGCACGCGGGTCTGCGATCTGGTTCTTGTCCTGGCATAAGACAGTCGCCTCACTATTCGGCCTCGTGCCAGTCCTTCATTTATTCTAGCGTTCACACCTCTCCGTTTCTCGTTCACCCCCACGACGATATGCATACCCAGTAGACCAAGCCACTAACCCTTTTATACTATAACAATACATGTCTACATACCACTACTTTATCCATCATATTTTTCTTTTTCTTGCCGATGCGACGAACTAGCTATGGAAATCCCAATGTGATACCTCGATTATATCCCGGTCAGCCCAATATGGAGAGACATAATTCCGTAAACTCGCGTATGCCGCGATGACTTGCCAGTGTGATTACGTGGGCGGTTGTTGCGGCACACGGTTTGCACATTGACACAATGTACAGCTTCATATCACCAAGCTCGTCGGTATTGACTAGGCCAAGGACTTGGCGAATCGCATGTCTCAGGCACTGACGATATCCTTCCATTCCTCTTGGCCGCTGCTGGGGAATTAAGGGAAAAGACCATACTTCGGTCGCTCCTTTCCGTGTTTGCCTGATCACTCAATGCTCACTGTATCGTGTGGCAATCTTCACCACAGCGTCAACATCACTTGTCCCTCTCCACATCGACTGTCCAGTTTCCTAACAAAGCTATATCCACGATCCGGTGCGTGACATAATATTGTTTGTCGGAGGCTGCACTAATGACCCATCACAGATGAGCGCGTCGTCCTTTTGTTCCTCATCATGTGTCCACAAGCCATCGATTGGTTGACACAAAAACTCGAATGGGTGTTCAGTATAAACATGACTCGCTGTTCCGTTCGGCCTACACCCAACTCAGAACGCTCCGGGGCAATCCGTTCTTAATACCTTAATCATTCAGCACCCCCGCTTTTCTACGGGCTAGTTTCCCAACCAAAAAACCAAAAAAGAACCAAGTTGCTTGGACCATGGCCAATCGCTGCAGGCTCCTCCGAATCTGTTTCCCAAACATTCTTCGAAGAAGGGCGTCTCAAAAGAGCCCCAGAGCTAACGATGATCCGTCACGGTTGTCTGAGGCTCGTCGGCGGAGCCGTGTGGCGGCACGACCCAAGTAAGTAGTTCCTCCCTCCGCCCAACCGCACCAGCCCTCTCACCGCGCTTCCGTCGTGTAGGTCTCCCTGCCCCCAGGCGCTTCGTAAGCGGCCAAGAAACGGGTCGATGACGCGGGCTGCGGTTGTCGCGTGGAAGCGCGTGACGCGGGTCCTGCGGCGCGAGTCAAAGCGCGGGGTCCCTGCTGGGTTCGCATTGATCGTTCCGCACCCGCTCAGGAGGCCACGCTGCGACCCGGAAAGTGCGGAGATGTCGTTGGCGGCGACGCACTCGGACACCGGCTCGGAATGGAGCCTTGTATAAAGACCCAAAGCACCTGCCGGCGCTTCTGAAACAAAAACAATACGGTTAAAGCGCAGCCCTCATCCACACCGTCTGCGCCAGGCGGGAGATGGGAGCGTATAGTGGATATGTGCTGTTTATTTCTATATTGCGTCTATGTTGTAGCCACAGCCATTGGTAATGTCTATGCCTACTTGTTTGGTTCCTCTCATGCGGTGGTGATTCACGCGGGTGCCGAGGCATCGTTACTCATACGATCCGCTAATTCGTCCAGGAGGCCCTTGAGCTCCTCCGCCTGGCGCACGAGCTGCTGAACGCCCACAACTCGTGGTGCAGCAGCGTTCTCGCTTACCGCCTGCTTGACGACATCGTGCCAAGTCGTGCCTCTCCGTGCGAGCTCCTCCGTCAGTTCGTCCTTTATACGGCGGCAAGTGCCCGCGCCATCGTAGCCGAACGCGGTGTAAAGTTGGACGAACGACGCTCCGGCACTGGCAAACGCGAGGGCGTCCGCCCCAGATGAGATACCACCAGCAGCCGATGATGGGTATTTCGGCGGGCAGGTGCTTGCGCAGGCCACGGACGGCTTCAAGAGCGAGGGGTTGCAGCGGCGCACCGGAGAGGCCACCTTGTTGGACGCGGTTCGCTGTTTGGGGGAGGTGCGTCATCAGTTGGGTAGTGAGGAGATATATGGGAGGCGCGAACCATTGCGGAGATGGGCAGGGCGCTGGATGGTCGTGTTGGTGACGATGACGCCGTCGATGCCCTTGACCGTGCTAACTGCATCGGCGATGTCCTCCTAGTCCATGCGAGTCGAGGTCCGGCGATATTTTGAGGAACGAGTTTTGGACGCCGGGTCAGGTGACGTTGCGACCTCGTCACGGGCCTGGACTACACCACGAAGAAGTTGCGATAACAGCTCTCGTTGTTGCAGTCCTCTGATACCGGGGCTCTGTCAAGGCGAGAAGCACGACTTCAGCACGATACGCACCGCAGGCCAGGGTGTGTTGGGGCTGGAAACATTGATGACAAGCACGTCGGCGTGGGGGGCGAACGCACGGACACCTGTAATAAAGTCGTCCGGCGATTCTTGTGGGCTTTCTTTGTTCTTGCCCAGGTTTACCGCTAGTAACCGGCCGTTTCGCAGGGAGGCCGAGTCCTCGTCGGCGGCTGAAGGGAAGGTGGGGAGTCGTGCACGTAGGCGGGAAAGCACCGAGACTTGGCCTTGCGAGGGGAAGCCATAGCGATTGATAAGGGCGTCGTCCTCGGGGAGGTGGAAAACGCGTGGGCGCGGGTTGCCAGACTATGTGGCGGGTAAGTATGTGGGGCGCTACGCTGAATGAACAACACTCGAAATAGATACACGCACTTGTGGTTTTGGTGTAACACTCCCAACCTCCACCCATCCGAATCCAAGGTTGAAGAGCCCTGGGTGACAACGTGTTGAGAACAGACAATAACAACGATTTAGTGGCACATTCATACCGTCAATAGCTCGACCATCTTTATCAAACCCTGCTGCGAGACCGATAGGATTCGATCAGGCTTTGGCCCCAGAGCTGTAGATTCTGTGGGTAAGTCCGTTCCCGCGTGGGACCGACGCGTTTACCTCTGTTTTTAGTCGTTCGTCGTCCGAGAACATATCCCGTGGGCCCAAACCACTTTCCAGTACGCCAACAGCCAGCTTGTGACCCGTCTCTGGATCCAACGCATGGCGGATGATTGGGGTGATCAAGTAACGATGGACCGCAGGCGCGAGAATCCAAGTAGTAGACGGCACTGACACCGGCAGTGAGCGCAAAGAGGGTCACATAAGCAGATGTGCGAATGCGGGAAGTGGGCTCGGTGGTGGACGCGAAGCTACGGGAAGAGTGGGAGGGTTTGACGGGTATGCGGCGGGACACGAGACGGAGAGAGGCCATGGATGATGGCGGTCAGGGGTGGAATCTCGGCGAACGGCGGCGGAGGGCGGCCCTGCCATGTGTCACCGCCAGTTCACCGCCTCACTGTCAGATCAACATCCTGGCCTGGCTCCTTACCTAGCAAGGCTACTGCCCGGTTCTCCGTGGCTCTGCCCTCGGCGAAGAATCAAGCGACCTCAGTCCGCGCTCACCGTTTCCTTAAATCGGCAAATCCTCTGGGGTCTACTCGCGTGCCCTCATGTCCGCCTACCAACATCCGGCCTCAAAGCCTATTTCAGACCCAACGTCTGGAGCCTCTAGCATAGCTAGCCCCCCTTCCTCGAAAGAGCCACTCATCAAACATGTGGATCTTTGGTTCAGCGACGGTTCCGTCGTTCTCCAGGCAGAATCGACTTTATTTCGTGTTCACAAGTCTCAACTTGCCCGCCGTTCGGTTGTGTTCTCCGACATGTTTACGCTCCCTCAGCCAGTCGCAACTACCTCTCATGCCACGTTCGCCGAAGAGTCTCACGAAGGCTGCCCGGTCGTGAGACTACACGATTCGGAAAAGGACGTTGCTAACCTACTTCTCGCTCTGTATGATGGACCGTAGGTGCTGTTTATTCCGGATGACAGGATCTATCGTTGCATTTACTCACCGCCGCCTGTCACAGAACGTTTGGTGACAATGACCCCGATGACTTTGCTATTGTATCCGGCATTCTTCGACTTTCCACCAAATATGCAATGGACTCATTACGATCGAAAGCTATCGTTCACCTTAATATCGCATGGCCTACTTCACTCAAGGGCTGGGATTTGCGCGAAGACAAGGCTCATGCGTGCGACCTCGCTTCTTCGACGGAACATGCAAGCCTCTACCCTTCGCCTATTGTGCGGCGTCGTCCATCCTTTCGAGATCCTATAATAAATGACGCACTTTTTCAGGACATTATTAACCTCGCGCGCGAAACGAACGTTCCGAGCCTGCTACCTGCAGCTTTCTACGACATCTCGCGTTACACATTCTCCCAGATCTTTGAACCGATGGACGACGAGCTGTCTCGCTTTCGTGGCGCCGCTGCTGGCGGGACGTTATCTTCGGAAGATATGAGGCGGTTGGCCTTGGGGAAGGAGGCATCTGCGCACGCGGTCGGCGCAGTGATCCACGGTATGGGGCGCGGGCCTCTCGCGCACTCACGCAAAGGCGCGTTCTCGTTCCATCCACATACGTCGGCCCATCACACGGTGGCCGTGTGTTCCACACCGGGGGCATGTCGACGTGATTTTGCCGAATTGGTCGCGCTCGCAACGCAGCACTATGTTTGCGACCGCGAACGCGGGTACGCCGACCCATTGTACGTTGCGGAGGAGCTTGGCGCGCTCAAGAGTGCCGATGTATCGGAATGTCGCGCATGTGCGCGGGCGCTGGAGGTCTGGGCAGCAAAGGAGCGCGAGCGAATGTGGAAGATGATCCCTCTTTGGTTCCGTTTGGATTCTTGAAGGTGACTGTATACTTCTCCGCAATAAGTTGTATGATTATGGGGTACTGGGGGTTTGCACGGTGACACTGTATCCAATGATTCTTTCACATAGATTATCTACTAGTAGATGTAGACAACGCATGTGATATTCATAGTGTATACTTTTTCATAGACTATCAAATCCCTTCGGCGATCACCTCGATTAAAGGGACTCACCCTAAATTGTGAGTCACAATCGGTAGGAACGGAGGACGGTTACCAAGCCAACAAGAACCTGAACAAACGAAGCCAAACTTTCAATTAGTGGTTGCTCCCGGTTCCATACCTGGGTCACATTGTCCCTTGCATTGTCCATCGTGGTCCGGGTTCATTGTGTCCGTCTCGTTTAAACGTGGCCATTATCTCTACCGAGACAATAACGCCTTATTGAACCGAGACACTGCTTAGACTCTTTGACCGCAGACACCTTGCAACTTGCAATGCGGCGGAACTAGTCCAAGCCTTGTCTTCCGCCGTCTCTTCTGCCCCCCATGTGTTTGATCGGTTCTCCACTTTTTGACTGAGATCGCCTTTGTCTGAGGTCTGAAGGCAATCCACACATCGAGGGTGCAATATAAAAACGCTTCTTCCTCGGTCTTGTCAAGCAAGCTCTCTTTTCACAATCCCCTACTCTCTTGGTGCTTGACGTGCCCGGATTCTTACTATCTTCTGTCCTGAGCTGCGCTCGCACACTTCATTCTCTTCTACACCACACAGATCGTTCCAGTAACGGATCATGGTTCAACTCTCCACTATCCTTTTTGCTCTCACAGTGGCCGGGTCTGTGACCGCCGCTCCTGCGCATCTTAGCAAGCGCATCGCTCAGGTTATCAGCGCATCGACCCCCAAGTGGGAGGCCGCTTGTGTAAGCGAATTCTGGTTCCATTCCACTCTAACAGCGAAAAGTTCTCACCAACCGTAACTTATCACTAGAACACGGCGGGAGGAGGCCAGCAATGCAATGCCATCGCTGTCACCGCCTTTGGCACACTTCTCGCCGCCGCCGGTCCTTGCGACCAACAAGATAACGCCGACATAATGATGGACCTCTCCAAGAAACTAAACTCACCCGACATGATCAAGTTTGCCCAAATCTTTGCTCAACAGCCGCGCAACACCGTATGTTGTATGCTCCTCTCTGGAGAGACTTATCCTCACCGCACCCTAGCCCAATTCCGTCAGCGTCGAGTACTGCCAGAAGGCACCACGTAATAAGGAACTCAACGGGCTCTTCCAATGCCAGTTTCAAGGCGCAGATCCTGTTAACTTCACCAACGGCCTCAAGGCAGGCGACGCGGGCACGATCCCATTTGGACAGACAGCCGTCTTGAACCCTGCAGGGAGTTGCCCTGCTCACACATCGGGTCCTATCGCCGACGGAACGCAGCTCGCCGATCAAGTGTCTTCAGCTGGTGTTCCTTCGGGCTCCGGGTCAGGCAACAATGCACCCCCGGCGCCGTCGCCTACTTCTCCAAAGGCGGCAGGAAAGGTGGTTGATCCCGTGTCCACAACTCCCACCCCCTCACCCGCGCCGTCCAACACGCCTTCCTCGTCCGGCTCTCAGGGCTTCGCCGTCCTGAATGGCCAGGACGCACAGGCCCTCAACGAGAAGTTCAAAACCCTGACGGCCGACAGTTCCTGCACAGGTTAGCTAGCTTTCCTCGGCCACCTCTTTCGTACTACTGCTGACTTTGGTGCTCGCGTATAGATGGGGAGAACGCTTGTGTTGGAGGCGATTTCGCACAATGTGTTGGGGGAAAGTTCGTCACCTCCCCTTGCAGTGGATCCACCTGTGTTGCTCTCCCTCTTGTCAACTCGCGTGGAACTAGCGTTACATGTGACACCCAGGCCGATGCAGACGCTCGTATCGCCAATGCTCTCGGGACGGGCGGCGCTTAAGACCAAAAGTACTCGTTGCGGACATTCCTTTAAGTTAAAAACGATCTTGTAGCGTAGGAACCATGTATTGTTGTGTAGTTGTACATCCCACCGAGAGTCAATATATTGCTAGAGCCACGTGATACAGTTCCCCACCTGACGTCAGCGATGTACGGTCCACGACAACCGACCGACTCGGAGCAGCCTTTGGGCACTGCACGCCAACATGGCGATAACACTGGGTCGCTTCATTCGTTTCGTTCGCTCTATTTTTGTCCCTGCAACCGCGATCATCGGATTCTCCTCTCTCCTTACTTTCTTTTTCGTCCTTTATCAGCCAACCCGCGGACCCGGTGACATCCAGCGTCTCGGTTGGCAGGCTTGGGATGTTGTTTCGTCATCATCGGCCTCAAACCTACCCGGTAGCGTGAATGATAGTCATGTAGACCAGGAAGTCCCACCGACGCCAGGAAACCCCGACGGTAACGTCGATTGGTGGAACGTTACCGGACCCAGTGCAGGTCCTGTTGACAGCGCAAGTCTCCCTTTGGACGTATGGTCGCCGCTGCTTCCCCATGATACTGGATGTACGATATCATTTTATTTTAATGTTCAGGATCACACTGAGCGTCGCATCGACAGTGTCTGATATAGCCGTCGTGCGCTGTATGATTGACTTGACTATGGCCGACGTATGCGCACCAGCTTCTTCCACTTCCGACGACGCGATTAAGGGTAAATGGGTGCGTGTACGACGCGATTTGAATCTTCAATCTGGGATGTGGCACCTGGTGAGTGAAACCCTTGTTTCACTCGCAAGATGAAACTGATGTTGGCGCTGTATATGATAGCTCTTGTATTATCGACGTACTCGCCGACGAGACGTGCCGCTCATATCGGACATACAACTACTCCCCTCTGATGCCACCCCATCAGGTGATGGGGATTGGACCAAAGCATCGCTCTCGTTGCGCGACGGCGTTGTGCGCGCTCCGTCACTTTTCTTGTGGTACCGGAAAGAAAAGACGCTTGGGGACATGTCAGACGACGAACGGCAATCCCTGATCACAGAGCTGGATGTCGTATTTGGAGACGGCGATCCTTGGTACGGCTTCGAGAGGCTGTCCCCTCCTACGACGGAGAAGTCGGTGCGTAGCGAGAGCGTGTCCATATCCGTACGGCGCGGAGTGAAATGTGCGTTGTACGGGTCTTACGTCCGTGGATAGAAGCTGACGTCGTTTCAGCCCCTCCTCGCGCCCCACCCTTGCATTTCTCACCCGACGGTCGCTTCAAGATCATGCAGATTGCCGACCTCCATTTCTCCGTCGCCGGCGGGCCTTGCCGCGACCCTACTTCTCCTTGTGACGGCGGTGCGTACGCCTACACAGAATCGCTCCTCGAGCGTGCGCTCGATGAGGAGCGACCCGACCTGGTTGTTTTCACCGGCGACCAGCTGAACGGACAGGGTACGTCATGGGACCCCACGTCGGTGCTCGCCAAGTTTGCTGCGCCTGTGATTTCCCGCCGTATTCCATGGGCCGCGGTATTTGGGAATCACGACGATGAAGACGCGCGTGACTCGGGTTCTCGCCGCGACCAAGTGAGACTGATGCAGGGCCTACCGTACAGCCTTGTGCAAGCGGGGCCGGAAGACATCCACGGTGTGGGAAATTACGTGCTCAAAGTATTAAGCGCAGACGCAAGCAAGACGCACCTCCTCACGATGTACTTCCTTGACTCCGGTGCATATGCCGCCGGGTTTTTCGACTGGCTCGGCTTTTGGCCCACGGAATACGATTATCTCCGCCAGGACCAGATAGACTGGTTTTTGCAACAGTCGGGTATGCTATCTTATCTTGGCGCGGGCAGAGCGATTTTCACATGGTCTTAGGCACGATTAACCCTATCGTGCGGCCGTTCACACCTGACGGCGGCAAGGACTTCGGCGATGCCTGGGCGCGTCAGCAACACCCGCCAGCAGCGCGAAAACTCGCAAAACCGAATGCGCTCATGTTTTTCCACATCCCTCTGTGAGTCCTGATATACTTCGAAGCCTCGTCCAGCTGACCCGTCATTGCAGTCAAGAATCTTACTCGAAGCCGGACACCGACCCGCGCACGGGACAGCCCCTCGATATTGGCACGCCTGACTTGGAATCAGCCGGTTCGGCGAAGAAGAACGCTGGCTTCTTCGAAAAGGGTTTGTTACGTGCTCTCGAGACTCCACATCGCGGCGCAGGCGGCATACCCGAGGTAAAAGTCGTCGGTAATGGCCACTGTCACGGTAGGACCGTTTGTCTTATCCTCGTTCTGCATGTCGCTCTGACGAGATATCGTTTCAGTGACGGATAACTGCAGACGAGTAAATGGCGTATGGCTTTGCTTCGGTGGCGGCGGGTGAGTGGCCCTGGTCTACATCGTCCAAACTATCCACTAAAGACTTCTGATTTCGCGTGGACTAGGTCTTTCGCCGGATACGGCAAGATTGGGTGTGTATATACGGTCTTTCTTGAGCCAATTTTCTAATCTCTGGGCTAGATTTGACCGAAGATTCCGGATTTATGAAATCTCAGACTATGGGGAAACCATTCAGACATACAAGCGGCTCGCAAATGATGAAATTATCGATAGAATGGTACTTGCGGGGCATGGGGCGCCTGATCCATACGTGTGGTAATATAAGTAGAGCAGGTTTTTTCGGGATCGTTAGTGATGCAAAATTGTACGTACCTGCACCTTCATCTTCATCACTGGGTCGAAATTGTACGAGCATGAGATGATGTATTGGCCAATCTGGTGAGAAAACCACAGATCTGGCTGAAGACGTTCGTCCAGTAGGTGGGCCTGCCACCTTCTCTCCTGTCGTAACATGAATTGTTCGATCGTCGGAGCTCGAGACGATGTACTGACCACCTCGCGAGAATGCCAGATGTGATCCAATCTGGTGTTCCATACGCGAATTGTCACAATTATTTGAACAATCTCGATGCTGAGGTTTACCATAAAGTTCTGCCTCCTGTCTGGGCTCTCAGTGTTTCGAGCCCCGGTAGTTTCTTAATCAGTAAGGTCAAGCACTGTGCCCAGATTGCTGATAAAAGCGCGATCTCAGGCTACTCATCCAAGACACGCACAAGACAGATACGGTGGCAAACACACAAAAGAAAGTACAGGCCATTGGGAGGAGGAAAGTTCGTGTTGCTTCAATCGTAAATGTGAAGTACGACGGAATGAATAAAAAATGGAAGGTGTCGCTTACGCCACGCTACCGTAAGACGAGAGTCTCCTCTATGCCAATCAGAGACTGACATAGTAGCGTTGGTGATCAGATCCGCGTGCGTATTTCCCGCCCAAGTTGTGACGGCGTCGGTCAAGCCTCGTACGATTTTGGAACCCTGGGGGCTACGTGCCGAGTTTGATGTTCCAATCGAACTGCCGGAAAAACGGGAGAGTTTTCTCTGTGACGTGGAGTTCGCCAACGATATCCCGCGTAAGAATAGCTGCTCTGCGGAATTGTGCGTCGAAAAGTACTTGCCTGGTAAGAAGCCAAGTTGATGCTACAAGATGGGAAGAGAGGAGTATCCTCTCGCCTCCTCCAAGGAATGAGTCTCCAAGGTACCCGCCGAGTAGTACTGTTAGTCATTAGGAATGTTCTTGTTTATGGGGTAGAAAATACTCCCTGTGATCGCAGATAAGAAACTTCAGGCTCGAAAGCGCGCACTCGGAACATGGTGGTTGGAATTACGACCCAGCGACGGATCAAAGTTAAACGGTCAGAGACGCCGCTCCGACACCGGAACGTCCACCAGTGGTCACTTCTGTCACAATGGCCCCGCTCACGAAACCTTTCTTTCTCTTCGTTCCAGAATCTCTGCAAAGATGTTTCAGTTCGGATTGTAGAGATATACATGAGATCACATCACGGCCATCAAACGAAGAAGCCCGGCCCCCGCGTCCAATATTTCGACCAAAGTGTGGGCTTCTGACGACAAGATACGGTACTGCAGCGAGACTGCCCAGTAGGATCCCCCCCATACGAAAGGCACCCGAAGATGTAACATCAAGTTCATAAGGAGACGTGGAACTGGAAACAGTCGACATACGAGCTCTGATTCGGTGAGCCATTCAACATGTTTTATACTCCAACACGAGATAGCGGCCCATCTGTAGGTTAAATGAGTCAGAGGCAAGTGGTGTGGGTTGTGTCGTCTTGGGCACACGCACACGACAACTTGTTGAACATGTGATCGCGCTTTGGACGCCGTCGCTGACGTAAGAATGGCGGGTAGCGCGAAAAAAGAAACTCCGACAAAAATTTGGGATTATCGGGTTTGTCGCGCGATTGGCCTTGATCTTGACCTCCTCTTCCCCCCTCCGTCTTTTCTTTACGATCGTTATGGATGTACGCTTCAATCATTCTTGTCTTTCATATGTCAATTCCTCATCTTTCCTTTCATAGCCGAATTTTGTGCAGAATCTGCACAATCTTCTTCTCCAATCTACCTCTAATGACACCATCCAGCTCAAAGCTGTAAGAATGATGCCCCTCTACAGTGACATCGTTGTATAGTAACACTCAATAAATACCCTTTTCGTAGGCTACCGCTCAGCTGAACAAAGAATTTTACAAAGATCCCTCATGCATTCCTGCCCTTGCTAGCATCATCGCCAACTCCCAAGAGATCCCCGTTCGTTGTCACTCACCCTCTAACGTATCTTTCTTACACGCTCATTCCCCTTTCCTGTCGATAGGTCAGGCAACTCGCTGCCATCGAGATGCGCAAGCGCGTTTCTGCAAATAGCGGCAGTCTATGGCTCGAAGTCCCTCAGGTAAATCGCGAACAGCTCAAATCCCAGCTACCAGAGGTCGTCCTTCACGAGTCAAAGTCCGTACCTTTTCCTAACCCCATTTCTGTCGTTGATCGGCCATTTCCCCCTAAGTGCCCTTGTTCGCCATTCCACAGCCCGTGTTATTGCCGCTATCGCAGGAATTGAGATACCCGTCGGCGGGTGGCCTCGACTCCTCCCATTCCTTCACGAAACCGCAACGTCTTCTCAAGTGGCGCACCGCGAAGTCGGAATTTACATACTCTATACTGTCTTGGAAACCATCGTCGAGGGTTTCCAAGAGCATCTTCAAGCCTTTTTTAAACTCTTCGAAGGTCTCCTTCGGGACCCCGAGAGTGCTGAAGTTCGCGTCACCACTGTCAGGTGAACTATATTTCGTATTGATACCATTCGATGTGTTGACGCGCTGCTAGATCTCTCGGTACTATCGCTCAATACATTGACACGGACGAAAAGGCGGACATCGTGAGTGTACACGAAACGCACCGGCCCATAATGTCTCTGATTAGGACATTAGAAATCATTCCAAAACCTTCTCCCGCTTATGATTCAGGTTCTCGCCCAGACGCTTGAGGCGGGAGACGAGGCTAACGCACGGCATCTCTTTGACGTGTTCGAAACTCTCCTCATTCTCGTGCGCAATCGGCCTGCGTTATTGCTCCTCCAGCTAATCATCTCTACAGGAGATACCCCTGTTAAGTCAGCACATCCCTCAGCTTGTTCAGTTCTTCATTCAAGCGGGCTCTAATCGCAACATCGATTCTGACCTGCGCATCCTTGCGCTTAATGCGCTTAATTGGACTGTCCAATAGTGCGTGCTTTGGATGATTTTGTTTAAGCCTTGTTGACGCACCGCCCCTAGTAAAAAGTCGAAAATACAGAGCAATAATCTTGCTGCTGGGATCTTAGATGGCCTTATGCCCATTACCACTGAGGAGGAGCCCGAGGATATCGACGACGACGCTCCCGCCCGTGTAGGTCTATGCCGTCCAAATGCATTGTTAGCTGCTGACGCGCTCTATGCTCAGTCCGCCCTGCGCATCATTGATACTCTTGCCACATCTCTCCCACCAACTCAAGTTTTCCCAGCTCTCCGAAACCAAATTCAACAGTATTTCTCTTCTCCCGATAGCGCACATCGTAGAGGTGCCATGCTGGCTCTGGGAGTATCGGTAGAGGGCTGTAGCGAGTTTATGACCCCGCTCATGGGCCAAGTGTGGCCAGTCATAGAGGCTGGTCTTCAAGACAGCGATGCTGGAGTGAGAAGGGCGACCTGTGTCGCTGTGAGCTGCTTATGCGAGTGGCTTGAGGACGAGTGCGTCTCGCGTCATACCGTGTTAGTCCCGGTGAGTGCCACATATACATAACCGCAACTGTAGCTTATACGCATAGGCGATTATGGGGCTTGTCGGTGATTCCACAACGCAACGATCAGCATGTACCGCGCTCGACGCGTTGCTCGAAGTCCTACATGATGTGATCGACCAGTATCTCCCACTAATCATGGATCGTCTTTCCGGTCTACTAGAGACTGCGCCGTCGAACGTCAAGGCAGTCGTAACCGGCGCGATCGGGAGCGCCGCCCATGCTTCGAAAACTCAATTCACCCCTTATTTCCAGGAGACGATGCACCGAATGCAGCACTTCCTCGTTCTCACTGGTGAAGGCGAAGAGACAGAGCTACGTGGAATCACGATGGATACAGTCGGCACCTTCGCAGAAGCTGTTGGGAAAGATCTTTTCCGGCCATATTATGAGCCTCTGATGAAGCAAGCCTTCCAAGGCATCGAGCTCGGTAGTGCACGCTTGCGGGAGTGTAGTTTTCCTCTTCTTCGGAGTCATGGCCAGTGTTTTCGGGGAGGAGTTTGCGCCATCGCTTCCGGCCGTGGTCCCGTCACTCATCGCTAGCCTGAAACAGGAGGAGCACGGTCAGGAATCTCTACCACGTGAGTCCCATGTCCACCAGTCGATTAACACTACCAACACCAGTATATATGACCTAGTGACTGTGAGCGATGTCACGGCTTTCGCATCTGGTTCGTCGCCCGCAAATGCGATTTCCGTGGAAGATGGGGCCGCGGCAAGCGAGGAGGTGGAAATCGACTTGGACAAGGCCCTTGAAGTAAACAGCGCTGTCGCCGTGGAGAAAGAGATTGCCGCGGACACCCTTGGCACACTCTTCGCCGCTACCCACGAGCACTTCCTTCCGTTCGTCGAACAGACGGTGCTCGAACTGATCACCCTTCTGCCACACTATTACGAGGGAATTCGCAAATCCGCGACGGACTCTTTACTCAAGATCGTCCGCACTTTCTATGATCTCAGTGGGCAACCCGAATGGCAGCCAGGTGCCGGCGCGGTACGTGAATCTTGTTGAGTCGTCCGACCAGGCACCCATGATGACGTTGGTAGTTCCGGGATCAACCCCTGAATCAAAACGTCAAAGACCTGATTGATCGCGTCATTCCGGAGCTGTTGGACATGTATGAGGGTGAGGACAACAAGTGCGTCAACTAAACTCGACGAGACAATCGCATCTGAATACTCTCTAGGGGCGTCGTTTCCTCCCTCTGCGTCGGCCTCGCCGAGACCATCAATAAGATTGGGCCTGCACTTCTCGAAAAATGCCAGTCTTTCGTTGACGTCTACCAGAGAAATAGGCTGATTATGAACTTTATAGATTATGGCAAGCTCTGTTCAATAGCGAAGGAAGTTCTCGAACAAAAAGCCATCTGCCAACAAGACCCCGATCAGGATGCGGATGAAGAGGCACCAGAGGATCAGGCCGAGTACGATTCTGTATTGATTTCGTCTGCCGGTGATCTTGTCGCCGCGATGGCCAATGCGCTCGCGGCTGACTTCGCATCGGAGTTCGCTACATTCCACCCTCTCATAGCAAAATACTACGTACGTGTCACGTCTCTGCCCAACCCGACGATCGCCAACGACGCACGGATTCTTTTCAGAAAAAGAACCGTTCACTCAGCGACCGGTCCTCGGCGATTGGGTGCCTGGCCGAAATCATTTCTGGCATGAAAGGGGCAATCACTCCATCGACTGAGCCCTTACTTGAATTACTTTGGCGCGCGATCAGTGATCCAGATGCAGAAGTGCAGAGCAACGCAGCGTTTGCAACCGGCCTGCTCGTAGAAAACTCGGAGCAAGATCTGTCGCCGCAATATATCGCGCTTTTGGGTGCATTACAACCACTGTTCACTTTACCCGCTGATGCGCCAGCGCCACGCCTAAACGCGCGAGATAATGCCTGCGGCGCGGTGGCGCGGCTGATCCTGCGCAACGCAGGTGCTGTCCCACTCACGCAAGTGCTGCCAGTACTCATCGGCGCTCTCCCGCTGCAAAACGATCTGCTCGAGAACCGGCCAGTGTTCCGTGCGGTGCTATTTCTCTTCCAGGCACACCCGGACGTGCTTTCGCCGTACCTGGACGCGCTGCTCCGAGTGTTCGGTCACGTGCTAGATCCGAACAGGCAAGATCAGGTCGGCGACGAAGTGCGTGCTGGCTTGATCAGGCTCATCGGCGCACTCAATGCTCAGTCGCCTGAGAAGGTGCAGCAAGCTGGGTTGGCACCGTTCGTGCCTGGGATTTGAGATGGTGACCTTTACTGTACATACGGATTTCCTTTTTTTGTCTTCCTGCGATCCATCATGACGTAGATATTTTTTCCCCACCGATTCCAGTTTAGCTTTTTTTTACGATACGTTCTGATCCCTACGCCAAGATACGGATTTTTATGATGTTTTAGACTACGAGCAGAGGAGATTGTACTCGGAGAGTTAAGAAAAACTGCGGCACAGATTGACATAAAAATAACGCCGATGTAGTAGAACAGCCAGAACTAGAACCGAAGTTTAATGAAGTTGGCCCTCGATCATGTTTTCGCTTCCCATTCTTGGGTCTACCTCCGGCGTGTGCATGCATCTTTGCTGATAAATTCTGTAGCACCTGGATTCTCCTCATGGTACGTATACGTAAAATGTGGCATCTAGGGAGATCACAAGGTATATCTAAACCCGCTCCACATATCGCCCTTCTCCATGCGCGCGTCCGCCACGCTGCCGTATCGACCGTTCTTCGATTTCACAGGATCACCACCGTCGTCAATCACTTCGTCCCGCTCGCCACGGTCCCGCGCTTTGTTCTCCCGCCGGAGGAGGATGATGTACGCGAGGGAGCATAGCCAGCCGAGGGCGATGTACGCGAGCACGACGCCGTGGCCGAGACGGTACCACGGCTTGTCCCTTGCGCGGTACTGTCAGGGGTGCACACATGCGGGATCACCGTCAGCGGGTACGTCTCGTAAAGGACAGGGAGATTGGTTGACGTACGACATTGGCGGTCACGGCGCCGTTGAGGTTGCCGCTGAGGTATGGTAGGATGTCTCGTTAGTTCATGGCTACGTAACGGGTAGAGGGCGAGGAATTGGCTTACAACCCGATGGCCATGCCTAGGACGGCACTCCGCTTATACGAACCCTCTACGTTGCTAGATACCCAAGCCCTGTTATACAGAAGCTGTGAAGAGTGTTCGAGATGACGACAATGGTGTCTTACACAGAATTCGCTATTCGGGATCGCGGGGGGGGGGTTGATGATAAGAGACGGCGGAATGCAATGAGTTCAGATGCATGGCAACTTACGGATTGTGGGATATATAGAACTTGGAAAAGATCAGCAAAATTCTCTTGAGAAGAAGGGAAGAGGTGAAGACTCACGATGCAGCCAGGTAGACCGCAAAGTAGGATAGCGCGGCGTTTTGAGAGAAGATCAGGATGATGTATCCTACCAGACCTGTTCCGAAGAGCACCCTAGCACCCCGGAAAAATCCATCAGAACTCTGAATCCCAAACGAGAACCGCAAAGGACTGAACAAATTTATGTGACCCCTACTTCCGAGCCGGTCTCCCAGAAAGCCGACGGCGCACGTCATCAGACACGCCCACGCATACACCGGCACGGATAGGAGATTGGCGGCCGTGGCCTTGAACCCTAACTGCGACGGAACGATGAGGGAAGCACTGTGATGTGAGCAACGCCCTATCTACCTCATTTATGATGGTTGGTGTGAAGAGAGAGAACGCGAACAATGGGCCGTCACTTCCCATTTGTTAGCACGGCGTGCGCCAACAGCCAAACACGACACATACAATCCCATGTAGATTCCCACTGGGCATTATCGTCAGCCCTCTGACTCAAGTGCGGTGATTAATTTGACTCACTTGCAACATATGTTTTCCAGTCCGTCAGACACTGGCGCAGGTACTTGAACTCAAACTTCTCCCCGCCCGCGCTGAATTGCATGTCCTCTCGCAGCGCGCGGATGGTATACACGCCTGATTATGACGTCACATTTATCGCCCGTGGTCGTCGATGTTTATATGCACGTACGTTCGGCCTCGGTGAGGAACTTGGCAGTTTCGGGGAAGTCTTGGAGGACATAGAAGGAGGCGACTGCGACGAGGATTGTAGCGAGCCCCTCGAGAATAAATACCCAAGCCCACCCGGGGCGTCCTCCGACGCCATCCATGTTGTGGATTGCCGCCGCGAGCAGGCCGCCTGGTAGGAGTTCGATGATGCCGCGTCGCGGTGGTAAGAAGGTATATCTTCCGGCAGCGTGAACAACGTACTGAATGCGCCGGCGACCGTGGCAGATGAGAAGAACACCGCAACGCGGCTACCGAGTTCCGAGCGCTTGTACCAGCTACCAGCGAGCACGACACCTCGCAATCAGCCTGAGTGCCAGTGGAAGTAGCGGCGCAGCGCAGAAAAAATCTCACCAAGATAGGTAGAATACGATTCCCGGATACAGACCCGCCTCTGCGAGGCCCAAGAGAAACCTCAGACCTGTTTACGTCATTTGCCGTGTTGGTGTGCGCTTGCGAGCAGAGCAAGAGAGGTAAAGACGCACCAATCAGATCGCCGTAGTTGTGCGCAAAACCGTGGAACGTCTCAATAGATCCGAGTCGGAGGAATGAGCATGTGGCGTGTGGGTGCAGTTACGATAACCTACCATTGCGATTCCCCACACAAGCACTATGAAAGAGAGCCACCGAGATGGGCGTAGATACCTCAGCGCAAGATTACTAGGAACCTTATTGGGTCAAATCAATACGCCGAGTCAGTACCACATGCGCCGGACGGAACAGGAGATACACCACCTCAAAGAGAGCGTAGGGGAAGAAAAATACTGTGAGGGCTATCAGATACTGCTTATCTGTGATGTTCAGGTCCTTCTGCATGCCGTACAACTATACGATAGGTGCGCCTGAGTCACAATCGTAGAAAGGATAACAGGTAGAGACGGGCATACACGCGCATTTCCTATGCTGCCTCTGTCGAGAAAGTTCATGAGGTAGAGCAAAGCCAGCCATGGCACAAGCCTGAAATCGATCTTGCGCTTCAACTTGCGGGGATCGATGGCGGAGATATCGACATCAGGTCGATAGATATTCGGATCTGGCGCTGGCGATGCCGGTGGTATTTGCACCGAAGTGATCTCGACCTGCTCGAATTCGTCGTCTTTGCTGTTACGTTTGTGCGCTCGGTCCTCAGAAGTTGTATGGGTACTCATAGCAACTCAAGAGTGAAAAGGGCATGATTACAGTCCTGGGAGCTTCTTATAGATTAATTGGGAGTTTCAGAATTCTGATCCAAATCGTGAAGAGAAAAACATCGGTGGTACCTTTCGTCAATCGGACTTTCACCGACATTATCTAGGTCCGGACTTTCAGTTTGGCATAAGACAGGGGGTGGTTGTGTCGAAGAAAGTCGAGCCTGCAACATCAAAAAGGCTGCGAGTTTCACTGCGACTCCTGCCAAGCGAATCACGTGAATGGGTCAATGATGTACTAGCCTAGTCACGGCGGTACTTCCACTTGAATCTTCGACTTGCCAGTTAATACTGCCAGTGTAATACCTTGAAAATCGTGCGATGCTACGTGCGTCCAAAACCCGGGATTAATTCCATTTTTCGCTGGAGTACTCAACCGTGACCTCAACACCAAGACAGTACGTACTCCAGGCTCGGGCAAACTTCAGCTGAAGACGCGCCGGTGCCTCGAAGACTCTTGTATGGCTAGTTTCACACAAGATATGTTAAATCCGTGCGTAAATAGCTACCGATCCGTGAATCTCCGTCAATGACAATTACTTCAGCCCAGGTCCCCCTGAAACGGAGAACTCTGGAACAAGGTGCGTCAAACCCTACTTTTCCAGTGATACGAGGTCCATAACCGTACTTGGACAGCACTCAGATCATCGAATCGCAGGGAAGCTCACCTCCCCTGCGAGTTGAGATTACAGGTATGCACTTGACTGTGCCGTCGATCCCCCGATAAGTGTTTAATCTGTTATATAGTCCTCCGAGCGCACAATGTTCCTAATATCAAGAACCGGTTTGGAAAAAAGAGGCAGTTTTTTGTCACTGTAGCCAGTCAAACGACGAAAATGAAGACATCAAGCGCGTTCCGGCTGAGGGAACGAAGGTGGAATGGAACGAGAACGTGGATGCCTTGTAAGAGAGACCATCGTAGTCCTCTTGGTTTCAGCTAAGAATTCTGTTCAGCTATGTACAATCATCCTCACGCCTTGTGTTGTGCCTCTATGCAGCACGGTTTGCAAGTCGAGACCTTATCGGAACG